>CM039668.1:15030598-15410598 GCA_022405105.1 Aristolochia contorta | reverse complement strand
AAAATTCTTGCCAGCGTTCTTTACTGCTATGTCTTTCTCGCATTTGGAGTATAGGATGAACGAGGCTTGCTTGCAAAATCTCACAAGCAGAGGGAAAGAGGAGAGAGTAAAGAAGTTAGGAAGACTATTTATCATTTGTATGTGGACTAATCTCTAACACTCCCCCTGGTGTGTTAAGCTAGCTGTGAAGTTTAAATGGTGATCTGAAATCTACCCAAAATGACCAGCCTAAGTTAATTAGAAACTTTATTTCTTCCAATGTGAAACTATTCTCTACAGGACGACATGCAAGAACTTTTTCGACTCATATTTTTTCAATGTGAAACTATTCTCTACAGGAGAGAAACTGCTAAATTAACTAAGAGAATCAGCCAGATTAACTAACGAAAGGTCCCTGGCTCTAAACATCTGTTCAACCTCACGGGATCAAGAATCACAACGTGCAAATTAACTAAAAGAAGTGGCATGATCAGATGATACAGTACTTCAAGCAGCAGCTAAAAGCAAAGGAGGAAGCTGGGTGCATGGAACAAGTAATTAAGAAGCTCTTAATCTAAGGTACCTCAGATGGGTATCTTCATCTTCTCCAAATATTCTCACCCATGTGATCCATTGTAGCAAGCAGTTCTTGGAGTGTTTTCAAGCACTGAACACAGGTCAGATCAATTCCTTACGACCTTCCATGATTCACTAAATTAAGAAGAACGACCCAACAGGAAAGTTAATTTGTTTCTCTTCATATAGTAATCAGAAACATCTTTAATCAAGACATCCACCGGTTCAACACCTTAATTAATTTCTTGCAGGGCATGAGAGGAAGGCGCTTCAAACCACAACAGTAATTCCGAGCCATAGCCATATGTTCATGATCTCATGAGATCGCAGACATGGCGCGGAAGCATCGATCGTTCAGATAATACAATTTCAATAATAATGTATACGGCAGAAAAAAAAACCATGTACTGATCAGCTCATGAGCACCTCATGCGCACCTCATGCGCACCTTATGCTTAAGTAATCTACTTTGCTGATACTAATTTCCAACAAACCAAAAAAAACCATGTACTGATCAGCTCATGAGCACCTCATGCGCACCTTATGCTTAAGTAATCTACTTTGCTGATACTAATTTCCAACAAACCAAAAAAGGCCGGTTTTCCTTTGACAAATTTGTTGCAGTTTCTCTCATTCGTCCCCATTAAGCGTCTAAATTTTAAGAGTATAGTAACAGAATTGTACCCACCTGAAAAGTGTCAGCAGATCGAACCCAGCAAAGTCTCCATCACCGGAGCTGCTTGTCGTCGTTGCAGTGTAAGAACCCTCTAAAGCCGATGATGACATAAAATCAACAAAAGATCACTAGATCCAGATTTTCAAAGAGAAGGATCCAACTGCACCAGAAGATATAGACTAAACAAACGAATAATAGTGAGAAAAATTTGATGATTTTGTGAAACAATATGGAGACTAGTAAACTTTGATCGAATCTAATCCAAGCAATATTCATCGAAATCATTCATTGTACTAAATCCATCGATCTCGCAACAGTATATATTCAATTACCAACAAACACACAAGAAAGATTTAATCACTCGACAGACAGATACATAAAAGTGTTGTAACCAATATCCTTGCCATCCGTAACCAGAAACCCTAGACGTACACAACTCATACAAGTGAAGCACGGTGATTGAGGAGTACTAGCTATATATTTAGTCTCCGTTCTTAACAAAAAAAAAAAAAAAAGGTAAACCCATATATAAAGACAAAGCTCTCGAACTTGCTTTGTTTTCCTTTGTCAAGCAAAGGATCGGACCAAGGTGCTTGATTCCCCGTTGAAAGTAGAGAGAAATTTCAGAGGCAGAAAGAAAAGAGAGCTGAGAAGATCCATCAGAGATCACAGGCAAGAGAAGAGTAGTACTCCATCTTCGTCATCAGCATCAGCATCAGCATGATCTCCATCTTCGTCGTCCTCATGTAGTACAAGTACTGGTTGAAGAAGGGGAGAGGGTAAAGGGGAAGAAGAAGAGGTGGGAGCCTGAGAGTAGTAATGATGAGAAGTCACGGGGAGAGATGCAAGTGGTGAAGAAGAAAGAAGACGACATGATTGATGTTTGGAGCAGTCTTTCAAAGGATGGAGAAAATTCAGGGTATTGGGTGCCATGATCAAATGGTGAATTATCATCATCAACCCCACGACGCGACGACGCTTGCTTTTGGTGTTGCAGAGTAACCTAGCGGGGGACGAAATTATTATCACCACTAGAGACACCCCCCCACCGGCTGAAACCCAGAAATAAAATATATATGTCATTTCCTAATTCATGACTTCTGTAAACCTGCACCCTCCAACAGATATTTACAAGTTAATGGCCCAGAAAGGTGAGAGGACCGAGGGGATCGAGGAGAAGGGTTCAAATATTGCTAGCCTTTAGGCAATAGAAAACGCGACAAAATGGTTGGAGTACTTTTGGAGAATGGAGACTGGATGCAGGATACAAATCCAAATTCCCATCTCTAGGTTAAGAGCCTGCAGGTTATAACATTTTTATTCTCGTGTTGCTTTTCTCTTGTCGGTAACTTTGGATTTGACCCAAGAGAACTCACCTGGCCTTCCTCAGCTTTTTACTGCCTCCACCCTTTTTGCTGAAATAAATGGCTTTTCTCTAGCTAGGTTCATGCCGGAGGTATCATTACATGGGGTGCAAAAGGCACATTTCTAAAGAAGAGGAAAAAAGCTTAGTTTTCGCCAGGAGAAACCCAAGAGAGGAGAAAAAAAAAGGTGGAATATGCATTTCCTTTTAGTAACATGTATCTTCCAGCTCCTCCCAATCTACTATTAAACTCCTCATATAACACTAGTTCCAGGAAGTAATGATTGCAAGTAGCTGAAGTGGGTGATGGGTGGCTGTCCCTTCTCCATAAACGAGAAGGCCACTCGGAAGGAGGTGCACCTTTTATTCTATATCAGATTCTGACTTTTTATATCCATAGGGTTTTGGAACCAAAGTTATAACATTAACTCGCACTGAAGCAAGTTCCAAGTTTAGACATGATATCTTTGAATAACGTGGTATTTTAATTATATATAAGATGGCAAAGGGCTAGCTATTTACTTTTCCACTCTTTCTAACCGTATACCGGCCCGTTGCTGGTTCAAATAAGATATTATTTAAATTTTTTTAAGAATCATATCATATTATGTTAATGAGTTTATTCTGCATTAAAATATCATTATTCTAGAATACATCATCAAATGAATAAACAGGAGAATTTATTCAATATACTACTATTTATACCATACACATAAACCAAATATTAATACGTTTTATATATGGAATATGTAGCTCATTCCAACTTAATCCGAATACCATTTATAAGACCCCAAGAGCTAGCTTTCGATTAAATTATAAGAACAGCTAATCATGGGTGATTGGAATTACGGAGAAGATTATATATATATATATATAACAGATTTACTAGCTAAACCCATAATCATGTGCTACTTAATTAACACAAGGAGCAGTATTACTAGCGTCAACACTTACTAATTGATTTGTTGTTGTACTTAATTCTGTTTATTGATTACAAAGAGATAACACTATTCTTTGATTACTGCAGTTACTTGTTTCTCAGTATTTCACTGTTAATTTATTAGACGATGAAAATTGAGTATAATTACAATAGTAGAACTATAGATAACAATAAGAATGAGAATTCTAAAAGGAAACAGCTAGCGTGTACTAGGTCTCATTTCAAGCTCTTTTTCTGCCGGAGCTAATTACAGGACGTGGACATTGATTTCTAGAGATGGTGTTAATTAGAATTTTGTTGTCTTTTTGTAGGAACAGTTTTAGTTTTTGTCGTTTTGTCCGAGGACTTGATGAAATGTACAAAATCAATGGCCCCAGTGCCGTTGAAGAGAATTAAGGAGGTGGAAGAAGCAGTTTTTCTTTGTCTGAATGATTATGACAGTCTACTAGATGGGACGTGCTCTGAAAAATTCCTTGACACAGATGCACGGACATTCTCAAAAGTTTATGCGTTTTGGTGCAGCGGTTTTTGACTTTGGATTAAATTCTAATCAAAATAATTTAGCCTGGAAATTCAGCTTTTCAGGGACTAGCTAGCTTAACTTTAAGACTAATTACCTTTTGCCTACGAAGTGGCAGCAAGCGAATGGCCCCTGATAAATTTGAAACTAGCTAAACGGGACAAGACGGCATTCTGGTGGATCAAACTTTCCCTTCTTAATTAATTGGCGTCAGATTAAAAACTATATATTCTCTAGAACAGAACGATAGTGGAGTTTTGATGATTTGGATTTTTTAATTAAAACGACTCATTAGTCAGCTTATTGGATTTCTGATGTAGATGCAATAGATTTCTTTGATTCTTACTGGCATTAATTAAATATTCTAACAATTAAGTTTGTTAAAACAATTTATAAATAATATTCCAACACTTTTTCGAAATTATATACTTTTGGATAGTACTAATTCTGGAATTTAGTATGTTTAAATTTATGGACATTTGGTCTTATTGATAATCATTCAAATTGGTTGGATTAATGTAAATGGAGGTGAATAATAAGTCCCCAAAAGTCATCTATAATCAGCAGAAACACTAAAATAAGAAACTTTGAAGTACTTATAAATCAACCACTACACTGAAATTAGGACATAAGACGACACTAAGAAACACCAAACTACTTATAGAACGTCCTCACTGATCGATATTGGTGAATAGACGTCTTAAACGGCTTCCTAATAGAACAAGCTATCATGCTCAATATATAGAACTGCAATCATCCAGATTGGGTGGGAATGCCATGATAAATACATATATAGATTTCCATTTTTCAGTGTTTTTATTAGTACTTCTACTTGTGGGGCCAAATGTACTTGTAGAAGTACTTGTTTGATTCACTTCATGCTTGCGGCTCAACTTAAAATAAAGAAATGGATGGTTTTGTACCAGGAACTACGTACCAATATTGCAATTTATAAATATACTCAAATATATATAGAACTTACGTTCTTCTTTAGAGTAGGTGTAGGCCTAGGGGACTTTCCACATTCTTTCTTTTCAGTAGGTATATATAGTGGCTTTTCCTCCACCTTCTAGAGGGAGTGAGAATAACGAATTTCAGAGACACTGTTTTCAAAGCGAAAACTGAGAGAGAGAGAGAGAGAGGGAGAGAGAGAGAGAGAGAGAGAGAGAGAGAGAGAGAGAGAGAGAGAGAGAGAGAGAGAGAGAGAGAGAGAGAGAGAGAGAGAGAGAGAGAGAGAGAGAGAGAGAGAGAGAGAGAGAGAGAGAGAGAGAGAGAGAGAGAGAGAGAGAGAGAGAGAGAGAGAGAGAGAGAGAGAGAGAGAGAGAGAGAGAGAGAGAGAGAGAGAGAGAGAGAGAGAGAGAGAGAGAGAGAGAGAGAGAGAGAGAGAGAGAGAGAGAGAGAGAGAGAGAGAGAGAGAGAGAGAGAGAGAGAGAGAGAGAGAGAGAGAGAGAGAGAGAGAGAGAGAGAGAGAGAGAGAGAGAGAGAGAGAGAGAGAGAGAGAGAGAGAGAGAGAGAGAGAGAGAGAGAGAGAGAGAGAGAGAGAGAGAGAGAGAGAGAGAGAGAGAGAGAGAGAGAGAGAGAGAGAGAGAGAGAGAGAGAGAGAGAGAGAGAGAGAGAGAGAGAGAGAGAGAGAGATAGAGAGGAATAAGGGTACATTACATCCATCAAACATATATAAGAATCAATAAATGTTAACAGTGTGAAGCAGTTCAAAATCAGCAACAAAACACACAAACCAATAGGACTAGCACATCAATCAATTTACAAAAAATGCATGATTACAACTTCAACTTTAACAACAAAAATCCCTCCTTCAAGCCCCCAAACTCGAATTTCCACGTTTCCAAAGAAAAAACAAGGGCGCGGGAGCTAAAAAGACGAACCGAAAAAAAGGCATTCTATAATTGAAAGTGAAGTAATACCTTGTTCGAGCTTAGTCTCGTCCAAGTGCAAAAATTCAGATGAAGAAAGACCAAGAGCCGTCGGACCAAGAGTCGGAGAAGACCAACCAAACCAACAGCCGGCCGAAGAAGACCAGCCAAAGGTCGCTTGAAAGATTTTCGAAGGTTTTCAAAGAGCGGAGCACAAAAGATGCTTTAATTTTGCTGGAAAAGAATGCACATGTGGAGGTTTTTCGGAGCCTGTCGATCGAAAACGTTCACTAGAGAGCAAGGAGGCGGAAAATGAGAGAAAGCTATTAATTTTTAGGGGTTACATATATGTAACTGTAGGAAAAATTAAAATTATGCGTCGTCGGACATATGGACCGGGCGAACCCGCTTTTTTTGGGCTTAAAATCAGGCCCAACATTCCGCCTGATGGGTTTCATAATTTGTAGAATTGGCCGATGGACACCTCGGGTCTGCCGGCAGGGTGTGACTTTTCTAGAAGTGTATCTCGTTGGATGAACTTAATCACTTTATGTTTGAACTAATGAATAGAATAATACGTGTGAATAGATACTTCTAGGAGCTCAATAAGAATAATCAGTAGTGTAGATTAGTCTACAATACATATGTATAAAGCATGAATGGTTTATTTACACCGAACCATATAGCATACTATATATCAAATTGAACATAATTTTTTTATGTAGCAGGGTCACACCAACTGACTCGGATTTTCGGGACTGCGAGTCAGGTCCGAAGTTAATGTTGCCAACTGAAAGGAGTAGATTAGTCACTGGTCATAACACGAATACATGACAAACGAACACCTCACTGAAACATCGCTATATCAAAAGACTTTAAGCAACAACACGGGTTGATAAGCAGATGGTTTCATCAAAGTTTTAATCTGATATTATATCCCAATAAATACAGTAACTACAATACCGCCGGCAGGAGCTATCTCTACGACAAAATAGAGAAGTGCAGTAAGATTATTAGAAAAAAAAAACAGTTGGGAACGTAATGGTTGAGTGGGTCCATGGTAGTCTTTGATAAAACAATCGTTTTTTTTTTTTCGCTTTGCCTGGATCATTATCTGTTGAATGAGACTACAAGTTAAATTGCTGGCGTAACGGTGTGTAATTTCAACCATCAGAAGAAAAGAGCACAGCAAATAAAGTTTTTCTCTTTCATATATAGGACAGCCGGGGAAGTGAATCACACCTCTCTTCCACATAGAAACCGAAAAGAGCCATAAACTTGTAGACATTGCGATAGATATCCCTGAACTTATTTCTCAACAAAACTTTACTTGGAATAATCTCACACTATGATCTGCAGCACAAGAAGCTAACTGTTTAGACCCACAACCTTCATCCGCGTCAGCTTTTCTCCATGTCAAACGATGCACAGTAGAAACATGGGACAAGAATGGATCAAACCGTACAGCAGGAGAAGCGGAAACTCCATTACAAAGACTCCACAATTCAATAAGACCATCTTCCATGCCGATGGCCAGAAAACCACTGTTCCTTGAAAAATCAAGGCCAAGCCAAGATAATGCAGTAACACTAGTTTTGAATGGAGGCAGAACCATGAGTTGTTTAATTGAAGATTCACTTGTGATAGCCCAGATCTTCACGGTCTTGTCTCTTGAACCAGTTGCAAATTCATGTTTATATGGATTCCACGAACACGCCCATAAAATTCTCTTGTGAGCATCATGTCGTGCAACAAGCTCATAAGAGACTTCTTCAGTTTCTGCAGTAAAAACAGTAAACCAGAAATGTATGATAGTTTACCAAATCGATCTGTATTCCATGTAAATAAACTTTTTCTCCACTACCTTTAAAGAAAACCTCTCGTTCAAAGAAAAAGAGATGCATATCAATTATTTAACAGCCTTAAACTCAACATACTAAAGAACAGTTTTAATTAACCAGAATGGTCAGGCTGAGTCAACTCCAAAACATGAGAAGAAAATGAATAAAATCATTTCTGGATGACCTATGGTTTATAAATGCAAAATCAAACGAAAAGGTTGATACAACTTCCCACATTGTGAATCTTTAGACCCAAGACTAGGTCTTATTCACCATAATCAGGGAAATTCTCTAATTGTTGCTATATGTGAAAGAGGGCTCAAGTACAGTTTAGTATTTCTTTGTTAACTGCAAAAAGATGCATATTTGGATCTCATCATAACTCCACTTTCGGAAAATGGTTGAGTTTTATACAACTCATGGTGAATGCTAGTTTTCTCTTCTACCATAAGAATCTACATGTAAAAGACGTGTTCATAGCATTAGACAGGTTTTGGGGAATCCACTGGCTGATGAGTTCGTCATTGAACCTGCACAGATGAGAGAAGTTCAGTGCTAATTGAACAGCGGGGACCCTCCAGAAAGGGCTGCCTGCCTCCAAGAAGACAGTGGGTCAGTTGCTGGCTACAAAGAAGCAGCCAAACCGATTCATCCAATCAGCACAGGGAGAGTGAAAACTTAAAGCCTGTTTACATAGATTATGGAAAGTAAAAAGAGGCTCTCTCAGTGGTAGAACCAAAAATCTCTGTAAAGAGGAACCACTATATGTGTTTTTTACTTCAATATAAGTAAGTTACCCAGCACAATTTTCATATTGACAATCATATAAACTTAATTTTCTTTTCAAGAGAGGTTTCGCTTAGATACTAATGGAGTTCCTCAAGACCAGCAGAAGCCATTCTTGTATGAAAGGTCAAAACAAACCTGATCTCTTGATTGAGTAGACCGAGAAGTGGCGATCTCTTGACACAGCCAAAAGGTATCTGTCATCACGGGAAAACTCCATTTGGGTAACAGTGAGAGTGTGAGAATGTAGGCGACCAACTGCCCTCCATGAACCCACCTCCCAAAGCCATATTTCTGCAACTGCTGCTGATTGTGCCTGCAAAACATAGTACTCTCTGAATACAGACAAGGTTCAAATTGTACCAATTTCAACAGAGACAACAAAAATCTTAAGCAAACAGAAACTAGCATGCTTTTCGAATATAGGTAAATCCTAACAGTACACCAAAGAGCTTTAAAGAGAGATGCAATATTAGTCTCCAGTGTGTCAATAAGAAGCAATAAAGCTAAAATACAAGAAAAACGCTGTTAAAAATCATCTGTACCTTGCATGATGATGCAACAAGCTTTCCCCCATGGTCACAACACAGAGAAAATAGCTCATTGCCATGGCCATAAAGCTTGTGTGTTTCAGGCCATAGCGTATGCCATGCAAGTTGCTCTTCAAGTGGAGGTTTGGTTAAAACAACTGGAATTGCATCTGGAATAGTATCCAAGGAATCAGGACCATCTTGACTAGTTCGACTCAGGCCATCATTTGCAGCTGCAGTGCATATACAAAATACATGGAAATTAAACTCCACAAGTTTTACCAAGATTTAAACGTGAATACAACCAAAGTTGGCAAAGCGGCTACACTAAGAGAAATTTGTTCTCACCATTTACATATATTGGCTTTTGTGACAATCCAAGGGCAGACATATTTGCACCCAAAACTTGAGTTTCCTCAAAGGACTCAGCCCAGCAGCTAGGTTTCTCCAGCTTCGCATGACCCAAGGTTTTCAAAAATGACAATGGAGCTTCAAACACTCTTGCAACTTTTTCGTCTGCCCCACTAACAAATCGATGGTTTCCTTTCCCTTCAATGATTGTTATGCAATTGATATCATGACCATGAACTTGTGGACGAGCTATTTCGTGCCAATAGGATTGATCTCCATGACATTGTTCATTTTCCCATGGAGCAAAAATACGACTAGTCTGCAAATGTTTTTTTTACACAAAACTACAATAAGTACATCTCGTAAGCATAAATGCACAAATTCAAGTCAAACAACCTAGGTTTTTTTTTTCTGAAATAGAACAACTAAATATATCCATTCATGGGAAGATGTAGAAGATGTAAACTACCTGATCATAACTAACTGATAATAAATATTGACCAGATCGGGCCCACGTAATATCAGTAACTGCTGCACAGTGACCTGAGGGAACAGCTTGGGGTTGCCAATTTTCTATGTTGCCACTGACATTTTTCCACATGTGGAAGGAACCACCATATCCATGAGCTAGAATAGCATTTCCACCTGGCCCCCAATGACCACCATAAAATCCTAGGGCACAGTGACTTAGTTCTCCAACTGTAACTGCATTAATCCAAATGCCAGTGGTCTTCTCAGGTCTCCATATCATCATCGTTTTATCCATGGATGCAGATAAAATACTTTGTGGTTGATGCCATTTATTTTGCTCTTGAGATTCTCTAATAGGAGGCTGCCATTTCACAGAATAAACCCAGTCTTCATGACCAATTAGAAGGGACTCCAGACACACCTGGTAACTACTCTCACCGGCCATGAAAGAAGGACCTTCAATATAAGAAGTCAGCCCTATTTGTTCTTTCCTGTTTTGGACCCCAGAATTAGCCTTAGAGGGATGCAAGTCTATCTTCCATATGCGAATGCTTCTGTCCTGAGATGAACTTACAAGGAGTAGGCTACCTTTGCCGCTTTCTGTACTAAGAGGTAATGAAAAGTCCAGACATCTGATCCAGTCTGAATGTCCCTTCAGCTCACAAGTGCGAGTAAACTGGATCATCAGACAACATGGTCAAGTCTTTTAAAGGTGAAGAATGGCTACAAGATTCGCCAAGGGACAGTATAGACATGAGCAAACGATGTGATTTTTTATAGCAACAGGCCCAGCAAGATCATGACAATTGAGTGAGGTCATAAGACACTGGGAAATAGCACAGAAGAAAGAAAAATAGACCTGGTCCAGGATGTTTCTGACCTGATAAAGTGAAGCATAGATGTATTTTACAACAAATTAACACCACCAGCACTTTTAGATCAAGTCAATAACATCTACTTCAGCATGAATTAGATATGCTTCTATTAACTTCTCATGGCCAACACTTTCAGCATCTTCAATCACCTCACCCAGGTATCATTTGTCAATTGGGCCTATGCTTGTGGTAGCAGTGATCAGCTGCAAATGGAGGAAAGAAATCCTGCATCTTTCCAGAAGCAGAATTCCTATTTATTCTTTTAGATATTATGCAGGTGGAGAGAGATCATCTCAAACAACAAACCTTGCCCGATTGTTCACCACAATAAAGGTGAACTTTGTTATCTAGGCCTCCCATTGCTAAAATTAAGCGTCCTTCCTCCCCAGGCAATTCTGCCAATGAAAGAGCAACCATGGGTTTGGACCCAACAGAAAGAGTTCCCATGCATGACAACGTACAGTCCCCTACAGCATCCAAGCAAAACCTTTCAGAGGATGAAGACAATTATAGTTGGATAAATAACTGTCAGATGGGAAATAAAGGTCAAATTGGAAAAGAATATGCAAATACAATCTAGCAAGAATCTGAAAACTCCATCATTGACTCATCCCAAACAAAGTTCACAGTCCATAATACATAAACTTCTTTATTTTCCGAATGTTGAACACAACAATAACTTCATCCACCTGACCCCCAAGTGATCGATGATCCAAAGGCCCAATATGTGCCAAAATACATAACCTGAATATCCTTGACTACAACCAAAGTTAACTCTTTCATCTACTATAAGGTATTAATTTATGTAGCACAAATTGCAATTCTACTAATGGATTCATATTTCAGAGCAGCGGTAAGTTTTAAACAGAAAGCACTTTCTTTTAACCCAACCCCTATACCCCTAAGGAGACTTAAACCCAAGACCTCCCATTACAAACTCCCTCATGTGACCACTGAACTCTGCTCAAGTTCACCACAGTATTAAAACTTTGAATCTCAAACATTGAGATTAGGATAACAGCTGATAGTATTTTATATCCTTTATACAGTAATCACGCAGGAAAATAAATCAAAGCATCCTACTTAAAAACCAATAGATGCTGTTGGAAGTGTTAATGTTGGCTCCATGTCCATCCTATAATGACTAGCTAGTTCATAGGACATTTCTTAACAAATAGGTATTTATCTGTGTGGAAGTACTCTAACTAACACTCCTCATGTCTAGGCTTATGCAAAATGCACAACAGGCCAGACATCCTGTTCTGATAAGAAGCTATTACTTAACTCCACTAACCTTGGGGTTGTTTTTTTACAACTTATCTATGTGGGACTATACCCACTAACAGCAACCAAATAGCTCTTCTCTCACACCAACCACAAATACTCTACTTTTTTTCTTTTATTTTTGAGAAAGATATTTCTTTTACATTCAGGATATTATAACAATCTTAAAGCAGAACGGTGACCAAGTTTTGATTACGAGTAAATTCAGGAAACAAAACTAAGAAAAAAGACAGCAAGATAATAAAAGCCTAAGCCTTCAATCTTATATGTTCTCTTCAGCACCCTATCAACAACTGCCTTCTAGAACTGGTATATACTTGCCAACACAAGTTACTTGCTAAACAGACAAATTCGAAGATAGAACTAGGAATCCAGGTTCAACTAAGACTTTATAAATTAGCTATAAGAAGAACCACAAGTTGATTGAAAAGAAACTCTCATTAGTGCAATCTTTAATTAAGTAAATAATATCTCAAAGACAAAAAGTTACTAATGATAGACTTTCCCAAAACTGACTTTCCTAGAAGCACGACTGCTTACTTGACAGGGGAGAGCTACTGACTTGCTGGTATTCAAAATAAAGGGAGATAAACGAAAAATTTTAGCTCATTCCTTCCTTTTGCATCATAATTTCCCATAATGGATCCTCTATTGTCCTCTGGTTCACATTTTACCAATAATCTGATGGCCTCCGTTCTACAATCACTCAGACCAAACAATGAACCTCCATGATTTTCCAAAAAGTCAATGTAACGAAAAAGCACTAAAACAATGGAAAATCAAGTGAACTAACACAGGTTATGTTAAGCAATTACATAATCACCTAACAATGAGCTCGGGGACCCTTCAACATTAGAAATCCATCAGACCAGGGTAAGAGTAATTGCCACTAAAACCTTACTTCATCTAAGTCAAACACAGTGACAATTTGCAGGGGTAATCTGATGGCTTCAATGTTCAAAAAACTTCTACATATAAGTGATCTCACGTGCCTGAGCTACTGCTAAAAAATTATAAGCACAGTTCGTTTAGACAGTTTACAAACAAAAAAGTGGACAGAAGGGTTCTGATGTTAACAAATTTTCTGTCCCATATCCAAGTTTGGACCCTTCACCACTGCATTCAAGAATACCTGCATGTGCATCTGTATGACTAGGTGGACTAAAAGGGTGGCAGGCAAAGACTTCTAAAATACCATTTCAAGAAAACTATTTTTTTCTGAAAGTTGGTATTCCAATTCCCATGCCCCTAAGGAGATTTGAACCTGAGACCTCCCATTACAAACCCCCCCATGTGACCACTGAGCTATGCTCAAGTTCACTCAAGAAAACTATTACAAGACAAATTAGAAACCTAAAGTAACTGCTAGGGAAAATATCATTTGATGAGAGATAAAAGGTTCAATGCACAATTCCACTTAGGAATTTCCAGTTGAGAATTAGAATACATAGTTTGCAATTCTGTCAATAACTGTGGTCCACAAGAGGCGGAAGTGACACCAAAGACAGCCAGTGAGAGCTTCCATCAATTCTCCAACCCCCCCATGCAACCATCAAGCAAGAGGCTCAATTCTAAAGGAATTTTCTCACTTGAAATGCCCAGGAAAATAAAATTTAGTAATCCCCTTTACAATATGCAGACAAAGGAAGGAAATTCCAGTGATTGTTATTAGATGAGCCCCCTCATGCTCCTGTCTCTTTTCACACTTTCACCAATACTTCAATATTTGACATTCATCTAGTGCTATCACTTTGAAATGCCTCCAGTCAATCTTATGGCCAACTCCCTTGTGGAATGGGAAACCCATACAACTCATACTGGAGTTCCATTTCTCTCACACATGTATAACTCTGCATGTTTTTTTTTTCTAAATCTTACACTGCAATTGTACTAGATGGTTGTTTTCACTTTCTTTTGTACTTTTCTTTTGTCAGTTTATCAATCCTCCTAATTTACCCTCCTTTTTGCTTCGTAATTGATTTCCATCAGTCAAAATTAAATTAAAAAACAAAATATAAATAGTGGTGCTTAAAATTTAATTTCCATCAGTTAAAATCAAAAACTAAAAAGAAATACTGGTGCAAGAAGTACTGGAGTAGCTGACAAAGCAAGTACTGACCCTCAGAACTGAATGGAAATGTGATTTCCCATATGAAAACGCTGCCATCAGAAGAGGTGGAAACAAAAACTGCAACATATTGAGATATCATGATCCCAGTAATGCATGTAACACCACTTTTGTGCGCTTGAGGTACTTGCATTATATGCCTCCACTGTGAAAACAGAAAGGCCTAAAGCTCATTAGCTGGAAATATATATATATATATATAGATATATATTTATATTTATATTTATATACGTATATGTATATATCTTAGCTAACTGGACATTCCAGATGACCCATGAGAAAAAATATAAAGACCTGACTGGACAAATCTAAAGATCTCAAATAGTACCTTCTTCTCCTTATGCGATATGCCCCATACCATTATGATACCATCAGCACCTCCAGAAAGTAGAGCATGCTCCATGTTCTGTTGAACTGAGTACACAACAAAAGAACTCTTTATTCTCAAAACCTAAGTCCATGGGCCATTAATTTACTGCTTGAGTAGTTCAAAATAGAGATGAGATTAAGAATTCTTGAAGAAGTAACATACCAGTTCATAACTATTAAAATACGAAAACAAACTAGTGAGCATTCCGTGAATTATTTTAATTCCAATAACCCCAAAGGAACGAGTTCCTTGAAACAGGGAGAAATACCTCTTGATGCATCTCTACTACTTGGAAGCCAAAAAGTGCAATTAACAACAGATTTATGCCCAGGGAGGGTTGTCTGTATTTGGGCAAGCTGCAGAAGAGAGGGGATAACTGAATAAGTTGGAAAACCAAGACATATTTGACAATCCTGTTGCAAGAAAACGAATGCTACCTTTGGGCAGAACAGAGCAACGGAATTTTGAGCCCCGAACGCAACTAAATCACAAGCACCCCATGACACATTGTTGACAATCCTGTTGCATCCAGCTCCAATGAACAGTCTTTCCACTTCAACATGATCAAAAGACATTTTCCCCGTCCTTCCTTGTGTTAAAAAAAAAGAAAAAAAAAAGTACCTGAGTTAACGGGGGAAAAAGAGTAAAAGAAAACAACAAAGCCTACAATATAAAGTATTAAAGCCTTTTTGAGTGCTCATACAACGTATTAGCAACTATAAAATAGTACGGCGGCAATGATGAGAGTGAATGCTTAAACATTCAAAATGAAGTCAAAAAGCATAAAACTTTATACAGGAAAGATTGAATAGTATAGAAACTTTTCCGCCTGTATTTTGACCGACTAGAATTAATCGATCAATATAGAGAAAATTATGGTGAATCTCTGCCGCTAAAAAAACTTCTTTTAACCATTCCAAGCCTGCCTTCGTGTTTACATACGTTTAGCAGTTGTCCACAGTCAGTGGAACAGTCACCATGAGAGCATCGATCAAGCAGAAGCTAACTAAAACCACGAATTACAAACTAGCACGGAAAGAAAAGCCAAAGTATCTACCTTCAACGGCAAGAGACCGGTTACAGCAGCGGCGGGAGACTTCGAAGCAGTTCCAACTTCCAACGCACTGCTAGCTTTGGCTTCCGCCCGTTTCGTACGCTCGACGATCAAAGGTTCCCAAAAATTACGACGGTAAGTGGTTTGGGCTATATAACCTGGGCTCTTTTCACTAGACGAGTGTTCCACTGAGAAGTGTGGGCCCATTTAGTTCGATTCCAAACATGGGCCCACTCGGCTGAGTGTATGGCAACTCGGGTCCAATAAATTACGTCACACACCATAAAAGGGCGACTAGTCCCTTAAAAATATGTGATAAATTATAATATTGAACAAATACTTAAAAATATTACGTGATAGTTAAAAAATTTTAATCATATATTATCATACGGTAAATAGGTTTAAAAAATAACAATATTTAACCTATATAGTCATAGACTGAAAAATCATAAATATAAAATTTTCATTTCTATTCTATTCTTTAAACAGATAAATAGATAAAAATATCAATAGACAAGATTTTTATTTATTTATTAATATTCGACCACGGACCGGAAACGGTTAAAATTGACAGATGTAGGAATTGACGGACCGACCCTTCCAGGCTTCCAGCGACCCCCATGGATCGAGAGACACGCGAGGATAGTCCAACAATCAGAATCGACGAATCTCTCACATCGTCGCTGCGTTATCGCTGCTGAAACGAGTGGAGCTGAGAGTTGTAAACGTGGAAATAAAATCAACAGAGTTTATATTGCACTTGTGAAACATCTCCGCGTCTAGTAGAAGATAAAATTACGGAAAAGAATTGAGTCTTCGCCAGATCGTTGCAGCCGCCATGATTCTCCAATCCTCTGCTTTGTCTACCTTCCGTCTCCCAGCATGCTCGATCGTATCAAAACGCTCGTTCGCAGTCCGAGCTAAAGGTATACTCTTGTGTCCGTCCGTCTGTTTTATCTAATCGTCCTCAAATCCGCTTGCTGTACTGCTTTATTTATCATTTGGCAAGTCTAAATGAGTTCGTAGACGTTGTCTTTTTGCCAATGTATATTTTTTTTACGAGTTCAACTCTTGAAATACTGAAATGGCTAGGTAACCGCATATTAGGACATGGAGGTGCAAGATGAGATTGGAAATGCTGGCTTACTGATTATTTCGTGTAGATTAACCTGGAATAGTGATGTTGAACTAACTGACTGGGAAATATTCAAGTCGACTTTGGTTCTTATATTTTGTCATGTCATCTGCAACAAATTGACGAGTCACTTGTCACATTCGTCTTAGGAGGAAGTAGTTTCTTAACAAAACATTAACACCGTGGAGCCAATCAGTAGAGGTTTATGGTTTAGCCTGGCTGCCTAAGGTCTATTTTGGTTTCAGTCGGCACCTGGGTTTGATGCTTGATTGATTATCTCCTTAGAAGAGTATTTGTTAGGAATGTGTGAATTTTGTAGGAGCTCCGCGAGTTTTAGTGGAGCTGCGGGAGTTTTAAAGGAGCAGAGCAAGTTTTAGTGGAGCTGTATGAATTCTAATGAGAATTCAATTGGAAGTTTCAAACATTAGAAGTGTGAACTTCAATGGTGTATTACTGGATGTTTTTGAAAAAGAATAGAGTGAATTTAAACGAAGGACAACTGGAATGTTTTCTACTTAAGTTGGGGAAGGCTCTTCTTGGGCTACAATTAAACTGTTGTCTACAACCATTTGGCTCTAAACTCATACAGCTTGAAGTGAATAATTGAGTGAGCTAGCTTCAGATACCACAGGGACCTAAGATATTCGGGTGGGATTTACTGGGAAGCTATGGGAAAGAGGTGGTTAGTGTTGTTATCTTGTTATCTTGTTATCTTGTTAGGTGTTTGGTAGTAGGCGAGTGAGAAGAAGAAAAATTTGTGTTGTTTTGAACCATCTAGTTATCACTATAACATAAAATTTCTACTAATACGACTGGCTGGATGATGAAAGTGTTTTTCTTTTGATAATGATGATGAAGAAATGTTGACACTCTGTTTTTTCTCAAGTACCTTGAGTGTAGCCTGACCTAGATTTGTTTGCCAGAGGTGCTAACTTATTTGTTAATTTGGTAATCCTTTGGCTGTGAAAAAAGGAGTAACCTCTTTCTGTGTGAAAGAGATTAACTACAGTGAACCTTCAGGAATTTGGTACAACAGTCTCTACAAGGAATTTGTGCACAATTTGGATTTATCTTGGACAAAATATTTGGACAAAGAAGCTGCAGAGGTTTAGGGTTGCTCACTTCTCTCTCAAAAAAAGTTGCTGTAGAGTTTGTTTCTTGTAGGTTTTTATGCTTTAGCTTCTTGGACAGGAAAATCTTTTCTTTTTTTGAAGCCTTTTGTTCAAATGTTGAATTGTCCTAAACTTGATGCACCTACCTACTGAATATTTGGGGTGCTCTGCTAAAACCTCCACAAACTCTGTCATCCACTTCTTATGTGTTGTGACTGCCTTCTCTGAGGCTTTCGTCAAGGTTTAACTAGTGACACTGCAACCTTGTTGAATGGAGAGAACTGATATAGTTTGTACGAAATTTAGATTACATAGAGCATGAAGGTGGGACTTATAAGAAAGGGGCTGTAGAGAGTTTTAAGAAACATTTGTGCACCATGGGGGGGGTGGGATGGTGTGTACTCTCTGCGCATTTCCTTTTTATCAGTACATTCCCCTTATAAAAGAAATTCACTAGTTCTCTATTACCTTCCAATCGGGCAGATGACGGCTTCCTTGTTGATCCAGCGAGTAAGAGGGCTCTTTGTGGCAGCATCCCCAGAAGGCCAGCTAAAATTAAATTTTTGGTGTGCTTTGCAGGATTTCCACCCTGCATAAAGGTGGGAGTTGTTTTTCTTTGGGTCAAGTGATCCATGTTCTTTTACCACCTTTGGGGTTTGTGTTGTTTACGAGGGGTGAAGTTTCGGCACTACTTTGTGTTTTACGCATTATTAAGCAGAGGTTTGTTTTCTCTTGTTATGGAGGGAGATTCTTGAATGGCTATTGGTTAGTATGCTGGTAGTGGAGCTCCTCCTTGCAGATTCTGGCAGTTTCACAAATGTCAGCAGTCTGTGAAGGTCTCCTTGTTGTCATACACAAATGGGATTTTAGATTCTACAGCTATGTTCGTTGTAGAGAACGCTTGCAACCAATGGTAGCGGGCTGATTTCTATATTTTTTTTGTTAAATTTGGTTGGGAAAAGAGAATTGCAAGAGTTTAGAGTATCTTGACCTCTCTCCTCTATTTATAATGTTAAGTAACTATCAGAATTACATCTATGTTCTTGATCTCTTGTAAACCTATGAAAGTAGTTTCTGAGGGAGAACGCTTCTGAATAAAAAATCATGTCTTCCAACTTTTCCACTCAAGATGAAGCATCTAACTTAACTATGTTGTAAATTTCTTTCTCAATCTCTTAACAAGACAAAAACTATCATCCGGTCTTCAATAAATCTTAAAAGTAGTCCATGTGTCTTCAACAACTTTAAACTTTGTGGGCCTGTAGGCTTAATTCAAGCAGGATGTAGGACACTAATTTTGTTTTGTTGGTAGTGGGTCTATAGGCATTGTTCCAAAGTTATAAATAATACTGGCAAATTGAAGAATACTTGAGGTTTTTACCATTTTGGACAACCAAGAAGTGTTCTTATGTGGCCTGCCATGCTTGAAAGTAAAAAATTGAAACTCAAAAACTCAGATTTAGTAGCTAAGATTTATGAATATTCTACTTTTCATGGCCAATAGATGAGCTTGGTTGAGAGGGTTTTTGTCAAGTTCAACATGTGAACTGGATACAGCACAAACAAAACTTGAAGGAGAGTTGTTAACTAATTGAGGATCTTCTATGAAACAAGAAAACCGAAAGTAAAAAAATAACTCATAACATAAGGAATAAGTTGTTTGAACAAGCATTGAAAGCAATCATAGTCGTTATTTTATTGATGTTTGTGTGTTGAAAATTAAGGATAGGATGCTTGTATTGTTATGAAAGGATTTGAATCCATTAGAGGAGCTCAGCCTTGTCATAGGCTAAATGCACTACTGCAAGACAACTTATGGGAAAAAATAGATACACACCATTACTATAAGATAGGGCTCAATTTGACGTATATGTTCTTGGTTATAAATTACTAGTAGCGAGATTGGTAGATGATGCACGTGATGCATTTCTTGTCATTTCCAAAAATATATTTCATATGTCTATATAATATTTAACAAGTTTTTAGCTAGCGAGTCTTGTTCAATCTAGTATAACCTGTGGCTATGGATTTGATGGTAGACCTCTTTTGTTTTCTGAGAACAATTTAGGCACTACTTTTGTTGCTGGTAACCTTGTAATTCATTAGAAGATCAAAATATTGAGCTATATAGTTGCTTAGTTGGAATGAAGTCATGAGCAGGAAATTTGTAGGCCATGTATCGAATCTAAAGATCATTTGACGTAAAATCCTTCTTACCAAGAAATTATCATTTTTTAGCAAGCTTAGGTTAATGTTACACTCATGCTTCCACTTTTTGGAGGGAAATGTTGAATTCTTCAAAATTTATGTCTGTTATTAGATTGCTTATTTCTTTTGTTCAAATGCTAAGGCTAATGTTATATTTCAGTTTTTCTTATGCTCAACTGGGTTAATAAAATGAAAGTTGTTATCAACTAACGTAATTCATTCAGTGTTTTGTTTCAAAGGGCTTCAGATTCTGTCTCTCTGCTAATACAAATGTCAACTTCTTTTCTGCCCATCTTGTTTCTTACTTTTCTCATTTATATATATCTGCAATAATTTTTAGCACCAAACGGGGTGGACTCGGTTGTGTCCATCCCCATTCATCCAACTTTTCTGGAGGATTATTTGTGATATACTTAAGTTTATCTTTTGTTCATAGAAACTAATTGAACTAGCCTACAGAATGTAGTTTCTCCATTTAGGGCCACTTGTACAATTTGGATATCCACGCTAATTTCAAACTCTTAAGGGCTACGGATTTTTTCCTCCAATTGCAGCCTTATCGTTTTTCCTGTATGAAAAATTGGTCACATCCCTTTGTTCCCTATATATGTTTAAAACAAACTGCCAGTCCTCTCCTTGAACTACTCCTAGTCAATATCCTAATTCAGTTAATGTACATTAGACATCGATTTGCTAGCATTGTGGGGCAGAACACCTCATATTGCATGTGCTAGTGGCTTATTTTATTGGGAGACACTTGCAGATGTTACATCCTCCATTACAATGGATAAGTTAGAAAGTTGTGGTGTAAAAAAGAAAAAAAATCGATCCTCATGCATTGAAAAGTCTGATCTATCTCACAGCCAGAATGCTCATGACAAAAAAAAAAAGGAGAGGAAGATTAAAAAAAAAATTGAAGGAAAATATGAAGATGTGTATCTGCCAAAAATATCCTTTAAAATACGAAATTAGCATGTAATAAAGTAAAACAGTGAGAAAGAGTTTGAAGATGGGGTTCATCCTCTTTTCTTTAAGAATATTGGACTGACCGACCATTCAGTTTTTTTTTTTTTTAAATTACACATTGTTTTTATGTTGAGTTGTCTCTGTTTGAATGCAGCGGAACCTTCTGAGAAGTCTGTGGAAGTAATGAGGAAATTTTCGGAACAGTATGCTCGCCGTTCTGGAACATACTTCTGTGTCGATAAATCAGTCACAGCAGTCGTTATTAAGGTAAATTTGGTTCTTCAGTCAGCTCTTGTTATCTGTATGTCTTTCTGCACATGATGTCTTGGGGCATCATAAGGAGTATGCAATCATCATATTTGCTTTTTTTACTTTAGTTGGGATGTGTATAGTGTATTTGTTTTTGTTTATTTTCTCATAAGAGAAAGAAGGTGCTCAGGGAACAAGTCCCCTCCATTGCTTTTGCATTATTCCCATGAAATCTTGTCATTTTTCTTGATCTTGGATTAGATCAGCTAGTGGTCTAGTGAATAGGAAAGGAGGGGCACTCTTCAGCAGCTTGTTGTAAGAGGCTCTGTGCTTTAATTCGTTAGATTGCTCAGGGAACAAGTCCCTCCTATCTCTTGTTGTGATGAGGAGTCCCCTAGATGCTGTATTTTATCTTTTTCCTTTCAATAAAATTACCCATCTTATCAACTTCTTCAAAAACAAATAACCATCTTTCCCAAATAATAGGGTGAAGACTATGGTTTGTCAAAACCCAGGTTGAGTAAGCTGAGTCAGGTCGGCTCACAAAGTACATGGACAAATTAAGTCATCTTAAAACATTGAATGTCTAAGGAAGATAAAAAGGAAAGGGGAAGACTGGGAAGACAAATGTTGCAATTATTGGAAGTACTTTTTTAACCTATTTTATTTCTATTATTCATGGGAAAAATCTCAATTAGTATCCTACTGTGTCAGCGAGTCCCAGTTAGTTCCCTAGTTTGTCAAGGAGTTCCTAATGGGGGAGTTTTAATTAGGAAAGTGATCGATCAGTAGTTTCCCTCAATTTAGGAAAATTATAATGGTTGTTTAATTTTAGTGATTGCTGGATTTCTATTGAAGAAAGTGTTTTTAAAATTATGTTCGTCTCTTCCTCAAAAAATTATGTTCGTCTCTTCCTCAAAAAATTATGTTCGTCACAAGTCATTCAGTTGGGAAGTTTTGTTCAAGGAGAATTATACCAAGATGTTGTAATTTGACAAGGATTTGATGGTTTTGGAGGCTATAAATAGGAATAATATGCCAAAACGTTTATATAAGTTTTGAATCATATGGCAAATTTTCTCTTTTGGTCACTGAGTGTCACTGTTTTTTTTTTTTTGCTGAGAATAATTTTTATTATTTTTTTTTTTTGAAAATGAATTTTTATTATACAAAGGGGATTAAAAGAGATCTGTCTCGGAGTTGGCAATTATAAGGCCTGTCCTAACAACACCTGCCTTTGCCAGCTTGTCAGCCAAGGAGTTGGCTGACCTTGGGACAGCCGACCAGGCTATTTTCCAGTCCCTGATCTGATCATCCATCTCATCGAAAATAGGCTTTAAAGACCAGGGGGCAGTGTTTTTCTTCTGTGCCCAACCAATGACTAACTGGGAGTCACCTTCAATTTCAAGTGGCTGAAGTGTATCTTGGTTTAGCACTTTAATGCCTGCCAAAAGTGCTTTGGCTTCGGCTTCATTCGACCTACAACAGCCCGCAGTCCCCGAGTAAACCGTAAGAATTTCCCCTTTATCATTTCTTATCACACCTCCAAGACCCGCAGGTCCCGGGTTGCCCATTGAGGACCCGTCAAAGTTCAGCTTAATCATAGGGGGCTTTGGCGGCTTCCATTCAATCATCTTAGGTGGCTTTGGTTTTGTGAAGTGGGCAATTTTATACCAGAATTCACTTCTATTTGCTGATTACAAAGCACTGAATTTTATAACCTCATGTTCTCAATGCTAAAAAGTTTTCTTATATGTGCATGTCTCTCCTCTTTAAACTTTTCATGAAGAATGAAGTGAAGATTCTGAATCCTGTGCGCTTGTGTTTTTAAAGCCCTTATGTGATTACATGGAACTAGTTATGAAATTGATGCTTCATATTTGGGTATTCCTGCATATGTATTCACTTGTGGAGTATTCCACATTATAAATAATCCTATCTTCTGGATTAGAAAGTGAGCTGACCATGAATACAAACAGGGTTTGGCCGATCACAAGGATTCATTAGGAGCCCCACTATGTCCGTGTAGGTAACTATTTGGTTTCCCTTTTTCTTAGATCAAGTTCTGTCCAATTTGTCCTGCAGATGCTCTCCTAGTTGCAAGTGAAAAATGTTTACTAGCCACCATTCATTTCAGGCATTATGATGATAAAGCAGCTGAGGCTAGTCAGGGATTTTGGAACTGTCCTTGTGTACCAATGAGAGAAAGGTACATATACTTTTCCATTTGGAATTGAACTTAAATTATTTAAAGATTTTTTTCCCTCTACAAGGCATGCACTAAAGTCTGCTGCTACTCATTTGACCACATAAGTTATTTTTATTTGCTCTCATTCTGATATGGTACTTTTCTTTATCTATTTTTTTGTTTATATGATTTGACTCTCCTGGTCTAGAACTAGTAGTAACCCAATTTTTAGTTCAGTTGCATTATTGATGTAGATTGTGCTCAATTAGTGTTTTGTTTGTAAAACGAATTAGTCTTTGATTGGATTTGACACATAAAGAAGCTTGAAAATGGAGAATAACCATCTTGCTCTGGCAGCATATTGACATGCTTGGGGTTGATGCGATTTGATACCCATATTCTGATTCTTTAGCATGACATGGAGCTGTTTTTTAAGATCTTTTGGTGGGAAATTCTTTTCTTTCTATGTTCACTATTTTTCTTTTGTGTCGTAATGAATGCAGTGGTATCTTCTTCCCCTTCAGCTTTTTGTACATTGTTCTCTTCAGTCTCTTTTTATTGTATAAAAACTTCTGCTGCAGTTAAACCTTTCTGCACTAATTATTCAAATAAATAATGTGTCTTTCCACATTGGTCCTTGTCGACTTATTTTTTCTGTCTGTATGTGGTCTCTCTTGGTTTTCAACTATTAAGTATATGATTGTCAGTTTCAGCATCAAATTTGATTGTTCATAATTTCTTCGGTTTTTGTAGAGATTTTCCTTAATTGGATCTGATGAATAGCAAGATTGAATATTAAGACTTGACCTTTGCAGTAGTCTGGGTATCCTTCTGAATTATGGGAGCATCTTCGTTGTGCTTCCAAGAAGTTTCACCTATCTTGATTTTATTCTAGTTTGAATTCAATTTTCGTCTCTGCTGACCATCCAGCAATTCATGGACATAACAGATCGCAGGAAATCTTGATAAGTTGCTTCTTTTGTTCATTTGCTTGAATTGTTTGCTTCTTCTTATTTAATATTTTCTTGTTTCTTGTTATCTTTTTTATGGGAAAAAAAACTGGACAGGATTCAGCACATGATATCTATTAGAAGAGGTTTTTTTTATTTAATTTTTTCTTGTTTCTTGTTATCTTTTTTATGGAGAAAAGAATTGGAAAGGATTCAGATATCTCTTAGAGGTTATTGTTATCTTTTTTACATCATTTTGTGTACATTCTTAGAGCTCATTTCCCTACAATTTTTAGGCTGCTCGTTTTCATTCTGCTCTTTTGCACCCTATCATTTGCCACCAACTTTTTGAAAGCGCTTCTGCTCCTCTATGAATGTATTTTAAACGACCTTCCCAGTCTTCTACATATGTAAATTTTTGGATTTTTCTCTTGACAGGAAGGAGTGTCACTGTATGCTTTTCCTTACTCCAGATAATGACTTCGCTGGCCAAGAACGGGTATTTGTCATATTACAAACACTTTGTTATACTGTTTATACCTTCTCTTATCATGAATTTTGACTTCTTATGAGGGACATTAGGCAGGGAAAGATGAGCGCAACGACCCCTTTGTAGGCCTAGCTTTATCCATTTTTCTTCTCCTCAATTTCCGTGGCCTAGTAAAATTTACAAATAAAATAAGTGATTAATAGATTTTTTGAGTTCATTGAACTTAGAGTTGAGCTTTGTGTTTTACACTGTGCTCTTATACCTTAAACCTTTCCCATAAACTGCAGGAAATATCCTTAAATGAAATCAAGGAGGCAACCACCAGTCTCTAGCGCGAAAATTTTTTTCTCATGTCTTTCTTTTAAGTCGCCTGAATGTATATCTTTTGCTCCTCTTGTATCTATGGGGAACCAAGCTATATTCAAAGAGAACATAGAGAAGAGCTTATGAAGATGGTCAGTGATTTGTGTAATATAGGAACTGACACTGCTTGCGGATGTCTCTTTCTTGATTTTCCTGTATAAAAGTACTTTTCTCCATCTCTTGATCGCTTATATGCAATAAATGTAGGACACTGTTTATATTTTAAATCGTTTATCTTATAAGAGTGGTGATAACTATACTGCCAAATTTTATTGAACAATTTACCTATTTTTTAGAGAAGTCTAAACTCTAGACCTTATCTAGACTACCAATTAGGCTGCCAGCAGGACATCCACATCATGAAGTAAAAACTTAGGAAAAATTCACAATAATGAAATCATTTTTCATCTTGTAAATGTTACTATCGTTCATTTTTTAATTAACAATCACAATTTCAAGTAAACGTTTCTAAGTCGCCAAAACGTCTTGATTCCATCTAGGCTATGATTGCAAGGGCTACTAATAAAAAAAAAGTGTTTTAGTGAAACTGTAGGTACATTAAAAGTAATGAATATGATATATGTTTGAAGGAAAAATTCAATAAAGTGTTTGAGATATATTATGTCTAAAGGCTTCTTTCTTTCTATCGAGTCAAAGGGCAATCTGTAGCTCTTCCCCTTTTCATGTAAAGGAATAAATTATAAACTACGAATTTTGAAAATATATATGACAGTATTGGGGGAGTATTGGGGAATAAGACAAAATAATATCTTTTTAATGTCATATATAACATTTCTTATCTGAAAAATGATGTAACTTAAATAACCTCTAAAATATTTTTTTAGTGCAATCATTTGATGAATCCATAAGAATATCTACCAATGAATATTTTAATTTTAAAAATATTATAATGAGGTTATTTGAGGCATTAAACCTCGCTACATTAAAACACTAGATCGGGGATGGACCCGGGTAAATTCGACAATTGTGTTACGTCCTAATAAAATTTAATTTTCTTAAGGTATTTTACGTATTTATCATTTATTTCTAAATTTAGTGTCTTGATATATGGGAGTGAAAGACTTGCCTATCTTAAGAATTGGGATGGAAGACGATTCCCGATTCAATATGTCATGAGCGGGAAAGAACGAACGTGGCTAAACTATGAAGTTTCTGATTAGCGCTTGAAGAAAAGAGAGTATATAATCCTTTCTACCTTATATCTGATCGACCAAGGGATATGGGAGAAATCAGAGAAGAAAGATTTCTCAGAGAGGCTCCCCGTTCTTGTCAGCGTTTCGAGTTTGAGTGACGCATCATTTCTCAAAGCTATTTTTCAGTCGCTCACAGCAAGAACATATTTGCTTTACGGCAAGAAGCGAAGCCATCCTCCGAGTCTTGAAGCTCACACAATCCTTCTTCCAAGTGTTCTAATTCGTCTCCTTTCTCAGTTTTGCGTTATGGCAAGGTATAGGTTCAGATGGCATCTATTTGATTTTCGGAATTTGTTTTTTCGGTTGCAGACGCTGCGACGAATTTTATGATCCAACTTAGTCCGCGCGAGGATTTCTTGAACGGGAGGGTTAATGCATTCGGTAATTTGTTTATGTTGTTTTTAGGACGTCGGAGCTGCGGAAAGGTGCGCGACTACTTCGGGAGATGTCGAAGCCCCAGGTTACCATCACCCTGGGGCGGAGTGGTCAAGTAAGTTCTTGATGATTTTTCGTCTGCTGCGTCTTGAGGCTCTACGATTGCGTGGCATTGTTTGATCCTTCTTTTCTTTGGCCTTTTGGGACCCTTTGGTTCTCTCGTAATTTGATGTTTGTTTTATCGACAAGCGAGTGCTGTTATTTTAATTGATGGTTGTCGAAGGTGCTGCCGTGTGCTAGTATGGTAGTATATGAGGATATTCATTTTGCGGCAGAAAAAGAGCCACGGGAAGCCAGCTCTTGCCTGTCTCAATTATTGGGAACATTTCGGAAAGCTGAATTTCAACTTTACTCTATTGCTTTTTGTAGCGTCTTCTCTTTCTTACCATATCTTGATTCTTTAGTTCTGTGTTTTGCTTCTTGTAATGTTAATGGCACAGTTTTTTTATTTCTTTTGGTCCTCTAATTTTAGAAAGTTAAACAGTTTGTTGTTTCTGATTGTTGCCCAACCTTGTTTTTAGGATTTTAGGAGGTAAAATCGATGCCAATGAAATAAATTTGATGAGTTGAAATCTTTTATGGTTTCGTTTGTATGTCCTTTTCATCATCTTTTCCAGAAACGAAGGTTTCTTCCTTAGATGTATAGGGAAGGTCTTACTTGAATTTTTGTTAAAATGAGTGTGTCCTTTCACAATATATGTTGCATTTTTTACAACAAGTGCATTTTCCTTTATTTCCAAAATTTAGGTGGTGAAGAGAGCAGGGAGTGCATCAGATGCCAATCGTTCTGAGTATATTACTTTTATGGAAATAAAAGGCCCACAAGAGACAGATTAGGTACCAATAGTGACAATCTTATGTTGTATGATGGGCCAGACAAAACTAAGCGGTATGTGGTTTAATTATTATCATGTTCTAAAATGATCTGCGAAGATGATATTCTTATTTTATGGTTGGATTCATTTTTTTCATACAATTAATTTTGTCAAAACCAGTTTCTGGTTTGAAGATTTCCAGTAATAAGCAGAACATTACTATGCTTATCTCATGCATCCCATGTACGTCACATCAAGTTAGCTATGGTGGGGTGAACTTGAGCATAGCTCAGTGGTCACATGGGGGGGTTTGTAACAGGAGGTCTTGGGTTCAAACCTCAGTAAGGGCATGGGAATAAGATTAGAAAAACAAAAAAAAAAAAAAAAAAAAAAAAGGAGACCCTTTGTGCTAGATTGCTCTAAAAAGATGTTTTTACTCTTATGATGACTAAATTGCTTCATTATATCAAGTATGAGACAAATACTGCTACTTCCTTTGAATAAAGAAATCGTGCTCTTTTTGTTTAATGACAGTGCTGCTGCTTTTTAACAGCAGACCTTTCAAAATCTCATATATATTATGCATTACACACTCTTTGAACCGGAGCACTTGTTTGGTTGGTTGAAAACCATTCATAATTTGAAAATGAGGACTACTTTTATTTAATTTATCTTTGGGAAAGCTAATTCTGTTCTAAGCTGTAGTACTTTATTCTTAATGGGTTGACTCCATCTGATTTTCAAGGGAAGACTGCTATTTTATTTTTCGAGAACATGGGATTAATTTGTAATGGATGGCTTTGTTTTCCAGCCAACGAGGCGAAAGACACAGGTGGGGCCTTTCTTATCATGAGGCAATTGGTGGAAAACAATTTGGTTCTCGTATCCTATTAATATCGTGCAAGAATTTCATGTTGTTGTTTTGTAAGGGTGGATGCAGCATCTAGTTTGTGTTTTATGTATGAATGACAATGTGATGAAAACCATAATATATTGTAAAGTTAAAATCGACAGATAGAATTAATGAAAACAGGTTTGAAAATTAACAAGCTGCAGTGAGTGTTTGTATTTTCTTCTTTTCTATTATATTTCTTTAATAACTAAAAGATATCCAGCTTAATGAAGATGATTTGAGGTATAAGCTAATGCAGAAACGATCTGCCAAACAAACTCCTAGCAGAAAAGAGCTAACTGAAATGGACTTGTGCCAGAAGCCTTCGAGCCTTACTCACCCAATCCCACCAAAGAATGTGGGAGGTATATCACCTCGAAAGAATGTAGTTCCGGATTCCAGGCATGCAAGTCTGATGCCAAAACCAGTGGCATCCTTTAAACCTCTAAAGCACACTGTACGGCTTAGTTCAACAAGTGGAGTTCTGCAAAAGACTTCATATTCGGTATGGATAACATTTTCTAGTTTTTATAGTGTATTGTAATAACTAGTTTTTTTTTCTGAAAAACATTACTTTTCCTTTTCCATTAAAAGGTTTTATTTTTTCTTTCTAGTATATGAGTTAATTTTTTCATCAGCATGCCGTTTCACTTCTGGCCTGTGCTCAGATGATCAGTGTTGCCTCGTTGGTGGGGTTTTTAGTTGGTCGACCTGACAATGGCATATATGCTATATTAGTATTTACAGAGCTTTTCATTTTTGGAATAGCTCTTACTAGCACAACTTTGGGAACTGCCTAATGATTCGAGTCCTTTTCCCTCACCTATTTGCTGGACATTAACTACTATTTTTTTTTTCTCTTTTTGCTACATAAAAAGCCTTCTAAACTTTAATTCTGCCTTTAAGCGAAAAAATTGTACTGGTTAGTGCGGAGTACTGAGGCTAGTAAAATTACGGCATTTTATATGCTTTTTGAGGCTTTAAAATGAAGTTTTGATAGGTACTTGAAAAAGTAAAGACAATATGACACAGCTTGAAACCTTTTAGCTACAGATAGGAGAATATTTTGCTCAAAATAGATTTTCCTTAGTCGTTTTTCTATTTTTTTGTTGTAGATATGTATGTTTGTAGCATTATTATTGAGTATCATGATTCTTTGTAGGCCGAGGAACCCGTCACCGTCACTGGCTTGCTGCATTCTCTGGGTCTTGGGAAATATGCCATTCTTTTCCAGGAGGAGGAAGTATTGCATAACTACCTTTTTCTATGATATTTGAGCTTTATTTCTCTTCATTGATATATTTATACTTAGTATGGGTAAGAGCCTCTTTGGTGCTGCTCTACTTTCTGTGTCACAAATCAATGTCTACTGTCGTGTCAGAGTCGATGTGATATAAAGCTGAGTGTCTGCATGAATGAATAGGATTACCTGACATATTTTGATTTAGGCAACTACAATTTTGTTTGGCATTTTGATAATTGTTTTTTTGGGGGGGATTGGGAGCTTATGGGAATATTATCGGTCTATATGTCTGTTGAACTGATGTCTTTTCTTTCAATTTTAGGTTGACAGGACTCCATTGATGCAAATGGGAGACAATGATCTGAAAGAACTAGGAATACCGATGGTATGTATACCTGATGTGTTATTCCCTGTTTTTTGCGTTGCAATCTGAAAATGCTGGTTCATTGGTATAATCTACAAAGATGATAGTTCTGTGTTTGTGAAAATAAAGAAGAGGAACTTTCTCCCGTTTTTGGTTGTGCATATCTAACATGTTCATTGGACCGGAGGTAACTTAAAGAGTCCTTAATAGCAGAAATCATGTTTTGTAGATGTGAATTTATGCTAGATTGTCAGCTGCCTAGGAACTTTGTTTTGCAGATAATCAATCTTTTAAACTGTTTTAATTGATATATGGAGGATCCCTAGGATTGGTATTTTGACTGAATTGGCACATGTTTGTGCTTTGGGGGTGGGGTGCGAATAATGTTGTTTTGTGTTTGGGCTGAGGAGCATGGTTTCTTTTACAGGGACTGAGAGATCTGCCAAGAACAAAACCTGTTCGCATCCAGTCGAATAGGCAGCTTCTATGTATCTAGCAACACTTCCGAGCATTTGTTAGCCTTGCATCTAGCAATGATTCTATGAGTTTGCTTTGCATCTAGCAGCTCATTGAAGGCAACTGTTTGAATAAAAATTCATTGTGATGGCAGCATGTTTTGCTGTACTGGCACCATGCTTCATGTCTCTTCTAATGCACGAAGCATGCGAGGAGGTGCTTGTCACTGTCTACTTTACAATGAATTTTGTTCTTAAGGAGAAAAGAGTTCTTGTCACAGGTGTTACAAGTCATATTTGACATTCAAAAAGGAAAAAGAGAAAATCCATAGTGTAAGATCAGCTCAGTGGCTGATTTCATTAGAAGTGCAACATTGGAGGACCTATAATTGGTAAATAGCTTTATTTTCATTCCATGTCATGTATAAACTGACTCCGTCGAACTCTGGGGTTTGAGTTGTGAAAAGATTAGTAAAACACCAAGTTTTCACATAATTTATGCATGATGTGCATGCAACGTGTGAAAATTGCTTAAAACTGAATGACAACTTGTTTGAAAACTATGTGCTGAGGTGGCATCAAGTGACTGCAAGACCTAAGATGCCATGAATAATGAGGTTTAGTTGCTTGTGCCATAGGAGACACAAGTGCTTCTGGTAGTACCATGTCTGTCAACAGTGGTGCTTCTTGTGACCTTGTATGAATTCTCACGTTCTGCTTCTTACTTGTGACATTAGCATGAACATGTAAGGTTATGCATGATGTTGTCTCATTTGTACGGATGAGCATCAGGTTGGGTTTCAATGGAAAAAACACTTCAGGGACGGTGGAAATTTTGGGTCAAGTGTTGCACAGGAAAAACAAAATCAGCGACTTTTGGGTTCAAGTGGTTTCCTCAACTGGGAAAAGGGTTTATGGGGATGGGATAGGGATGGGATAGGGATGGGGATGATGCGAGTAATAGGACTTGGTGTGGAGTAATGGACTTGGTGCGGAGATGGGTTAGGGATAGGGCAGATGCAAGTATAGGGCATGGGTGTGGGGACAGGGGGTGGGGTTGCGGAGACGGTGGTAATGTAGGAAGAAGTAAGAAAAGTGTTGTGAGGCAATGCATGGGCCGTTGTGGTGCCAGGGATCATGTGAAGATCCATATATGCTCTTGGTGGCACTGGCTTCATGTGCCATCCATATGCTATTTTAGTTTTAGTTTTTTTTTTTTTTGTGGCAACAGCAGTGTGCTGCCAAATTGTGACCTGATATTTTTCTAGCTGATTATTGGGAGTGCCAGGCGGCTGTTGCATATAAATTGATTTCTTTTCTGGAACATAACCATGGGTGGCCATCTTCTGGTTTACCTCATCAAGTAGGACAGTGTTCTAACGAGATGTAATAACTTCAGTGGATTTTGTAAAACAGTGATCTCTTTTTCTGTGAGGAGTTAAGTGGGGAACTGCCAAGTTTCTCATATACTAATACTTGAGCACTTAACATTATTCTTTAATCCTCTTTTGTTTTTGTGATTTCATTTATTTATTTTTCTATCTGATGAGAGTTGACTTGGTTGTAGGGACCGAGGAAGAAGATTTTGTTTGCTGTTGAGCCTCGCCCAAAACATCGGTCAACTTCATAACAAGATTGGGATGATTTCTTCTTACTAGCACAAGTGAGTACCAGTCTTGTTTCTTATCTACTAATACTTGAGCACTTAACATTGTTCTTTGATCCTATTTTGTTTTCATTACATTTTATTTAAATTTTATTGATCGGACTCTACTTGGTTGCAGGGTCCGAGAAAGAAGATTTGCTGCTGTTTTGCCTCGCTCTAAACATCGTTCGGACATGATAACATGATTGATATGCTTTCAATTTACTAGCACAAGTGACTACCAGTCTTGTTTTGTTGTACTGGTAACTTGATCCGAAGTCATGTATATAAGAACATGTGTTCTCAGGATTTGGGGAAAATGCCCCATTTTTAGCTCGTTGTTCTTTGCAGCATCAATTGAACTATCCAAAAGGAAATGGATATTTGTCGTTGACATATTTCAGTGATCCTTGAGCCACTGTGTTGTATTATATAGTTGTTTTGTCCTGTATTTGGAGTATCTGCATTTACATTTAATACCTGTTGGTTTCTCGGCTTACGTCATAATTTGGAATCTCTGGTTGTGGATCTATGAAACCTACTATATATTTCTGTAGGTAAAATGGGCGGGCAGATGAGCTCATCTTTTAGGTAGCTTTTACTCGACTTTGCGACAAGTTCAGACGTATGCGGTATGGTAAATCATCACAGATTGCGTAGGAAAATACAAGAACAACCAATCGCTTTTGATGGTTCGAATTTTTTTTTTCGTTGAAATGTTTTTTCTTCAATAACAAACTGAAATTTTCAATTACAAATTACAAAGGCATCTAAAGCTATACAAAAATGTTCTAGAATGCCTTCATCGGGCAAGGAATAGTACATGGGGTATTAAAAATGAAAGTGTTTAAAGCAAGGATTACATCTGTACGTCAAGGGCTTTGTATGCAAGAAAACAACACAAATATTACAAGGGATTCTTCTACCCTCGCCAGATAAGGCCAATCACCCTCCCAAATATTCTCAAAATCAATTTTGATGGGTCAAAGAGCTTCAGTAATAAAATGGCAGGCAGTGGAGTGCTGATCCTGGACTCTTTCGAGCCACCCTTATTACTGGCAACTATCCTCTTCACAACAACACAAACAATGAAACTGAGCTTATAGCACTCCTTGCACTAAATTGCATTAAACTCTATTTTCCAAATGATATCACCATTAGTGAGGGGGACTCGCGGCTGGCTTTACATATGATCCAGGGTATGGAGCAGGTGCACTGGAGGTTGGAACCCTTGACCGAGGCATGCCGCCCGAAGTTGGAAGGACCTGCGGTCAGTTCGAATACCGCACCAGTATCGGGAGGCTAACCATGTGGTTGATGGGCTGTTTAAGGGCTTCTTTATGCCCCTCTATCACTATCGCAGATAATTGTATACCACATATTTCCCCATTTTTGCACAAGAATGAAAAAGCTATCTGTTGTCGATCAAAAAAAAAAAAAAAAATAAGGCTAATATGACATTTGGGAAGTAGACTTGGAAGTTTATTAAAGTTTACAAATAACTCATTCTGTATACCAAAATGATACCACTAGTATAAAGAACCACATGGGTACTAAATGACAAGCCACAATGTACATTTTCATTTTTTTTAAAGAAGATATTGAATCCTTTGTTACACTAAATAGTAAATTTTTCACACACAAAAGGGAACAACTATCTGTTACCCATGGCCATGTTGAGTCATTAATGATATATTATAGTTATTTAGCATCAGGCTTACATGTTAACAAGAAGGCTGTGCAATAGCTAGGTAAAGTGAGGTTATGTCTCAATGTCTCATATTCATTAATCCCTAATTGTAAGAATGAGATGTGTGCCAAAAGTTACAAAGAAGAAATGGCAAGAAGGTAGTGGATAACTTTGAATTGTTTTTTCACTAAAAATCTCTCTGATTTGCCTAAAATTCTTAGGATCTCAATTTCAAGAGGGACAGTGAACTATGAATGATGACTGAATCAACCCTTTCTTATACTCACAAGCACTTACCACATGGGTACGTACATGTAACTTTTTTTCTCAACTAATAGTAGGTAGTTCAAACACATCACTTTCATGATTGCTCCAAGCTAAACAGATTACAAAGATAATGTATATCTTGTGTAGGGATGTAAATGGGTAATAAACGGTAGAGGTAAGGGTCTTCTCTTTACTGTTTCCATTTAAGGACCCTTTACCCGTCAACTGTTTGTTTCCATGTAGTTCCAATTTATTCCGTTTCAGTTTATACCTGTTTTCTAACAGGTAAACGGATAATTGGGTAATAAATGGGTCATAACAGGGCATTTATACAAAAATATAAAAATTATCAAAATACTCTATAAAACCCCTAAACATGAGAAACGGGTTGAATCGGGTTCAACCGACAATTGAACCAGGTTCTTGAGGGTGAATACTTGCGGATATTTAGGGGTGAATATCTGTCTTTTGGGTTTAAACCCATTTTTTGGGCAAATAGAAATTAAAGCAAGAGAACCGGCCGGGTCATCCGGCTTTTACCTTTTTCTCGGTTGTCATACGAACCGAACTGTCTGAAACACCAATTCCTATTGAACCGGATCTAACCTTTTGGATCAGTTCGGTTGTAAAACACTTGAATAAACTACGAATTTTGGAAAGTATATGAAAGTGTTTTGGCAGAATCTAAAAGTTAAGAGTAATGATATATCCACTTTACTGTAGAGCATTTTGTGCACTCCCCCTCTCACTGTAGGGGTGGACATTAAAATATTCATGGTGTGGGTCCCACCACTATAGTGAGAGGGGGAAGTGCACAAAGTGGTCTACGCATTAAAGTGGATATAACATTTTTCAAAAGTTAAAACCCTTGAAAATTTTGTCATTTTTGAAAAGCTCATCATCTGAACTTGATTAATGTTAGTTGCACCTATGCGCAATACCTATCCCATACAACCAATCTAAGCCCTTAAAAATATTTTAAAAAATTATTTTGTGAAATCTTATATTCCAAAGGATAAAGCTTAGGCATAGTGGTTTAGATTGATAGGTATGTGGGATGGGTATTATGCAATAGGTGCAACTAGCATTTTCTACTTTTATAACATCCATTACAAAGACAAAATAATATTTTTTAAACCTCGTATAGTACATAATCTTTTCTTAAGAAATGAGAAACCTCAAATAACCTCAGAAATATTTTTGAAAGAAATAACTAATAAGTAAAATATATTTATTAAAATAATATTTGTCATGAGATGATTTAATAAATTAATAACAAGCATATCTTATCACGAATATTTAATTTTTAAAAATATTATAACGAGGTTATTTGAGGTGATAAACCAGTTAAATTAATAATAGTAGTAGGAGTCCCCATTGGGTAAAAAAGAAATTTCTGAAGTCAAAGTATATGTCGCAAAAAAATTAAATGCAAAAGACAAGTTTTCATAAGGAAAAATTTAAATCCCTAAGAATGAAACCGAATAGCTGTAATTTGAGAGCAAAAAACTCATATTCAACATCAAGCTACATGGTTCAACTAAGGGATTATAAAACAGTAATGTGAAGCTTTGCTTTTCACACCATGCAACAATGCTAATTGTACCTCTATGAGGTACACAAGTCGCATGGCATTTGACTTGTATGCCATAGCTAACATCCACGTAAGGTGCAGATTACTAGGTTTTAGGATTTTAGAATTTTAGAAAAGATTTGAGTGATTTGGGTTTTAGAACAAGAAAAAAAAATTAAACATTCAAGGATAGGGAGCTGATGGAAAAATTAGAACAAGAAAAAAAATTGAGCAGCTCCTAAGACATGGCTTTGCCTAAAATAACAAAAAAGTAATGCCAAAGAAAATCCAAATAAGAATCGTATGCTGAAATTCGAAAGCCAAAAAAACTCTAATTTTGCAAATACAACAACAAGTTGGATTATTTCAAATAGAAAAATGATTTCAGATCTTGCCATATTTTCTTTGTGAGTTTTACATGACGTGGCTGTCCTCCCGGCAATCTAGATAAGATTAGGGTTTAGGCTTACCTATAGATTAGGATGATAGTTCCCCTTGATCTCTTACTTAGACTGCCAACGAAGACGATATGTCGCGCTATAAACCCTTACAGGATACACATATCACCCCTCTTTAAAATAAGGGAACAAAAAAGACACGCAAAAGCAACACATTTTTTTTTAATACTAAGGTTCAACAACTAAAAATTCAAAGACAAAGTGCAAACAAAAATGGACGAAAAAACAAAGAAATAAAACAAACTAGTAGAGCAAAGGGTGTAAAACAAATTTTGAAAACTTACCTCGAATGATCCGAATGAATCGTAGAAAAGAACGAGTTCACACGCGTTGGAAAATTCTTCTATTAAAATCAATTTCAAAAGGTCTCCAACGGTGGTACCCCAGGTATTACTCTAATAATAATTGATGTAATTCAAATATAATTCAGAAAATGGGTTTTCGGAAATATTAATTTTTAAAGGATGTTTTAGATATTTTCCCTTTTCCTTTTAAATTAAGAATCTTGATAAATGCTTAACCAACCTATTGAACCTAGTTGAGCCCGAACTAGTGGCTATTCGGGTTGGTTTAAGCAAAATTTGCCCAAAAACTAGAAATAAAAATATATTTAATGTCCTTTTACGATTCAACCCTGGTCTAACACAGTCTAACCTAACCGGGTTTACCTAAAAACCAGTCCCATAACGGTTCGATGACAGGTTCGGTTTTAAATATGAGAGTCGCGACGCTCAACTATATATAATACCGCAGCAAAAACATTAAAGTGTCTGATTGGCTCTTGAAGAAAAGAGACTATATTATACGTTAAAGTTTCTGATCGATCAAGGGATATGGGAGAAGTTAGAGATGAAAGATTTCTTAGAGGCTCCCCGTTTTTGTCAGCGTTTCTGCTAGGAGTTTGTGTGACGCATCATTTTTCCAAGCTATTTTTCAGTCGGTCACAGCAAGAACATATTTGGTTTACGGAAAGAAGCGAAGCCATCCTCCGTATCTTGAAGCTCACACAGTTCTTCTTCCAGTGTCCTATTTTGTCTCCTTCCTCAGTTTTGTGTTACGGCGAGGTATAGGTTCAGATGCCATCTATTTGATTTTCGGAATTTGTTCTTTCAGTTGCAGAGGCTGTGACGGATTTTATTATCCAACTTAGTCCGCGCATGAATTTCTTGAACGGGAGGGTTTATGCATCCGGTAATTTGTTTCTGTTGTTTCTAGGACTTCGGAGCTGCGGAAAGGTGCGCGACTACTTCGGGAGATGTCGAAACCCCAGGTTACCATCACCCTGGGGCAGAGTCGTCAGGTAAGTTCTTGATGCTTTTTCGTCTGCAGCGGCTCGAGGCTCTACTATTACATGGCATTGTTTGATTCCTCTTCTCTTTGGCCGTTTCGTGCCCGTTGGTTCTCTCGTAATTTGATGTTTGTTTTATCGACAAGCGAGTGCTGTTATTTTAATTGATGGTTGTCGATGGTGCTGTCGTGTGCTAGTATGGTAATATATGAGGATATTCATTTTGCGGCAGAAAAAGAGCCACGGGAAGCCAGCTCTTGCCTGTCTCAATTATTGGGAACATTTCGGAAAGCTGAATTTCAACTTTACTCTATTGCTTTTTGTAGCGTCTTCTCTTTCTTACCATATCTTGATTCTTTAGTTCTGTGTTTTGCTTCTTGTAATGTTAATGGCACAGTTTGTTTATTTCTTTTGGTCCTCTAATATTAGAAACTTAAACAGTTTGTTGTTTCTGATTGTTCCCCAACCTTGTTTTTAGGATTTTAGGCGGTACAATGGAAGCTAATGAAATTTATTTGATGAGTTGAGGTCTTTTATGGTTTCGTTTGTATATCCTTTTCATCATCTTTTCCAAAACATGGGTTTAATTTGTAATGGATGGCTTTGTTTTACAGCCAACGAGGCAAAAGACACAGGCGGAGCCATTCTTATGATGAGCCAATTGGTGGAAAACAATTTGGTTCTCGTATCCTTATAATATAGTGCAAGAATTTCATGTTGTTGTTTTGTAAGGAGGATACAGATTCTAGTTTTTGTTTATGTATGAATGACAATTTTATTTAACCATAATTTCTTTTTCTTTTTGTGAAATTAAAATCGACGGATAGAAAACATTCAAAAAAAAAAATCGACAGATAGAATTAATGAAAACAGGTTTAAAAACTAACAAGCTGTAGTGAGTTTTGCATTTTTTCATTTCTATTTTATTTCCTTAATAACTAAAAAGATATCCAAGTTAATGAAGATGATTTGAGCTATAAGCTTATGCAGAAATGATGTATCAGGCAAATTCCTAGCAGAAAAGAGTCAACTGAAATGGACTTGCGCCAGAAGCTGACAGGAATGATGGAACCCTCTCTGAGATATGGTCATACACGGCAGGGTATGGTAGAACAAAAAAACCTTCGAGCCTTCCTCAGCCAATACCACCAAAGAATGTGTGAGGTATATCACCTCCAAGAATGTAGTTCAGATTCCAGGCATGCAAGTCTGATGCCAAAACCAGTGGCTTCCATCAAACCTCTAAATCCCATTGTACGGCTTGGTCCACCAAGTGGAGTTGTGCAAAAGACTTCATATTCGGTATGGATAACCTTTTCTAGTTTTTAGTGTATTGTACTAGCTAGTTTTTTTTTTCTGAAAAACATTACTTTTCCTTTTCCACTAAGAGGTTTTATTTTTATTTCTAGTATGTGAGTTAATTTATTCATCAGCGTGCCGTTTACTTTGTGATAGGCATTTTCGAAATTAGCCGCATTGACATCATATCTAAAATCACCTCTGGCCTGTGCTCGGATGATCACTGTTGCCTAGGTGGTGGGGTTTTTAATTGGTCGACCTGACGTTGGCATATATGCTATATTAGTATTTACAGAGCTTTTCATTTTTGGAATAGCTCTCACTAGCACAACTTTGGGAACTCCCTAATTATTCGAGTCCTTTTCACTCTCTTATTTGCTGGACATGAACTACTATTTTTTTTTCTCTTTTTGATACTTAAAAAGCCTTCTAAACATTATTTCTGCCTTTAAGTGAAAAAACTGTTCTGGTTAGTGCGGAGTACTGAGGCTAGTAAAATTATGGCATTTTATTTGCTTTTTGAGGCCTTAGATTGAAGTTTTGATTGGTACTTAAAAAAGTAAAGACAATATGACACAGCTTGAAACCTTATGGCGGCAGATAGGAGAATTTTTTGCTCAAAATAGATTTTCCTTAGTCGTTTTTCTATGTTTTTGTTGTAGATTTGTATGTTTGTAGCATTATTATTGAGTATCATGATTCTTGTAGGCTGAGGAACCTATCACTGTCGCTGGCTTGCTGCATTCTCTGGGTCTTGGGAAATATGCCATTCTTTTCCAGGAGGAGGAAGTATTGCATAACTACCTTTTTTCTATGATATTTGTGCTTTATTTTTCTTTTCATGGATATATTTATACTTAGTATGGCTAAGAGCCTCTTTGGTGCTGCTGTACTTTCTGTGTCACAACTCATCAATGTCTACTGTCGTGTCAGAGTCGATGTGATATAAAGCTGAGTGTCTGCATGAATCAATAGGATTACCTGACATATTTTGCTAAAGGAGACTTCAATACTTTTGGTTTTTTTATCTTTTTTTTTTTTTTTTGAGGGGGTTGGGAGCTTATGAGAATATTGTCTGTCAATATGTCTGTTGAATCGATGTCTTGGATACGCCTGCCGTGCAAAAACAAGAGTGGAATAATGCAATTCTGGAAATTGGTGTGAGAATTCTGGGATGAATCTCCCTATTATATTAGTATGGAATTTCGTACAGACAAACAGGGGTTTCTCCAAGCATTCAAGAGGCTTGGTGCTCTCCACAGAGCAAGCTCTGAAGTACATAGACACATCAGCTAACTCACTCCCCTGACCCGCAGTTACACATCAGCCAACCCATTCTGATTGGGATAAGTGAGTGACACCTCAGCAGCTTCCTTCCTCTGGTTCCCAGGCCTAGCATATGTGAACCTCACTTGGGGCCTAACATTACCCCCCGTCCAAACTTTCACCTTGTCTGCAAGGTGAAAATCAGGAAATTGGTTCTGAATAGAGTGAAAATCCTCCCATGTCGCTTCAAATTCAGGAAGAGTCTTCCACTTCAGTAGCACCTCCATCTCTCCCGCCTTGCCACGTAACTTAGGTCGAACAGCCAACATAGTTTCCGGTTCCACCACGAGCTCCAGTTCAGCATTTAGCTGAGGTGGTAAGTCAGCTGAAGAGTGAGACGCCCCATAAGCTTGGCAGAGCTGGGACACATGGAATACGGGGTGAATTGAAGATGAAGAAGGCAATTCCAGCTTGTAAGCAACTTGCCCCACCCGCTGCACAACCTTGTACGGTCTATAGAATCGCGCTGTCAGCTTCTCAAAGCGACAGCGCGTGTCCAAGTGACCGTTGTCTTTAAGGGTGTAACTTCAGAAACACCATATCCCCCACTGAGAACTCCTTATCCCGACGTTTGGCATCAGCCCGAACCTTCATTCTCTGCTGTGCACGTAGAAGGTTCATCCTTAACTTATCCAAGATAGCATCACGGTCAGATAGCTGCTGATCAACTGCTGAAACGAGAGCCGACCCTTGCTCGTAGTGAATGAGAACAGGAGGGTCGCGCCCATATAAGGCATGGAAGGGGGTGCATTTAGTGGCCAAGTGGAGGTGTTATAGCAATATTCTGCCCATGCAAGCCACTGGGCCCAAGAACGTGGCTGTCCTGACGCAAAATAACGTAAATAGGTCTCCAGGCCCCTGTTCACGACCTTTGTCTGCCCATTCAATTTAGGGTGATAGGTCGTGCTACGCTGCAAGGAAGTGCCTTGGAGCTTAAAAAGCTCTGTCCAGAAATGGCTTATGAAAACTCTATCTCGATCTGAAATGATCACCTGAGGTGTCCCATGGAGTTTGACGACTTCTCAAGTGAATGTTCTAGCCATAGACACGGCTGAAAACGGATGTCGCAGGCCGATGAAATGAACATATTTACTCAGCCTGTCCACCACCACGAGGATAGAGTCAATCCTCTCAAATCCAAGTAATCCCTCAATGAAGTCCATAGTGACCTCATCCAACCAAACCTGTCCTTCTTGTTTCAATTCAGTGAAAGCTCTCTCGACCTCCTCATTCCAACCAAACATGTCCTTCTTAAAGCTGTGAGGTCAAGGGAAAAGCAATACTAGCATATCCTGCCATGAACTGGCGGTATTACCTAGTGAGGCCCAAAAATCCCCTTGATTCCTTCAGGCAGCCTGGTTGTGGCCAATCCACATGGCTTGAATTTTAGTGGGGTAAGCTGCTACCCCGCGCCCCGAGATAACATATCCCAGATAAGTCACTTCGCTCTTGGCCCATTCACACTTCTTCCGATTCACAAACAGTTAATGCTGTTGTAATATCTGCAAGACCTCTGTCAAATGCTGACGGTGGACTTCCTCGAACGGGCTGTAAATCAGCACATCGTCAAAAAAGACTAAGACTGATTTCCGTGGCAACGGGCGGAAGACCTCATTCATCAACGATTGAAATGTCGCGGTGCGTTCGTGAGTCCAAACGGCATAACCAGAAATTCATAATGACCATCGTGTGTTTGGAAGGCCGTCTTGGGAATATCTTCCTCCCATACCTGGATTTGATGATACCCCGCTTTTAAATCCAGTTTGAGAAGACCATGCCCCATACAACTCGTCCAAAAGCTCCTCAATCACCGGAATCGAGTATTTGTGTGGAATAGTTGCCTTGTTGAGGGCCCTATAATCAACACAAAATCACCACGACCCATCTTTCTTTTTAACAAGTAGCACCGGACTAGAGAATGGACTCTGACTAACATGTATAATTCCTGCCATCAACATTTCATTGATTAATTTTTCAATTTCATTTTTTTGGATGTGAGGGCAGCCCTCACGTAAGACGATAGCATGCTCGTGCCCCAAATCGGCGGTAGGCCGCTTGGCATATGGAAAACCTTGTCATACTCTGCCAACAACTTCTGCAAGAATGCCGGTTACTCCCAATTTTCTGTACTCGAGTCTTCCAGTTGGCCGAGTTCAACCAGCACCCCAGTCCCCTCTTGTCGTATGGTTTTCAGCATAGATTTTAAGAAAACCAACGTTTTTCCAGCGATGGATCACCTCGTAAGGTGACTGCAGTCGATCCCAGCATGAATTTCAGAACCTGTGTCTTCCAATTAATATGCATTGTGCCCAAAGTTTCGAGCCATTGTATGCCTAGAATCACATTCAAGCTCCCCAATTGCAAAGGCAAAAAATCATCCACTGTCTATCCCCTGAAGATGCAGGGTAAGACTTCGACAAATCCTTCCCCTCTCACGTAATCGCCAAGACCCACCAAGCATCGCATACATACCCGTTTGAGTCAGAGAGAGGTCCAGCTTGCGCACCAGCTCCAAGGAAATGAAATTATGCATGGCTCCTGGATCAATTAAAGTCACGACTTCCTGTTCTTGAATCCGTCCTCGAATTTTCATCATCCTCGGCGAGGTTAGGCCTGTGATGGATTGCAGCGAGACCTCTACTATTTGATTAATCTCTGCAGCTTCTAACTCCGCCTCTGTTTCCTCTATTGGCGGTGTCAGAACCCCCATCTTCTTCGTTTTCGGCGAGCAAGACACTGAGTTCAGGACACTTGCATCGGTGCCCTGGAGACCATTTGTCATCGCATCGATAGCAAAGTCCTTGCTCCCTTCATTTCCGTGCCTCTGTTTCCGAAAGTCGACGAACCTCGCCTGGTGGTCGGGATTGTTCCGTGAAGGAGGTTGGGGCCGAGCTGCGCGTTCCGTTCGGGCGACTGAAAGAAGACGATGTGCTGTCCCGTGGGGCCCGCACAAGGTTAAGTTTTTCCTCTATTCGTTGGGCCAGTTCCATAGCCCAGGTAAGGTTGGCGGGTTCGAGGATCTGCAATTCTGCCCGAATGACGGGCTTAAGTCCGTTATGAAGGTTCCTAGGGCAACTTCATCTGGCGCATTTTGAGAGGCGCCACAAGCTCGATGATAATTCTGTGTTTGTGAAAATAAAGAAGAGGAACTTTCTCCCTTTTTTGGTTGTGCATATCTAACACGTTCGTTGGACTAGAGGTAACTTAAAGAGTCCTTAATAGCAGAAATCAAGTTTTGTCAGCTGCCTAGGAACTTTGTTTTGCAGATAATCAATCTTTTAAACTGTTTTAATTGATATATGGAGGATCCCTAGGATTGGTATTTTGACTGAATTGGCGCATGTTTGTGTTTTGGGGGTGGGGTGCGAATAATGTTGTTTTGTGTTTGGGCTGAGGAGCCTGGTTGTTTTTACAGGGACTGAGAGATCTGCCAAGAACAAAACCTGTTCGCATCCAGTCGAATAGGCAGCTTCTATGTATCTAGCAACACTTTCGAGCATTTGTTAGCCTTGCATCTAGCAATGATTCTAAGAGGTTGCTTTGCATCTAGCAGCTCATTGAAGGCAACTGTTTGAATAGAAATTCATTGTGATGGCAGCATGTTTTACTGTACTGGCACCATGCTTCATGTCTTTTCTAATGCACGAAGCATGCGAGGAGGTGCTTGTCACTGTTTACTTTACAATGAATTTTGTTCTTAAGGAGAAAAGAGTTCTTGTCACAGGAGTTACAAGTCATATTTGACATTCAAAAGGAAAAGAGAAAATCCATAGTGTAAGATCAGCTCAGTGGCTGATTTCATTAGAAGTGCAACATTGGAGGACCTATAATTGGTAAATAGCTTTATTTTCATTCCATGCCATGTATAAACTGACTCCGTCAAACTCTGAGGTTCGAGTTGTGAAAAGGATTAGTAAAACACAAGTTTTCACATAATTTATGCATGATGTGCATGCAACATGTGAAATTTGCTTAAAACTGAATGACAACTTGTTTGAAAACTATGTGCTGAGGTGGCATCAAGTGACTGCAAGACCTAAGATGCCATGAATAATGAGGTTTAGTTGCTTGTGCCATAGGAGACACAAGTGCTTCCGTTAGTACCATGTCTGTCAACAGTGGTGCTTCGTGTGACCTTGTATAAATTCTCACGTTCTGCTTCTTACTTGTGACATTAGCATGAACATGTAAGGTTATGCATGATGTTGTCTCATTTGTACGGATGAGCATTAGGTTGGGTTTCAACGGAAAAAACACTACAGGGACAGGGTGGATATTTTCCCTGTAGGTCAAGTGTTGCACAGGAAAGGGGTTTATGGGGATGGGATAGGGATGGGGATGATGCGAGTAATAGGACTTGGTGCGGAGATGGGTTAGGGATAGGGCAGATGCAAGTATAGGGCATGGGTGTGGGGACGGGGGTGGGGTTGCGGAGACGGTGATAACGTAGGAAGAAGTAAGAAAAGTGTTGTGAGGCAATGCATCGGCCGTTGTGGTGCCAGGGATCATGTGCAGATCCATATATGCTCTTGGTGGCACTGGCTTCAAGTGCCATCCATATGCTATTTTAGTTTGTTTTTTTTTTTTTTTTTTGTGGCAACAGCAGTGTGCTGGCAATTTGTGACCTGATATATTTTCTAGCTGATTATTGGGAGTGCCAGGCGGCTGTTGCATATAAATTGATTTCTTTTCTGGAACATAACCATGGGTGGCCATCTTCTGGTTTACCTCATCAAGTAGGACAGTGTTCTAACGAGATGTAATAACTTCAGTGGATACCTGCTTGTAAAACAGTGATCTCTTTTTCTGTGAGGAGTTAAGTGGGAACTGCCAAGTTTCTCATCTACTAATACTTGAGCACTTAACATTGTTCTTTAATCCTCTTTTGTTTTTGTGATTTCATTTATTTATTTTTCTCTCTGATGAGAGTTGACTTGGTTGTAGGGACCGAGGAAGAAGATTTTGCTTGCTGTTGAGCCTCGCCCAAAACATCGGAGATGATTTCTTCTTACTAGCACAAGTGAGTACCAGTCTTGTTTCTTATCGACTAATACTTGAGCACTTATCATTGTTCTTTGATCCTATTTTGTTTTCATTACATTTTATTTAAATTTTATTGATCGGACTCTACTTGGTTGCAGGGTCCGAGAAAGAAGATTTGCTGCTGTTTTGCCTCGCTCGAAACATCGTTCGGACATGATAACATGATTGATATGCTTTCAATTTACTAGCACAAGTGACTACCAGTCTTGTTTTGTTGTACTGGTAACTTGATCCGAAGTCATGTATATAAGAACATGTGTTCTCAGGATTTGGGGAAAATGCCCCATTTTTAGCTCGTTGTTCTTTGCAGCATCAATTGAACTATCCAAAAGGAAATGGATATTTGTCGTTGACATATTTCAGCGATCCTTGAGCCACTGTGATAGTTGTTTTGTCTTGTATTTGGAGTATCTGCATTTACATATAATACCTGTTGGTTTCTCGGCTTACGTCATAATTTGGAATCTCTGGTTGTGGATCTATGAAACCTCTACTATTTCTGTAGGTAAAATGGGCGGGCAGATGAGCTCATCTTTTAGGTAGCTTTTACTCGACTTTGCGACAAGTTCAGACGTATGCGGTATGGTAAATCATCACATATTGCGTAGGAAAATACAAGAACAACCAATCGCTTTTGATGGTTCGAATTTTTTTTATTCGTTGAAAAAAATTTTCTTCAGTAACAAACTGAAATTTTCAATTACAAATTACAAAGGCATCTAAAGCTATACAAAAATGTATTAGAATGCCTTCATCGGGCAAGGAATAGTACATGGGGTATTAAAAATGAAAGTGTTTAAAGCAAGGATTACATCTGTACGTCAAGGGCTTTGTATGCAAGAAAACAACACAAATATTACAACCGGATTCTTCTACCCTCGCCAGATAAGGCCAATCACCCTCCCCAAATATTCTCAAAATCAATTTTGATGGGTCAAAGAGCTTCAGTAATAAAATGGCAGGCAGTGGAGTGCTGATCCTGGACTCTTTCGAGCCACCCTTATTACTGGCAACCCTCTCTCTTCACAACAACACAAACAATGAAACTGAGCTTATAGCACTCCTTGCACTAAATTGCATTAAACTCTATTTTCCAAATGATATCACCATTAGTGAGGGGGACTCGCGGCTGGCTTTACATATGATCCAGGGTATGGAGCAGGTGCACTGGAGGTTGGAACCCTTGACCGAGGCATGCCGCCCGAAGTTGGAAGGACCTGCGGTCAGTTCGAATGCAGCACCAGTACCGGGAGGCTAACCATGTGGTTGATGGGCTGTTTAAGGGCTTCTTTATGCCCCTCTATCACTATCGCAGATAATTGTAACCACATATTTCCCATTTTTTGCACAAGAATGAAAAAGCTATCTGTTGTCGATCAAAAAAAAAAAAAAAGATAAGGCTAATCAGTGACATTTGGATCGGTAGACTTGGAAGAACTAACAAAGTTTACAAATAACTCATTCTGTATACCAAAATGATACCACTAGTATAAAGAACCACATGGGTACTAAATGACAAGCCACAATGTACATTTTCATTTTTTTTAAAGAAGATATTGAATCCTTTGTTACACTAAATAGTAAATTTTTCGCACACAAAAGGGAACAACTATCTGTTACCCATGGCCATGTTGAGTCATTAATGATATATTATAGTCATTTAGCATCAGGCTTACATGTTAACAAGAAGGCTGTGCAATAGCTAGGTAAAGTGAGGTTATGTCTCAATGTCTCATATTCATTAATCCCTAATTGTAAGAATGAGATGTGTGCCAAAAGTTACAAAGAAGAAATGGCAAGAAGGTAGTGGATAACTTTGAATTGTTTTTTCACTAAAAATCTCTTTGATTTGCCTAAAATTCTTAGGATCTCAATTTCAAGAGGGAGAATGAACTATGAAGGATGACTGAATCAACCCTTTCTTATACACACAAGCACTTACCACATGGGTAGGTACATGTAATTTTTTTTCTCAACTAATAGAAGGTAGTTCAAACACATCACTTTCATCATTGCTCCAAGCTAAACAGATTACAAATATAATGTATATCTTGTGTAGGGATGTAAATGGGTAATAAACGGTAGAGGTAAGGGTCTTCTCTATCTTGTTTCCATTTAAGGACCCTTTACCAAATCAACTGTTTGTTTCCATGTAGTTCCAATTTATTCCGTTTCAGTTTATACCTGTTTTCTAATGTAAACGGATAATTGGGTAATAAATGGGTCATAACAGGGCATTTATACAAAAATATAAAATTATCAAAATACTCTATAAAACCCTAAACATGAGAAACGGGTTGAATCGGGTTCAACCGACAATTGAACCAGGTTCTTGAGGGTGAATACTTGCGGATATTTAGGGGTGAATATCTGTCTTTGGGTTTAAACCCATTTTTGGGCAAATAGAAATTAAAGCAAGAGAACCGGCCGGGTCATCCGGCTTTTACCTTTTTTTCTCGGTTGTCATACGAACCGAACTGTCTGAAACACCAATTCCTATTGAACCGGATCTAACCTTTTGGATCAGTTCGGTTGTAAAACACTTGAATAAACTACTAATTTTGGAAAGTATATGAAAGTGTTTTGGCAGAATCTAAAAGTTAAAGAGTAATGATATATCCACTTTACTGTAGAGCATTTTGTGCACTCCCCCTCTCACTGTAGGGGTGGACATTAAAATATTCATGGTGTGGGTCCCACCACTATAGTGAGAGGGGGAAGTGCACAAAGTGGTCTCACGCATTAAAGTGGATATAACATTTTCAAAAGTTAAAACCCTTGAAAATTTTGTCATTTTGAAAAGCTCATCATCTGAACTTGATTAATGTTAGTTGCACCTATGCGTTAATACCTATCCCATACAACCAATCTAAGCCCTTAAAAATATTTTAAAAATTATTTTGTGAAATCTTATATTCCAAAGGATAAAGCTTAGGCATAGTGGTTTAGATTGATAGGTATGTGGGATGGGTATTATGCAATAGGTGCAACTAGCATTTTCTACTTTTATAACATCCATTACAAAGACAAAATAATATTTTTAAACCTCGTATAGTACATAATCTTTTCTTAAGAAATGAGAAACCTCAAATAACCTCAGAAATATTTTTGAAAGAAATAACTAATAAGTAAAATATATTTATTAAAATAATATTTGTCAGTGAGATGATTTAATAAATTAATAACAAGCATATCTTATCACGAATATTTAATTTTTAAAAATATTATAACGAGGTTATTTGAGGCAGTAAACCAGTTAAATTAATAATAGTAGTAGGAGTCCCCATTGGGTAAAAGAAATTTCTGAAGTCAAAGTATATGTCGCAAAAAATTAAATGCAAAAGACAAGTTTTCATAAGGAAAAATTTAAATCCCTAAGAATGAAACCGAATAGCTGTAATTTGAGAGCAAAAAAACTCATATTCAACATCAAGCTACATGGTTCAACTAAGGGATTATAAAAACAGGTAACTGAAGCTTTGCTTTTTTCACCATGCAACAATGCTAATTGTACCTCTATGAGGTACACAAGTCGCATGGCATTTGACTTGTATGCCATAGCTAACATCCACGTAAGGTGCAGATTACTAGGTTTTAGGATTTTAGAATTTTAGAAAAGATTTGAGTGATTTGGGTTTTAGAACAAGAAAAAAAAATTAAACATTCAAGGATAGGGAGCTGATGGAAAAATTAGAACAAGAAAAAAATTGAGCAGCTCCTAAGACATGGCTTTGCCTAAAATAACAAAAAGTAATGCCAAAGAAAATCCAAATAAGAATCGTATGCTGAAATTGAAAGCCAAAAAACTCTAATTTTGCAAATACAACAACAAGTTGGATTATTTCAAATAGAAAAATGATTTCAAGATCGCCATATTTTATCGTGAGTTTTACATGACGTGGCTGTCCTCCGGCAATCCAGATAAGATTAGGGTTTAGGCTTACCTATAGATTAGGATGATAGTTCCCTTGATCTCTTACTTAGACTGCCAACGAAGACGATATGTCGCGCTATAAACCCTTACAAAGATACACATATCACCCCTCTTTAAAATAAGGGAACAAAAAGACACGCATAAAAGCAACATGTTTTTTTTTTTAATACTAAGGTTCAACAACTAAAAATTCAAAGACAAAGTGCAAACAAAATGGACGAAAAAAAACAAAGAAATAAAACAAACTAGTAGAGCAAAGGGTGTAAAACAAATTTTGAAAACTTACCTCGAATGATCCGAATGAATCGTAGAAAAGAAACACAGTTCACACGCGTTGGAAAATTCTTCTATTAAAATCAATTTCAAAAGGTCTCCAACGGTGGTACCCCAGGTATTACTCTAATAATAATTGATGTAATTCAAATATAATTCAGAAAATGGGTTTTCGGAAATATTAATTTTTAAAGGATGTTTTAGATATTTTCCCTTTTCCTTTTAAATTAAGAATCTTGATAAATGCTTAACCAACCTATTGAACCTAGTTGAGCCCGAACTAGTGGCTATTCGGGTTGGTTTAAGCAAAATTTGCCCAAAAACTAGAAATAAAAATATATTTAATGTCCTTTTACGATTCAACCCTGGTCTAACACAGTCTAACCTAACCGGGTTTACCCTAAAACCAGTCCCATAACGGTTCGATGACAGGTTCGGTTTTAAATATGAGAGTCGCGACGCTCAACTATATATAATACCGCAGCAAAAACATTAAAGTGTCTGATTGGCTCTTGAAGAAAAGAGACTATATTATACGTTAAAGTTTCTGATCGATCAAGGGATATGGGAGAAGTTAGAGATGAAAGATTTCTTAGAGAGGCTCCCCGTTTTTGTCAGCGTTTCTGCTAGGAGTTTGTGTGACGCATCATTTTTCCAAGCTATTTTTCAGTCGGTCACAGCAAGAACATATTTGGTTTACGGAAAGAAGCGAAGCCATCCTCCGTATCTTGAAGCTCACACAGTTCTTCTTCCAGTGTCCTATTTTGTCTCCTTCCTCAGTTTTGTGTTACGGCGAGGTATAGGTTCAGATGCCATCTATTTGATTTTCGGAATTTGTTCTTTCAGTTGCAGAGGCTGTGACGGATTTTATTATCCAACTTAGTCCGCGCATGAATTTCTTGAACGGGAGGGTTTATGCATCCGGTAATTTGTTTCTGTTGTTTCTAGGACTTCGGAGCTGCGGAAAGGTGCGCGACTACTTCGGGAGATGTCGAAACCCCAGGTTACCATCACCCTGGGGCAGAGTCGTCAGGTAAGTTCTTGATGCTTTTTCGTCTGCAGCGGCTCGAGGCTCTACTATTACATGGCATTGTTTGATTCCTCTTCTCTTTGGCCGTTTCGTGCCCGTTGGTTCTCTCGTAATTTGATGTTTGTTTTATCGACAAGCGAGTGCTGTTATTTTAATTGATGGTTGTCGATGGTGCTGTCGTGTGCTAGTATGGTAATATATGAGGATATTCATTTTGCGGCAGAAAAAGAGCCACGGGAAGCCAGCTCTTGCCTGTCTCAATTATTGGGAACATTTCGGAAAGCTGAATTTCAACTTTACTCTATTGCTTTTGTAGCGTCTTCTCTTTCTTACCATATCTTGATTCTTTAGTTCTGTGTTTTGCTTCTTGTAATGTTAATGGCACAGTTTGTTTATTTCTTTTGGTCCTCTAATATTAGAAACTTAAACAGTTTGTTGTTTCTGATTGTTCCCCAACCTTGTTTTTAGGATTTTAGGCGGTACAATGGAAGCTAATGAAATTTATTTGATGAGTTGAGGTCTTTTATGGTTTCGTTTGTATATCCTTTTCATCATCTTTTCCAAAACATGGGTTTAATTTGTAATGGATGGCTTTGTTTTACAGCCAACGAGGCAAAAGACACAGGCGGAGCCATTCTTATGATGAGCCAATTGGTGGAAAACAATTTGGTTCTCGTATCCTTATAATATAGTGCAAGAATTTCATGTTGTTGTTTTGTAAGGGAGGATACAGATTCTAGTTTTTGTTTATGTATGAATGACAATTTTATTTAACCATAATTTCTTTTTCTTTTTTGTGAAATTAAAATCGACGGATAGAAAACATTCAAAAAAAATCGACAGATAGAATTAATGAAAACAGGTTTAAAAACTAACAAGCTGTAGTGAGTTTTTGCATTTTTTTCATTTCTATTTTATTTCCTTAATAACTAAAAGATATCCAAGTTAATGAAGATGATTTGAGCTATAAGCTTATGCAGAAATGATGTATCAGGCAAATTCCTAGCAGAAAAGAGTCAACTGAAATGGACTTGCGCCAGAAGCTGACAGGAATGATGGAACCCTCTCTGAGATATGGTCATACACGGCAGGGTATGGTAGAACAAAAACCTTCGAGCCTTCCTCAGCCAATACCACCAAAGAATGTGTGAGGTATATCACCTCCAAGAATGTAGTTCCGGATTCCAGGCATGCAAGTCTGATGCCAAAACCAGTGGCTTCCATCAAACCTCTAAATCCCATTGTACGGCTTGGTCCACCAAGTGGAGTTGTGCAAAAGACTTCATATTCGGTATGGATAACCTTTTCTAGTTTTTTTAGTGTATTGTACTAGCTAGTTTTTTTTTCTGAAAAACATTACTTTTCCTTTTCCACTAAGAGGTTTTATTTTTTATTTCTAGTATGTGAGTTAATTTATTCATCAGCGTGCCGTTTACTTTGTGATAGGCATTTTCGAAATTAGCCGCATTGACATCATATCTAAAATCACCTCTGGCCTGTGCTCGGATGATCACTGTTGCCTAGGTGGTGGGGTTTTTAATTGGTCGACCTGACGTTGGCATATATGCTATATTAGTATTTACAGAGCTTTTCATTTTTGGAATAGCTCTCACTAGCACAACTTTGGGAACTCCCTAATTATTCGAGTCCTTTTCACTCTCTTATTTGCTGGACATGAACTACTATTTTTTTTTCTCTTTTTGATACTTAAAAAGCCTTCTAAACATTATTTCTGCCTTTAAGTGAAAAAACTGTTCTGGTTAGTGCGGAGTACTGAGGCTAGTAAAATTATGGCATTTTATTTGCTTTTGAGGCCTTAGATTGAAGTTTTGATTGGTACTTAAAAAGTAAAGACAATATGACACAGCTTGAAACCTTATGGCGGCAGATAGGAGAATTTTTTGCTCAAAATAGATTTTCCTTAGTCGTTTTTCTATGTTTTTGTTGTAGATTTGTATGTTTGTAGCATTATTATTGAGTATCATGATTCTTGTAGGCTGAGGAACCTATCACTGTCGCTGGCTTGCTGCATTCTCTGGGTCTTGGGAAATATGCCATTCTTTTCCAGGAGGAGGAAGTATTGCATAACTACCTTTTTTCTATGATATTTGTGCTTTATTTTTCTTTTCATGGATATATTTATACTTAGTATGGCTAAGAGCCTCTTTGGTGCTGCTGTACTTTCTGTGTCACAACTCATCAATGTCTACTGTCGTGTCAGAGTCGATGTGATATAAAGCTGAGTGTCTGCATGAATCAATAGGATTACCTGACATATTTTGCTAAAGGAGACTTCAATACTTTTTGGTTTTTTTTATCTTTTTTTTTTTTTTGGAGGGGGTTGGGAGCTTATGAGAATATTGTCTGTCAATATGTCTGTTGAATCGATGTCTTGGATACGCCCTGCCGTGCAAAAACAAGAGTGGAATAATGCAATTCTGGAAATTGGTGTGAGAATTCTGGGATGAATCTCCCTATTATATTAGTATGGAATTTCGTACAGACAAACAGGGGTTTCTCCAAGCATTCAAGAGGCTTGGTGTTCTCCATGAGCAAGCTCTGAAGTACATAGACACATCAGCTAACTCACTCCCCTGACCCGCAGTTACACATCAGCCAACCCATTCTGATTGGGATAAGTGAGTGACACCTCAGCAGCTTCCTTCCTCTGGTTCCCAGGCCTAGCATATGTGAACCTCACTTGGGGCCTAACATTACCCCCCGTCCAAACTTTCACCTTGTCTGCAAGGTGAAAATCAGGAAATTGGTTCTGAATAGAGTGAAAATCCTCCCATGTCGCTTCAAATTCAGGAAGAGTCTTCCACTTCAGTAGCACCTCCATCTCTCCCGCCTTGCCACGTAACTTAGGGTCGAACAGCCAACATAGTTTCCGGTTCCACCACGAGCTCCAGTTCAGCATTTAGCTGAGGTGGTAAGTCAGCTGAAGAGTGAGACGCCCCATAAGCTTGGCGAGCTGGGACACATGGAATACGGGGTGAATTGAAGATGAAGAAGGCAATTCCAGCTTGTAAGCAACTTGCCCCACCCGTTGCACAACCTTATACGGTCTATAGAATCGCGCTGTCAGCTTCTCAAAGCGACGACAGCGTGTCCAATGACCGTTGTCTTTAAGGGTGTAACTTCGTAAACACCATATCCCCCATCGAGAACTCCTTATCCCGGACGTTTGGCATCAGCCCGAACCTTCATTCTCTCGCTGTGCACGTAGAAGGTTCATCCTTAACTTATCCAAGATAGCATCACGGTCGAGATAGCTGCTGATCAACTGCTGAAACGAGAGCCGACCCTTGCTCGTAGTGAATGAGAACAGGAGGGTCGCGCCCATATAAGGCATGGAAGGGGGTGCATTTAGTGGCCAAGTGGAGGTGTTATAGCAATATTCTGCCCATGCAAGCCACCGGGCCCAAGAACGTGGCTGTCCCGACGCAAAATAACGTAAATAGGTCTCCAGGCCCTGCTCACGACCTTTGTCTGCCCATTCAATTTAGGGTGATAGGTCGTGCTACGCTGCAAGGAAGTGCCTTGGAGCTTAAAAAGCTCTGTCCAGAAATGGCTTATGAAAACTCTATCTCGATCTGAAATGATCACCTGAGGTGTCCCATGGAGTTTGACGACTTCTCAAGTGAATGTTCTAGCCATAGACACGGCTGAAAACGGATGTCGCAGGCCGATGAAATGAACATATTTACTCAGCCTGTCCACCACCACGAGGATAGAGTCAATCCTCTCAAATCCAAGTAATCCCTCAATGAAGTCCATAGTGACCTCATCCAACCAAACCTGTCCTTCTTGTTTCAATTCAGTGAAAGCTCTCTCGACCTCCTCATTCCAACCAAACATGTCCTTCTTAAGCTGTGAGGTCAAGGGAAAAGCAATACTAGCATATCCTGCCATGAACTGGCGGTATTACCTAGTGAGGCCCAAAAATCCCCTTGATTCCTTCAGGCAGCCTGGTTGTGGCCAATCCACATGGCTTGAATTTTAGTGGGGTAAGCTGCTACCCCGCGCCCCGAGATAACATATCCCAGATAAGTCACTTCGCTCTTGGCCCATTCACACTTCTTCCGATTCACAAACAGTTAATGCTGTTGTAATATCTGCAAGACCTCTGTCAAATGCTGACGGTGGACTTCCTCGAACGGGCTGTAAATCAGCACATCGTCAAAAAAGACTAAGACTGATTTCCGTGGCAACGGGCGGAAGACCTCATTCATCAACGATTGAAATGTCGCCGGTGCGTTCGTGAGTCCAAACGGCATAACCAGAAATTCATAATGACCATCGTGTGTTTGGAAGGCCGTCTTGGGAATATCTTCCTCCCATACCTGGATTTGATGATACCCCGCTTTTAAATCCAGTTTGGAGAAGACCTGTGCCCCATACAACTCGTCCAAAAGCTCCTCAATCACCGGAATCGAGTATTTGTGTGGAATAGTTGCCTTGTTGAGGGCCCTATAATCAACACAAAATCACCACGACCCATCTTTCTTTTTAACAAGTAGCACCGGACTAGAGAATGGACTCTGACTAACATGTATAATTCCTGCCATCAACATTTCATTGATTAATTTTTCAATTTCATTTTTTTGGATGTGAGGGCAGCCCTCACGTAAGACGATAGCATGCTCGTGCCCCAAATCGGGCGGTAGGCCGCTTGGCATATGGAAAACCTTGTCATACTCGCCAACAACACGCAAGAATGCGGTTACTCCCAATTTTCTGTACTCGAGTCTTCCAGTTGGCCGAGTTCAACCAGCACCCCAGTCCCCTCTTGTCGTATGGTTTTCAGCATAGATTTTAAGAAAACCAACGTTTTTCCAGCGATGGATCACCTCGTAAGGTGACTGCAGTCGATCCCAGCATGAATTTCAGAACCTGTGTCTTCCAATTAATATGCATTGTGCCCAAAGTTTCGAGCCATTGTATGCCTAGAATCACATTCAAGCTCCCCAATTGCAAAGGCAAAAAATCATCCACTGTCTATCCCCTGAAGATGCAGGGTAAGACTTCGACAAATCCCTTCCCCTCTCACAGAATCGCCAGTACCCACTGTTACTGCATACATACCCGTTTGAGTCAGAGAGAGGTCCAGCTTGCGCACCAGCTCCAAGGAAATGAAATTATGCATGGCTCCTGGATCAATTAAAGTCACGACTTCCTGTTCTTGAATCCGTCCTCGAATTTTCATCATCCTCGGCGAGGTTAGGCCTGTGATGGATTGCAGCGAGACCTCTACTATTTGATTAATCTCTGCAGCTTCTAACTCCGCCTCTGTTTCCTCTATTGGCGGTGTCGAACCCCATCTTCTTCGTTTTCGTGAGCAAGACATCGAGTTCAGGACACTTGCATCGGTGCCGGAGACCATTTGTCATCGCATCGATAGCAAAGTCCTTGCTCCCTTCATTTCCGTGCCTCTGTTTCCGAAAGTCGACGAACCTCGCCTGGTGGTCGGGATTGTTCCGTGAAGGAGGTTGGGGCCGAGCTGCGCGTTCCGTTCGGGCGACTGAAAGAAGACGATGTGCTGTCCCGTGGGGCCCGCACAAGGTTAAGTTTTTCCTCTATTCGTTGGGCCAGTTCCATAGCCCAGGTAAGGTTGGCGGGTTCGAGGATCTGCAATTCTGCCCGAATGACGGGCTTAAGTCCGTTTATGAAGGTTCCTAGGGCAACTTCATCTGGCGCATTTTCGAGAGGCGCCACAAGCTCGATGATAATTCTGTGTTTGTGAAAATAAAGAAGAGGAACTTTCTCCCTTTTTTGGTTGTGCATATCTAACACGTTCGTTGGACTAGAGGTAACTTAAAGAGTCCTTAATAGCAGAAATCAAGTTTTGTCAGCTGCCTAGGAACTTTGTTTTGCAGATAATCAATCTTTTAAACTGTTTTAATTGATATATGGAGGATCCCTAGGATTGGTATTTTGACTGAATTGGCGCATGTTTGTGTTTTTTGGGGTGGGGTGCGAATAATGTTGTTTTGTGTTTGGGCTGAGGAGCCTGGTTGTTTTTACAGGGACTGAGAGATCTGCCAAGAACAAAACCTGTTCGCATCCAGTCGAATAGGCAGCTTCTATGTATCTAGCAACACTTTCGAGCATTTGTTAGCCTTGCATCTAGCAATGATTCTAAGAGGTTGCTTTGCATCTAGCAGCTCATTGAAGGCAACTGTTTGAATAGAAATTCATTGTGATGGCAGCATGTTTTACTGTACTGGCACCATGCTTCATGTCTTTTCTAATGCACGAAGCATGCGAGGAGGTGCTTGTCACTGTTTACTTTACAATGAATTTTGTTCTTAAGGAGAAAAGAGTTCTTGTCACAGGAGTTACAAGTCATATTTGACATTCAAAAAGGAAAAAGAGAAAATCCATAGTGTAAGATCAGCTCAGTGGCTGATTTCATTAGAAGTGCAACATTGGAGGACCTATAATTGGTAAATAGCTTTATTTTCATTCCATGCCATGTATAAACTGACTCCGTCAAACTCTGAGGTTCGAGTTGTGAAAAGGATTAGTAAAACACAAGTTTTCACATAATTTATGCATGATGTGCATGCAACATGTGAAATTTGCTTAAAACTGAATGACAACTTGTTTGAAAACTATGTGCTGAGGTGGCATCAAGTGACTGCAAGACCTAAGATGCCATGAATAATGAGGTTTAGTTGCTTGTGCCATAGGAGACACAAGTGCTTCCGTTAGTACCATGTCTGTCAACAGTGGTGCTTCGTGTGACCTTGTATAAATTCTCACGTTCTGCTTCTTACTTGTGACATTAGCATGAACATGTAAGGTTATGCATGATGTTGTCTCATTTGTAACGGATGAGCATTAGGTTGGGTTTCAACGGAAAAAACACTACAGGGACAGGGTGGATATTTTCCTGTAGGTCAAGTGTTGCACAGGAAAGGGGTTTATGGGGATGGGATAGGGATGGGGATGATGCGAGTAATAGGACTTGGTGCGGAGATGGGTTAGGGATAGGGCAGATGCAAGTATAGGGCATGGGTGTGGGGACGGGGGTGGGGTTGCGGAGACGGTGATAACGTAGGAAGAAGTAAGAAAAGTGTTGTGAGGCAATGCATCGGCCGTTGTGGTGCCAGGGATCATGTGCAGATCCATATATGCTCTTGGTGGCACTGGCTTCAAGTGCCATCCATATGCTATTTTAGTTTGTTTTTTTTTTTTTTTTTGTGGCAACAGCAGTGTGCTGGCAATTTGTGACCTGATATATTTTCTAGCTGATTATTGGGAGTGCCAGGCGGCTGTTGCATATAAATTGATTTCTTTTCTGGAACATAACCATGGGTGGCCATCTTCTGGTTTACCTCATCAAGTAGGACAGTGTTCTAACGAGATGTAATAACTTCAGTGGATACCTGCTTGTAAAACAGTGATCTCTTTTTCTGTGAGGAGTTAAGTGGGGAACTGCCAAGTTTCTCATCTACTAATACTTGAGCACTTAACATTGTTCTTTAATCCTCTTTTGTTTTTGTGATTTCATTTATTTATTTTTCTCTCTGATGAGAGTTGACTTGGTTGTAGGGACCGAGGAAGAAGATTTTGCTTGCTGTTGAGCCTCGCCCAAAACATCGGAGATGATTTCTTCTTACTAGCACAAGTGAGTACCAGTCTTGTTTCTTATCGACTAATACTTGAGCACTTATCATTGTTCTTTGATCCTATTTTGTTTTCATTACATTTTATTTAAATTTTATTGATCGGACTCTACTTGGTTGCAGGGTCCGAGAAAGAAGATTTGCTGCTGTTTTGCCTCGCTCGAAACATCGTTCGGACATGATAACATGATTGATATGCTTTCAATTTACTAGCACAAGTGACTACCAGTCTTGTTTTGTTGTACTGGTAACTTGATCCGAAGTCATGTATATAAGAACATGTGTTCTCAGGATTTGGGGAAAATGCCCCATTTTTAGCTCGTTGTTCTTTGCAGCATCAATTGAACTATCCAAAAGGAAATGGATATTTGTCGTTGACATATTTCAGCGATCCTTGAGCCACTGTGATAGTTGTTTTGTCTTGTATTTGGAGTATCTGCATTTACATTTAATACCTGTTGGTTTCTCGGCTTACGTCATAATTTGGAATCTCTGGTTGTGGATCTATGAAACCTCTACTATATATTTCTGTAGGTAAAATGGGCGGGCAGATGAGCTCATCTTTTAGGTAGCTTTTACTCGACTTTGCGACAAGTTCAGACGTATGCGGTATGGTAAATCATCACATATTGCGTAGGAAAATACAAGAACAACCAATCGCTTTTGATGGTTCGAATTTTTTTTATTCGTTGAAAAAATTTTCTTCAGTAACAAACTGAAATTTTCAATTACAAATTACAAAGGCATCTAAAGCTATACAAAAATGTATTAGAATGCCTTCATCGGGCAAGGAATAGTACATGGGGTATTAAAAATGAAAGTGTTTAAAGCAAGGATTACATCTGTACGTCAAGGGCTTTGTATGCAAGAAAACAACACAAATATTACAACCGGATTCTTCTACCCTCGCCAGATAAGGCCAATCACCCTCCCCAAATATTCTCAAAATCAATTTTGATGGGTCAAAGAGCTTCAGTAATAAAATGGCAGGCAGTGGAGTGCTGATCCTGGACTCTTTCGAGCCACCCTTATTACTGGCAACCCTCTCTCTTCACAACAACACAAACAATGAAACTGAGCTTATAGCACTCCTTGCACTAAATTGCATTAAACTCTATTTTCCAAATGATATCACCATTAGTGAGGGGGACTCGCGGCTGGCTTTACATATGATCCAGGGTATGGAGCAGGTGCACTGGAGGTTGGAACCCTTGACCGAGGCATGCCGCCCGAAGTTGGAAGGACCTGCGGTCAGTTCGAATGCAGCACCAGTACCGGGAGGCTAACCATGTGGTTGATGGGCTGTTTAAGGGCTTCTTTATGCCCCTCTATCACTATCGCAGATAATTGTAACCACATATTTCCCATTGACACATATTCTCCTTCCCATTTTCTGCACAAGAATGAAAAAGCTATCTGTTGTCGATCAAAAAAAAAAAAAAGATAAGGCTAATCAGTGACATTTGGATCGGTAGACTTGGAAGAACTAACGAAGTTTACAAATAACTCATTCTGTATACCAAAATGATACCACTAGTATAAAGAACCACATGGGTACTAAATGACAAGCCACAATGTACATTTTCATTTTTTTTTAAAGAAGATATTGAATCCTTTGTTACACTAAATAGTAAATTTTTCGCACACAAAAGGGAACAACTATCTGTTACCCATGGCCATGTTGAGTCATTAATGATATATTATAGTCATTTAGCATCAGGCATACATGTTAACAAGAAGGCTGTGCAATAGCTAGGTAAAGTGAGGTTATGTCTCAATGTCTCATATTCATTAATCCCTAATTGTAAGAATGAGATGTGTGCCAAAAGTTACAAAGAAGAAATGGCAAGAAGGTAGTGGATAACTTTGAATTGTTTTTTCACTAAAAATCTCTTTGATTTGCCTAAAATTCTTAGGATCTCAATTTCAAGAGGGAGAATGAACTATGAAGGATGACTGAATCAACCCTTTCTTATACACACAAGCACTTACCACATGGGTAGGTACATGTAATTTTTTTTCTCAACTAATAGAAGGTAGTTCAAACACATCACTTTCATCATTGCTCCAAGCTAAACAGATTACAAATATAATGTATATCTTGTGTAGGGATGTAAATGGGTAATAAACGGTAGAGGTAAGGGTCTTCTCTTTACTGTTTCCATTTAAGGACCCTTTACCCGTCAACTGTTTGTTTCCATGTAGTTCCAATTTATTCCGTTTCAGTTTATACCTGTTTTCTAACAGGTAAACGGATAATTGGGTAATAAATGGGTCATAACAGGGCATTTATACAAAAATATAAAAATTATCAAAATACTCTATAAAACCCCTAAACATGAGAAACGGGTTGAATCGGGTTCAACCGACAATTGAACCAGGTTCTTGAGGGTGAATACTTGCGGATATTTAGGGGTGAATATCTGTCTTTTGGGTTTAAACCCATTTTTTGGGCAAATAGAAATTAAAGCAAGAGAACCGGCCGGGTCATCCGGCTTTTACCTTTTTCTCGGTTGTCATACGAACCGAACTGTCTGAAACACCAATTCCTATTGAACCGGATCTAACCTTTTGGATCAGTTCGGTTGTAAAACACTTGAATAAACTACGAATTTTGGAAAGTATATGAAAGTGTTTTGGCAGAATCTAAAAGTTAAGAGTAATGATATATCCACTTCTATCAGAGCATTTTGTGCACCCCTCTCACCGTAGGGGTGGACATTAAAATATTCATGGTGTGGGTCCCACCACTATAGTGAGAGGGGGAAGTGCACAAAGTGGTCTACGCATTAAAGTGGATATAACATTTTTCAAAAGTTAAAACCCTTGAAAATTTTGTCATTTTTGAAAAGCTCATCATCTGAACTTGATTAATGTTAGTTGCACCTATGCGCAATACCTATCCCATACAACCAATCTAAGCCCTTAAAAATATTTTAAAAATTATTTTGTGAAATCTTATATTCCAAAGGATAAAGCTTAGGCATAGTGGTTTAGATTGATAGGTATGTGGGATGGGTATTATGCAATAGGTGCAACTAGCATTTTCTACTTTTATAACATCCATTACAAAGACAAAATAATATTTTTTAAACCTCGTATAGTACATAATCTTTTCTTAAGAAATGAGAAACCTCAAATAACCTCAGAAATATTTTTGAAAGAAATAACTAATAAGTAAAATATATTTATTAAAATAATATTTGTCAGTGAGATGATTTAATAAATTAATAACAAGCATATCTTATCACGAATATTTAATTTTTAAAAATATTATAACGAGGTTATTTGAGGCAGTAAACCAGTTAAATTAATAATAGTAGTAGGAGTCCCCCATTGGGTAAAAGAAATTTCTGAAGTCAAAGTATATGTCGCAAAAAAATTAAATGCAAAAGACAAGTTTTCATAAGGAAAAATTTAAATCCCTAAGAATGAAACCGAATAGCTGTAATTTGAGAGCAAAAAAACTCATATTCAACATCAAGCTACATGGTTCAACTAAGGGATTATAAAAACAGGTAACAGAAGCTTTGCTTTTTTCACCATGCAACAAATGCTAATTGTACCTCTATGAGGTACACAAGTCGCATGGCATTTGACTTGTATGCCATAGCTAACATCCACGTAAGGTGCAGATTACTAGGTTTTAGGATTTTAGAATTTTAGAAAAGATTTGAGTGATTTGGGTTTTAGAACAAGAAAAAAAAATTAAACATTCAAGGATAGGGAGCTGATGGAAAAATTAGAACAAGAAAAAAAATTGAGCAGCTCCTAAGACATGGCTTTGCCTAAAATAACAAAAAAGTAATGCCAAAGAAAATCCAAATAAGAATCGTATGCTGAAATTCGAAAGCCAAAAAAACTCTAATTTTGCAAATACAACAACAAGTTGGATTATTTCAAATAGAAAAATGATTTCAGTACTGCCATATTTTACTGTGAGTTTTACATGACGTGGCTGTCCTCCTGGCAATCCAGATAAGATTAGGGTTTAGGCTTACCTATAGATTAGGATGATAGTTCCCCTTGATCTCTTACTTAGACTGCCAACGAAGACGATATGTCGCGCTATAAACCCTTACAGTATACACATATCACCCCTCTTTAAAATAAGGGAACAAAAAGACACGCAAAAGCAACATGTTTTTTTTTTAATACTAAGGTTCAACAACTAAAAATTCAAAGACAAAGTGCAAACAAAAATGGACGAAAAAAACAAAGAAATAAAACAAACTAGTAGAGCAAAGGGTGTAAAACAAATTTTTGAAAACTTACCTCGAATGATCCAGAATGAATCGTAGAAAAGAACAGGTTCACACGCGTTGGAAAATTCTTCTATTAAAATCAATTTCAAAAGGTCTCCAACGGTGGTACCCCAGGTATTACTCTAATAATAATTGATGTAATTCAAATATAATTCAGAAAATGGGTTTTCGGAAATATTAATTTTTAAAGGATGTTTTAGATATTTTCCCTTTTCCTTTTAAATTAAGAATCTTGATAAATGCTTAACCAACCTATTGAACCTAGTTGAGCCCGAACTAGTGGCTATTCGGGTTGGTTTAAGCAAAATTTGCCCAAAAACTAGAAATAAAAATATATTTAATGTCCTTTTACGATTCAACCCTGGTCTAACACAGTCTAACCTAACCGGGTTTACCTAAAAACCAGTCCCATAACGGTTCGATGACAGGTTCGGTTTTAAATATGAGAGTCGCGACGCTCAACTATATATAATACCGCAGCAAAAACATTAAAGTGTCTGATTGGCTCTTGAAGAAAAGAGACTATATTATACGTTAAAGTTTCTGATCGATCAAGGGATATGGGAGAAGTTAGAGATGAAAGATTTCTTAGAGAGGCTCCCCGTTTTTGTCAGCGTTTCTGCTAGGAGTTTGTGTGACGCATCATTTTTCCAAGCTATTTTTCAGTCGGTCACAGCAAGAACATATTTGGTTTACGGAAAGAAGCGAAGCCATCCTCCGTATCTTGAAGCTCACACAGTTCTTCTTCCAGTGTCCTATTTTGTCTCCTTCCTCAGTTTTGTGTTACGGCGAGGTATAGGTTCAGATGCCATCTATTTGATTTTCGGAATTTGTTCTTTCAGTTGCAGAGGCTGTGACGGATTTTATTATCCAACTTAGTCCGCGCATGAATTTCTTGAACGGGAGGGTTTATGCATCCGGTAATTTGTTTCTGTTGTTTCTAGGACTTCGGAGCTGCGGAAAGGTGCGCGACTACTTCGGGAGATGTCGAAACCCCAGGTTACCATCACCCTGGGGCAGAGTCGTCAGGTAAGTTCTTGATGCTTTTTCGTCTGCAGCGGCTCGAGGCTCTACTATTACATGGCATTGTTTGATTCCTCTTCTCTTTGGCCGTTTCGTGCCCGTTGGTTCTCTCGTAATTTGATGTTTGTTTTATCGACAAGCGAGTGCTGTTATTTTAATTGATGGTTGTCGATGGTGCTGTCGTGTGCTAGTATGGTAATATATGAGGATATTCATTTTGCGGCAGAAAAAGAGCCACGGGAAGCCAGCTCTTGCCTGTCTCAATTATTGGGAACATTTCGGAAAGCTGAATTTCAACTTTACTCTATTGCTTTTGTAGCGTCTTCTCTTTCTTACCATATCTTGATTCTTTAGTTCTGTGTTTTGCTTCTTGTAATGTTAATGGCACAGTTTGTTTATTTCTTTTGGTCCTCTAATATTAGAAACTTAAACAGTTTGTTGTTTCTGATTGTTCCCCAACCTTGTTTTTAGGATTTTAGGCGGTACAATGGAAGCTAATGAAATTTATTTGATGAGTTGAGGTCTTTTATGGTTTCGTTTGTATATCCTTTTCATCATCTTTTCCAAAACATGGGTTTAATTTGTAATGGATGGCTTTGTTTTACAGCCAACGAGGCAAAAGACACAGGCGGAGCCATTCTTATGATGAGCCAATTGGTGGAAAACAATTTGGTTCTCGTATCCTTATAATATAGTGCAAGAATTTCATGTTGTTGTTTTGTAAGGAGGATACAGATTCTAGTTTTTGTTTATGTATGAATGACAATTTTATTTAACCATAATTTCTTTTTTCTTTTTGTGAAATTAAAATCGACGGATAGAAAACATTCAAAAAAAATCGACAGATAGAATTAATGAAAACAGGTTTAAAAACTAACAAGCTGTAGTGAGTTTTTGCATTTTTTTCATTTCTATTTTATTTCCTTAATAACTAAAAGATATCCAAGTTAATGAAGATGATTTGAGCTATAAGCTTATGCAGAAATGATGTATCAGGCAAATTCCTAGCAGAAAAGAGTCAACTGAAATGGACTTGCGCCAGAAGCTGACAGGAATGATGGAACCCTCTCTGAGATATGGTCATACACGGCAGGGTATGGTAGAACAAAAACCTTCGAGCCTTCCTCAGCCAATACCACCAAAGAATGTGTGAGGTATATCACCTCCAAGAATGTAGTTCCGGATTCCAGGCATGCAAGTCTGATGCCAAAACCAGTGGCTTCCATCAAACCTCTAAATCCCATTGTACGGCTTGGTCCACCAAGTGGAGTTGTGCAAAAGACTTCATATTCGGTATGGATAACCTTTTCTAGTTTTTTAGTGTATTGTACTAGCTAGTTTTTTTTTTTTCTGAAAACATTACTTTTCCTTTTCCACTAAGAGGTTTTATTTTTTATTTCTAGTATGTGAGTTAATTTATTCATCAGCGTGCCGTTTACTTTGTGATAGGCATTTTCGAAATTAGCCGCATTGACATCATATCTAAAATCACCTCTGGCCTGTGCTCGGATGATCACTGTTGCCTAGGTGGTGGGTTTTTAATTGGTCGACCTGACGTTGGCATATATGCTATATTAGTATTTACAGAGCTTTTCATTTTTGGAATAGCTCTCACTAGCACAACTTTGGGAACTCCCTAATTATTCGAGTCCTTTTCACTCTCTTATTTGCTGGACATGAACTACTATTTTTTTTTCTCTTTTTGATACTTAAAAAGCCTTCTAAACATTATTTCTGCCTTTAAGTGAAAAAACTGTTCTGGTTAGTGCGGAGTACTGAGGCTAGTAAAATTATGGCATTTTATTTGCTTTTTGAGGCCTTAGATTGAAGTTTTGATTGGTACTTAAAAAAGTAAAGACAATACGACACAGCTTGAAACCTTATGGCGGCAGATAGGAGAATGTTTTGCTCAAAATGATTTTCCTTAGTCGTTTTTCTGTGTTTTTGTTGTAGATTTGTATGTTTGTAGCATTATTATTGAGTATCATGATACTTGTAGGCTGAGGAACCTATCACTGTCGCTGGCTTGCTGCATTCTCTGGGTCTTGGGAAATATGCCATTCTTTTCCAGGAGGAGGAAGTATTGCATAACTACCTTTTTTCTATGATATTTGTGCTTTATTTTTCTTTTCACGGATATATTTATACTTAGTATGGCTAAGAGCCTCTTTGGTGCTGCTGTACTTTCTGTGTCACAACTCATCAATGTCTACTGTCGTGTCAGAGTCGATGTGATATAAAGCTGAGTGTCTGCATGAATGAATAGGATTACCTGACATATTTTGCTTAAGGAGACTTGAATACTTTTTGGTTTTTTTATTTTTTTTTTTTTTGGGGGGTTGGGAGCTTATGAGAATATTGTCTGTCAATATGTCTGTTGAATCGATGTCTTGGATACGCCCTGCCGTGCAAAAACAAGAGTGGAATAATGCAATTCTGGAAATTGGTGTGAGAATTCTGGGATGAATCTCCCTATTCTATTAGTATGGAATTTCGTACAGACAAACAGGGGTTTCTCCAAGCATTCAAGAGGCTTGGTGCTCTCCACAGAGCAAGCTCTGAAGTACATAGGCACATCAGCTAACTCACTCCCCTGATCCGCACTTACACATCAGCCAACCTATTCTGGTTGGGATATGTGAGTGACACCTCAGCAGCTTCCTTCCTCTGGTTCCCACGCCTAGCATACGTGAACCTCACTTGGGGCCTAACATTACCCCCCGCCCAAACTTTCACCTTGTCTGCAAGCTGAAAATCAGGAAATTGGTTCTGAATAGAGTGAAAATCCTCCCATGTCGCTCCAAATTCAGGAAGAGTCTTCCACTTCAGTAGCACCTCCATCTCTCCCGCCTTGCCACATAACTTAGGTCGAACAGCCAACATAGTTTCCGGTTCCACCACGAGCTCCAGTTCAGCATTTAGCTGAGGTGGTAAGTCAGCTGAAGAGTGAGACGCCCCATAAGCTTGGCAGAGCTGGGACCCATGGAATACGGGGTGAATTGAAGATGAAGAAGGCAATTCCAGCTTGTAAGCAACTTGCCCCACCCACTGCACAACCTTGTACGGTCTATAGAATCGCGCTGTCAGCTTCTCAAAGCGACGGTGTGCAAGTGACCGTTGTCTATAAGGGTGTAACTTCAGAAACACCATATCCCCCACTGAGAACTCCTCAACCCGACGTTTGGCATCAGCCCGAACCTTCATTCTCTGCTGTGCACGTAGAAGGTTCATCCTTAACTCATCCAAGATAGCATCACGGTCAGATAGCTGCTGATCAACTGCTGAAACGAGAGCCAACCCTTGCTCGTAGTGAATGAGAATAGGAGGGTCGCGCCCATATAAGGCATGGAAGGGGGTGCATTTAGTGGCCAAGTGGAGGTGTTATAGCAATATTCTGCCCATGCAAGCCACCGGGCCCAAGAACGTGGCTGTCCCGCAAAATAACGTAAATAGGTCTCCTGGCCCCTGTTCACGACCTCTGTTTGCCCATTCAATTTAGGGTGATAGGCCGTGCTACGCTGCAAGGAAGTGCCTTGGAGCTTAAAAAGCTCTGTCCAGAAATGGCTTATGAAAACTCTATCTCGATCTGAAATGATCACCTGAGGTATCCCATGGAGTTTGACGACCTCTCAAGTGAAAGTTCTAGCCACAGACACGGCTGAAAACGGATGTCGCAGGCCGATGAAATGAACATATTTACTCAGCCTGTCCACCACCACGAGGATAGAGTCAATCCTCTCAAATCCAAGTAATCCCTCAATGAAGTCCATAGTGACCTCATCCAACCAAACCTGTCCTTCTTGTTTCAATTCAGTGAAAGCTCTCTCGACCTCCTCATTCCAACCAAACATGTCCTTCTTAAGCTGTGAGGTCAAGGGAAAAGCAATACTAGCATATCCTGCCACGAACTTACAGTATTTCCTAGTGAGGCCCAAAAATCCCCTTGATTCCTTCAGGCAGCCTGGTTGTGGCCAATCCACATGGCTTGAATTTTCGTGGGGGAGCAGAGACGGTGGTGATGTGAGGAAAGTGTTGTGAGGCAATGCATGGGCAGTTGTGGTGCCAGGGATCATGAGCAGATCCATATGTGCTCTTGGCGGCATCGGCTTCATGTGCCATCCCTATTCTATTTTAGTTGGTTTTTTATGTGGCACTTGCATCATGCATGAAATATGTGAGAACATGTATATAGATCTCTTTTCTTGGGTCAAAATATTGGTGACTAATCTTATTTTATCTCACAATTTCAACCACATGCTTTGTTTCGGAGTTGTGTCCTTGTTATATGCCATCTATTAACTGTGAACAATATGGAATTTTAATTGTTATTTGAGTAGCTTTGGGTCTTAAGCAATAGTCTGCGTGACCTGAAATGTGTAGAGTTCAACCTTATCTGCAAGACTATCTTTTTGAGTGTTTTAGGAACGGAAGTTGAGCTACAATATTGTACGGCAGATTGATCATGTCATGGCCCTGTGAAGCTGAGATAGCGCAGTGGAACACCAGAGGGATGTGTTTGCGGGAGGTCTCGAGTTCGAGTCTTCTGGAGTACTGAAGAATTAGGCTATTGCAGCCATTGTAATCCGGTCTAAATAAATTGTATATCAATCTCTTCAAAAAAAATAAAATCAGGAGTCTCTTTTTTGCCCTTAACTGAAGGCAAATTGCGCCATTATGAAATTTAGAGCAAAGCAGCAATAGCAGTGTGCTGCCAAATTGTGACCTTATATTTTTCTAGCCGTTATTGGCAGTACCAGGCGGCTCTTGCATATAAATTGATTTCTTTTCTGTAACATAACCATGGGTGGCTGTCTTTCGGTTTACCTCATAAAGTAGGAGTGTTCTAATCAGATGTAATGACTTCAGTGGATCCCTGCTTGCAAAACAGTGGTCTCTTTTTCTGTGAGGAGTCAAGTGGGGAACTTCTAGTTTCTCATCTACTAATACTTGAGCACTTAACATTATTCTTTGATCCTATTTTGCTTTCGTGATTTCTTTTATTTATTTTTCTCTGATGAGACTTTACTTGGTTTAGGGACCGAGGAAGAAGATTTTGCTTGCTGTTTTTCCCCGCCCAAAACATCAGTCAACTTTATAACAACATTGAGATGATATCTTCTTACTAGCTCAAGTGGGTACCAGTCTTCTTTCTTATCTACTAATACTTGAGCACTTAACATTATTCTTTGATCCTATTTTGTTTTCTTGACATTTTATTGAAATTTTTTCCTGATCGTACTGCCCTTGGCTGCAGGGTCCGAGAAAAAAGATTTTGCTTGTTGTTTTGCCTCGCCCTAAACATCGTTCGGACTTGATAACAAGATTGATATGCTTTCAATTTCTCAGGATTTTGGGAAAATTCCCCAGTTTTAGCTCGTTGTCCTTTGCAGCATCAATTGAACTATCCAAAAGCAAATGGATATTTGTCTTTGACATATTTCAGCGATCCTTGAGTCACTATGATTGTTGTATTAGATATGTATGTATTTTGTCTTGTATTTGGAGCATCCGCGTTCAGATTTAATACCTTTTGGTTTGTTGTGATACGACATAATTTGGAGCCTCTTGTTGTGCATCTATGAAACTTCAAATATATCTGTCCGGAAAATGGGCGGGCAGATGAGCTCCTCTCTTTTGTAGCTTTTAGTCGACATATTGGGTTGGTTTTTTATTTTTTATTTTTGAGGAAATATTGCGTTGGAAATTACTGGAACAACCAATCACTTTGCTGCTTCATACTTTTTTTATTCTTTGAATACTTCTTTCTCCTATAACAAAGTGAATTTTCAATTACAAATTACAAACAGGCTCAAAAGCTAAACGAAAAAAATATTATAGAATGCCTTCATCGGGCAACGAGGAGAGGAGGAGAGGAGGGGGAGAGGAAGAGAGGAAGGGGGAGAGGAGAGGCCATTTAGTGAATAGGAAGAAAACAACACATTACAAATGGATTTTTCTACCCTCACCAGATAAGGCTAATCAGTGATTAGGAAGAACTAACGAAGTTTAATACAATTTCTAATAACTCATTCTGTATACCAACATGATACCACTGGTATAAAGCACCACATGAGTACTAAATGACAAGCCAAAAAGTACATTTTGATTTTTTGTCATTTTGCATCAGGCTCACATGGTAACAAGAAGACTTAGTGCAATTGCTAGGTAAAGTCAGATTGTCTCAATGTCTCACATTCATTAATCCCTAATGGTAAGAAAGAGATGTGTACCAAAAGTGACAAAGAAAAAGTGGAAAGAAGGTAGTGGATAACATTGAATTCTTTATTTCACTATAAATCTCTCTGATTTGCCTAAAATTCTTAGGATCTCAATTTCAAGAGGGACAATGAACTCTGAAGGATGACTGAATCAACCCTTTCTTATACACACAAGCACTTACCACATGGGTACATCTAAAATTTTTTCACAACTAGCACTAGGTAGTTCAAGCACCACTTTTATCATTGCTCCAAGCTTAACAGATCACAAAGATAATGTGTATCTTGTGCAACATTACCACTATAGTGGAAGGAAAGGGAACACCCACACGCTACTTGTAACTCTATATCAAATTTCTAAGATAAGATACTTGCAAATCACATACCTCATAAGTCCCACTGAAAGATAAATCTAGTTTCATTCATGATTGTCTACTAGACAACAAAGCTAATACCTAAACCATACATTGAGTAAGATTTCACATAAAATCTCATGGATATTCCTGCCGTTTAAGTATGTTTTTGACAATCCTACACTGAAACACTTAATTATTTATTATTTTTATGAAATAAGCATCAATCGAGTATTGATATTATCTGTGTAGTTTTTATTTTATGCCATTGTGTAGCTTTTGTTTGCTTTTTAGGGGATGAATGGACTGTCATTTTATCATTTGTCTACTATAATGACTTGACTTCGTTCCGCTTTGAGCATGATGGATATGGCGGTTGGTCTAATCTCTGAAATAAAACAATTTAATGTATTGAGTACTTGATAAATGTTTAATATCTTAGACACTTATTTGAGGTCTATGCACTCAACATTTGTTCATGTATTTATTTGAGTTTTGGTTTTGATGTTGCCTAGTGATTGAAGCATGAGATTCTCCTAAGGAAGTCTGGCTTGTTCTCAACCCAGATAAGAGATTAAGGATTGATTACTGATAGGAGTTTTTTTGTTCATGTCTCTTGAATGAAGTGCTTTGTGCCTTGCTTTTACATTTTTGAGTTTTGTTTATCTTGTCAATATTACCATCATCAATTTTGCAGTCAATCACTGCATTGAAGTTTGAATGTTTGATGCATAATTTGATTTCATATTTCTTATTAACAATCAGAATTTTAAGTAAACATTTCTTGCCAAAAATTGTTGATTTCATCTAGGCTTGGATTGCAGTGATTGGCTACTAGTAATAAAAACCCGCTTAGTAAAAATGTAGGTTTATTAAAAGGAATGGATATGAAATACGTTTGAACGGAAATTTCAATAATGTCTATAAGATATATTTAATTGAAAGGGTTGCTTTCTTTAAAAAAAAAACGGGGATGTGTACTTACTCTTTATATGTGATGGAATAAACTACAAATTTTGGAAAGTATATGACAATGTTTTAGCATTATCTAAAAGTTAAATACCCTTGAAAAGATAAAAAATATTTTTTGATAAAATTCTAATTTAAAAGGATAAACTCTAGGCAATTGTGTTTCTGATTGGCCGGTACGTTCGATAGGTACAAGTCATAGGTGCAACTAGCCTTTTCCTAAATTTTGTCATTTTTAAGAAGCTCATCAACTGAATTCAATTTTTATGACATCCATTACAAAGATAAAATAAAATCTTTTTCAACCTCATATATGACATAATATTTTCTTACGAAATGAGATACCTCAAATTACCTCAGAAATATTTTTTAAAGAAATACCTAATTAGTATAAAATATCTATTAAAATTAATTTATAAGTGAGACGATTTAATAAATTAATAACAAGAATATCTAATCATGAATATTTTATTTTAAAATAAGAGTGGTGATCTACGTACAATCATATTTTACTACAAGGATTTACAGCGTGACATAGTGTCCTCATTGGCAATCCATTAAAGAGATAAAGTCGGATACATATTCATATTTTATGGGTAACTATAAACTCTAAACCTTATTTGAACTACAAAGTAGGCTGTCAGAAGGACAACCTCATTAGGATGTAAAACCTTACTGTAATATATGGCAGTATTGATAATATGTTTCTTTTAAAAATAATATAACAAGGTTATTTGAGGCAATAAACCTTTGTATAATTAAGAAAAATGATATCAGTACTTTGACATTTTACTGTAAGGTTTTACATACTGATGTGGCAGTCCTCCTGGCAGCGTAGTTGGCATTCCAGATAAGGTCTAGGGTTTAGGCTTCCCTATAGAATAGGTAGATAGTTCCTATTTTTATTTCTTACTTGGACTACCAAAGAGGATACCACGTCATACTGTAAAAACTCACAGTTAAAGGTCACAGTACGCATATCACCACTCTATAATTAATAATAATACTAGGGGTACCCCTATTTGGTAAAACAAATTTCTGAAATAAAAGTGTATGTTGAAAAATATTATGGAAAATGCTAGTTGCACCTATGCACACTTATCTAACGAACATGAAGTAACCAGCCAATCCAAGACACAGTTTTTTTATTTCTTTTGGTCCTCTAATATTAGAAAGTTAAACAGTTTGTTGTTTCTGATTGTTCCCCAACCTTGTTTTTAGGATTTTAGGAGGTAAAATCGATGCTAAAGAAATAAATTTCTCAAACCTCAGTAAAGGGCATGGGAATTAGATTAGAATACTTTCTCAAAAAAAAAAAAAAAAAAAACTTGACCCTTTGTGCTAGATTTCTCTAAAAAGATGTTTTCACTCTTATGATGTCCAAATTGTTTCATTATATGAAGTATAAGACAAATACTGCTACTTTCCTTGAATAAAGAAATCGTGCTCTTTTTGTTTAATGACAGTGCTGCCGCATTTTAACAGAAACAGACCTTTCAAAATCTCATATATATTTTGCATTACATGCTCTTTGAACTGGATCACTTGTTTGGTTGGTTGAAAACCATTCATACTTTTAAAATGAGGACTACTTTTATTTAATTTATCTTTGGGAAAGCTAATTCTGTTCTCTACGCTGTAGTACTTAATTCTTAATGGGTTAACTCCTTCTGAATTTTCGAGGGAAGACTGCTATTTTATTTATTTTATTTTTCTAGAACATGGGATTAATTTGTAATGGATGGCTTTGTTTTCCAGCCAGCGAGGCGAAAGACACAGGTGGAGCCTTTCTTATCATGAGGCAATTGGTGGAAAACAATTTGGTTCTCGTATCCTATTAGTGCAGTGCAAGAATTTCATGTTGTTGTTTTGTAAGGGTGGAAACAGCATCTAGTTTGTGTTTTATGTATGAATGACAATGTTATGAAAACCATAATATATTGTAAAGTTAAAATCGACAGAGAGAATTAATGAAAACAGGTTTGAAAATTAACAAGCTGCAGTGAGTGTTTGCAATTTCTTCTTTTCTATTATATTTCTTTAATAACTAAAAGATATCCAGCTTAATGAAGATGATTTGAGGTATAAGCTAATGCAGAAACGATCTGCCACACCTACTTCAAGCAGAAAAGAGCTAACTGAAATGGACTTGTGCCAGAAGCCTTCGAGCCTTGCTCACCCAATCCCACCCAAGAATGTGGGAAGTATATCACCTCGAAAGAATGTAGTTCCGGATTCCAGGCATGCAAGTCTGATGCCAAAACCAGCGGCATCCTTTAAACCTCTAAATCCCGCTGTACGGCTTAGACTTCATATTCGGTATGGATAACATTTTCTAGTTTTTATAGTGTATTGTAATAACTATTTTTTTTCTGAAAAACATTAATTTTCCTTTTCCATTAAAAGGTTTTATTTTTTCTTTCTAGTATATGAGTTAATTTTTTCATCAGCGTGCCATTTCACTTCTGGCCTGTGCCCAGATGATCACTGTTGCCTAGTTGGTGGGGGTTTTAGTTGGTCGATCTGACGATGGCATACATGCTATATTAGTATTTACAGAGCTTTTCATTTTTGGAATAGCTCTTACTCAACTTTGGGAACTCCCTAATTATTCGAGTCCTTTTCCCTCACCTATTTGCTGGACATTAACTACTATTTTTTTTTTCTCTTTTTGCTACAAAAAAGCCTTCTAAACTTTAATTCTGCTTTTAAGCGAAAAAACTGTACTGGTTAGTGCGGAGTACTGAGGCTAGTAAAATTATGGGATTTTATATGCTTTTTGAGGCTTTAGAATGAAGTTTTGATAGGTACTTAAAAAAGTAAAGACAATATGACACAGCTTGAAACCTTTTAGCAGCAGATAGGAGAATTTTTTGCTCCAAAGAGATTTTCCATATTCGATTTTCTATGTTTTTGTTGTAGATATGTATGTTTGTAGCATTATTATTGAGTATCATGATTCTTTGTAGGCCGAGGAACCCCTCACCGTCGCTGGCTTGCTGCATTCTCTGGGTCTTGGGAAATATACCATTCTTTTCTAGGAGGAGGAAGTAATGCTTAACTACCTTTTTTCTATGATATTTGAGCTTTATTTCTCTTCATTGATATATTTATACTTAGTATGGGTAAGAGCCTCTTTGGTGCTGCTCTACTTTCTGTGTCACAACTCAATGTGTACTGTCATGTATGAGTCAATGTGATATAAAGCTGAGTGTCTGAATGAATGAATAGGATTACCTGACAGATTTTGATTTAGGCAACTACAATTTTGTTTGATATTTTGATAATTTTTTTTTTTTGGGGGGATTGGGAGCTTATGGGAATATTATCAGTCTATATGTCTGTTGAACCGATGTCTTTTCTTTTAATTTTAGGTTGACAGGACTGCATTGATGCAAATGGGAGACAATGATCTGAAAGAACTAGGAATACCGATGGTATGTATACCTGATGTGTTATTCCCTGTTTTTTGTGTTGCAATCTGCAAATGCTGGTTCATTGGTATAATCTACAAAGATGATAGTTCTGTGTTTGTGAAAATAAAGAAGAGGAACTTTCTCCCTTTTTTGGTTGTGCATATCTAACACGTTCATTGGACCAGAGGTAACTTAAAGAGTCCTTAATAGCAGAAATCATGTTTTGCAGATGTGAATTTATGCTAGATTGTCAGCTGCCTAGGAACTTTGTTTGGCAGATAATCAATCTTTTAAACTGTTTTAATTGATATATGGAGGATCCCTAGGATTGGTATTTTGACTGAATTGGCACATGTTTGTGCTTTGGGGGTGGGGTGCGAATAATGTTGTTTTGTGTTTGGGCTGAGGAGCCTGGTTGTTTTTACAGGGACTGAGAGATCTGCCAAGAACAAAACCTGTTCGCATCCAGTCGAATAGGCAGCTTCTATGTATCTAGCAACACTTTCGAGCATTTTTTAGCCTTGCATCTAGCAATGATTCTAAGCGTTTGCTTTGCATCTAGCAGCTCATTGAAGGCAACTGTTTGAATAAAAATTCATTGTGATGGCAGCATGTTTTGTTGTACTGGCATCATGCTTCTTGTCTCTTCTAATGCACGAAGCATGCGAGGAGGTGCTTGTCACTGTCTACTTTACAATGAATTTTGTTCTTAAGGAGAAAAGAGTTCTTGTCACAGGTGTTACAAGTCATATTTGACATTCAAAAAGGAAAAAGAGAAAATCCATAGTGTAAGATCAGCTCAGTAGCTGATTTCATTAGAAGTGCAACATTGGAGGACCTATAATTGGCAAATAGCTTTATTTTCATTCCATGTCATGTATAAACTGACTCCGTCGAACTCGAGTTGTGAAAAAGATTAGTAAAACACTAAGTTTTCACATAATTTATGCATGATGTGCATGCAACGTGTGAAAATTGCTTAAAACTGAATGACAACTTGTTTGAAAACTATGTGCTGAGGTGGCATCAAGTGACTGCAAGACCTAAGATGCCATGAATAATGAGGTTTAGTTGCTTGTGCCATAGGAGACACAAGTGCTTCAGGTAGTACCATGTCTGTCAACAGTGGTGCTTCTTGTGACCTTGTATGACTTCTCACGTTCTGCTTCTTACTAGTGACATTAGCATGAACATGTAAGGTTATGCATGATGTTGTCTCATTTGTACGGATGAGCGTCAGGTTGGGTTTCAACGGAAAAAACACTTCAGGGACGGTGGAAATTATCCCTGTAGGTCAAGTGTTGCACAGGAAAAAACAAAATCAGCGACTTTTGGGTTGAGGTCTGGTTTTCCTCAACCTGGTTGCAAAAGGGTTTATGGGGATGGGATGGGGATGGGATAGGGATGGGGATGATGCGAGTAATAGGACTTGGTGCGGAGATGGGTTAGGGATAGGGCAGATGCAAGTATAGGGCATGGGTGTGGGGACGGGGGTGGGGTTGCGGAGACGGTGATAACGTAGGAAGAAGTAAGAAAAGTGTTGTGAGGCAATGCATGGGCCGTTGTGGTGCTAGGGATCATGTGCAGATCCATATATGCTCTTGGTGGCACCGGCTTCATGTGCCATCCATATGCTATTTTAGTTTGTTTTTTTTTGTGGCAACAGCAGTGTGCTGCCAAATTGTGACCTGATATTTTTTCTATCTGATTATTGGGAATGCCAGGCGGCTGTTGCATATAAATTGATTTATTTTCTGGAACATAACCATGGGTGGCCATCTTCTGGCTTACCTCATAAAGTAGGACAGTGTTCTAATGAGATGTAATAACTTCAGTTTTGTAAAACAGTGATCTCTATTTCTGTGAGGAGTTAAGTGGGGAACTGCCAAGTTTCTCATATACTAATACTTGAGCACTTAACATTATTCTTTAATCCTCTTTTGTTTTTGTGATTTCATTTATTTATTTTTCTATCTGATGAGAGTTGCTTTGGTTGTAGGGACCGAGGAAGAAGATTTTGCTTGCTGTTGAGCCTCGCCCAAAACATCGGTCAACTTCATAACAAGATTGAGATGATTTCTTCTTACTAGCACAAGTGAGTACCAGTCTTGTTTCTTATCTACTAATACTTGAGCACTTAACATTGTTCTTTGATCCTATTTTGTTTTCATTACATTTTATTTAAATTTTATTGATCGGACTTTACTTGGTTGCAGGGTCCGAGAAAGAAGATTTTGCTGCTGTTTTGCCTCGCTCTAAACATCGTTCGGACTTGATAACATGATTGATATGCTTTCAATTTACTAACACTAGTGACAACCAGTCTTGTTTTGTTGTACTGGTAACTTGATCCGAAGTCATGTATATAAGAACATGTGTTCTCAGGATTTGGGGAAAAATGCCCCATTTTTAGCTCGTTGTTCTTTGCAGCATCAATTGAACTATCCAAAAGGAAATGGATATTTTTCGTTGACATATTTCAGTGATCCTTGAGTCACTGTGATCGTTGTACTAGATATCTGTGTTTTGTCCTGTATTTGGAGTATCTGCGTTTACATTTAATACCTTTTGGTTTCTATACGTCATAATTTGGAATCTCTGGTTGTGGATCTATGAAACCTCTACTATTTCTGTCGATAAAATGGGCGGGCAGATGAGCTCATCTTTTAGGTAGCTTTTACTAGACTTTGCGACAGGTTCAGACGTATGCGGTATGGTAAATCATCACATATTGAGTGGGAAAATACAAGAACAACCAATCGCTTTTGATGGTTCGAAGTTTTTTTATTCTTTGAAATTTTTTTCTTCAATAGCAAACTGATATTTTCAATTACAAATAACAAACACATCTAAAGTTATACAAAAATGTTCTAGAATGCCTTCATCGGGCAAGGAATAGTACATGGGGGTAATAAAAATGAAAGTGTTTAAAGCAAGGATTACATCTGTACGTCCAAGGGCTTTGTATGCAAGAAAAGGCCAATCACCCTCCCTAAATATTCTCAAAATCAATTTTGATGGGTCAGAGAGCTTCAGTAATAAAATGGCAGGCAATGGAGCGGTGATCCTGGACTCTTTCGAGCTACCCTTATTATCGGCAACCATCCCTCTTCACAACAACACAAACAATGAAACTGAGCTTATAGCACTCCTTGCACTAAATTGCATTAAACTCTATTTTCCAAATGATATCACCATTAGTGAGGGGGGACTTGCAGTTGGCTTTACATGTGATCCAGGGTATGGAGGAGGTGCACTGGAGGTTGGAGCCCTTGACCGAGGCATGCCGCCCGAAGTTGGAAGGACCTGCGGTCAGTTCGAATGCAGCACCAGTACCGGGAGGCCAACCATATGGCTGATGGGCTGTTTAAGGGCTTCTTTATGCCCCTCTATCACTATCGCAGATAATTGTAACCACATATTTCCCATTGACACATATTCTCCTTCCCATTTTCTGCACAAGAATGAAAAAGCTATCTGCTGTCGATCAAAAAAAAAAAAAAAAATAAGGCTATTGACTTGGAAGAACTAACGAAGTTTATTACAATTTCAAATAACTCATTCTGTATACCGAAATGATACCACTAGTATAAAGAACCACATGGGTACTAAATGACAAGCCACAATGTACATTTTGATTTTTTTAAAGAAGATATTGAATCCTTTGTTACACTAAATAATAAATTTTTCGCACACAAAAGGGAACAACTATCTGTTACCGATGGCCATGTTGAGTCAATAATGATATATTATAGTCATTTAGCATCATTTAGCATCAGGCTTACATGTTAACAAGAAGGCTGTGCAATAGCTAGGTAAAGTGAGGTTATGTCTCAATGTCTCATATTCATTAATCCCTAATTGTAAGAATGAGATGTGTGCCAAATGTTACAAAGAAGAAATGGCAAGAAGGTAGTGGATAACATTGAATTGTTTTTTCACTAAAAATCTCTCTGATTTACCTAAAATTCTTAGGATCTCAATTTCAAGAGTGACAGTGAACTATGAATGATGACTGAATCAACCCTTTCTTATACTTACAAGCACTTACTACATGGGTACGTACATGTAACTTTTTTTCTCAACTAATAGTAGGTAGTTCAAACACATCACTTTCATCATTGCTCCAAGCTAAACAGATTACAAAGATAATGTAGGATGTAAATGGGTAATAAACGGTACGGGTAAGGGTTTAGGGTTTAGGGTTTAGGGTTTACTGTTTCCATGTAGTTCCGATTTATTCCGTTTCAGTTTATACCTGTTTTCTAACGGGTAAACGGATAATTGGGTAATAAACGGGTCAAAACGGGGAAATGATACAAAAATTAAAAAAATTATCAAAATACTCAATAAAACACCAAAACAAGAGAAAAATAAGAAATATTATTTAAAAAAATATATCAAATGAAATACTGTAAAATAATAGATATAAATTTTTTTTCAAAGTTCCAACACTAGTTAAAAATTTAATAACATCAAAACCAAATTCAAATATACAATATGTCCACCGCATTTGATAATTGATATTCAAATACATTTGATATATTGATGCTCAAAATTATCCAAATTCCAAACAATTCTTTGCACTCCACACTCCTCAAAATCTTCAAGAAAAAAGAATTTCCAGTTTCAAAGAATAATTTTTTATTAAAATAGTTGTTAATATACATACAATGATAATTGACACATACATAATACAATTGTATATTTGTTAAAGTATTATGTTTATCTTTATACAATTTATGAATTATAATGTATTTATTTTTTTATGACGATTATTTATTTTATATAAAAATTTGACATCTTTATAAAATTTGACATGTGCAACAAAAAAATTTGAAATATTAATTGATATTAGATTAAGAAATACTATCGTAATTATAATATATGATTTATAAGACCATGAGACAATAATTACAAAAAATATGAAAAAATTTAAAATTTTATCCAAACTTTTCAACTCAAATAATTTTTATGATAGGTGATAAAAAAACTTATTGGAAAGATAATAAACTTATAGATAAGCTAAGAGTATAAATTTACCATATTTTCCGTTTCTGTTCCTTTTTTTTTAAACGGTTAGAACGGTAAACAGATATTAATGTTCTATTTCCGCTTGGTTCCTTTAATAATCGGTCGGAGGGTAGAGTGGGTAATCGGTTCTCGTTTACATCTCTAATCTTGTGCAACATTACCACTATAGTGAAAGGAAAGATAACACCAACACACTACTTGTAACTCTGTATCAAGTTTCTAAGATGAAGCACTTGCAAATCACATACCTGTTAAGTGCCACTAAAAGATATATTTAGTCCCATTCGTGATTGTATACAAGCCAACAAAGCTAATACCTAAACCATACACTAAGTAAGATTTCACTTCTAATCTTACGGATATTTCTGTCTTTTAAGTATACTTTTGACTACCCTACTCTGAAATACTTGATTTCTTATTATTTTTATTTTGTTTGCTTTTTTGGTAATGAATAGACTATCATTTTATCAATTGTCTACTATAATGACTTGACTTCCTTCCTCTTTGAGCATGGATGGATATGGTGGTTGGACTAGGCTCTGAAATAAAGATATTTAATGTATTGAGTACTTAATAAATATTTAATATCTTAAACACTTATGTAGCTATTTGAGTTTTGATTTAGATGTTGCCTAATGATTGAAGCATGAGATTCTCCTAAGGAAGTCCCGGTAGTTCTCAACCTAGATAAGAGATTAAGGGTTGATTACTGAAAGGAGTTTATTTGTTCATGTCTCTTGAATGAAGTGTTTTGTGCCTTGCTTTTACATTTTGAGTTTTATTTATCTTGTAAATGTTAGGATCGTCCATTTTTTGCAGTCGATCACTGCATTGAAATTTGAATGTTTGATGCATAATTGGATTTCATATTTCTTATTAACAATCAAAACGTTAAGTAATGAATATAATATACGTTTGAACAAACCAAACTGTTTAAAACAGGTTCAATCTGGAACCAGGTTCTTGAGGGTGAACACCTACGGATATTGAGGGGAAAATATCATGTCTTTAGGGTTTAAGCCCATTTTTGTGGGCAAATGGGAACAAAAGCGGGTGAACCGGTTTGGTCGGTTCAACGGTTTAATGGTTCAGCAGTCGAACAAAGAGAACCGGCCGGTTCATTAGGTTTTTACCTTTTTTCGGATCTCATACAAACCTATCCCATACAACCTAGAATATAAAAAAATTATTTTATAAAATGTTATATTCCAAAGGTTAAAGTCTAGGCATCAATGGTTTAGATTAACTAGTATGTGGGATGGGTACAGTGCAATAGGTGCAGCTAGCCTTTTCCATTTTTATAACATCCATTACATAGAAAAATAATATTTTTTAACCTCATATAGTACATAATCTTTTCTTAAGAAATGAGATACCTCAAATAACCTCAGAAATATTTTTGAAAGAAATAACTAATAAGTATAGTATATTTATTAAAATAATATTTATCAGTGAGATGATTAATAAATTAATAACAAGGTTATTTGAGGCAGTAAACCTTATGAAATTAATAAGAATAATGCTAGCTGCACCTAGCCAACGCACCTATCCGACGTACATGTTAATCTAAGCCATTAATGCCTAGGGTTTATCCTCAAGAAAATAGGATTTTATAAAAAATATATTTTTTATATTTTTTAGGGCGTAGATTAACTTGTATGTTAGATAGGTGCATCCGCTAGGTGCGTCTAGCATTACTCAATTAATAATAATTTTAGGAGTACCCCCATTGGGTAAAAGAAATTTCTGAAGGCAAAGTATATGCTGAAAAATATTAAATGCAAAAGCAAGTTTTCGCCAGGAAAAAATTAAATCTCTAAGAATGAAATTCGAATAGCTGTAATGTGAGAGCAAAAAAACTCCAATTCAACATCAAGCTACACAGTTCAACTAAGGGAATATAGAAACGGGTAAAAGAAGCTTTGCTTTTTGCACTATGAAACAACTAGAGTTCCCTATCTCCTTAGGGAAAATGCTGTGGGCACATGAGCCGTGCCAGTATTTGTGCACGGCTCCACGTGGATGGCTTAGGTGGTCATCCACGTCCAGCCCTAGTCAAAAAAAAAAAAAAAACACCTAGCGGCCCGACCCTCCCTCTCCTTCCCTGCGCTGCCCGACCCTCCCTCTCCTTCCTCCCGTTGCCTGGAAGAAGTCACTGAGTTCCGGTCGAGCATCTCTTAGAACGTGCCCTCCTTTATCGTCTTCTCCACAAGGTGGGCCATCCCCACGGGCTCCTTCGCTGTGATCAGCTGCAGGAGCATGACCCCGAGAGAGTACATGTCCGATTTGACGCCGAGTATCCCTCTCGGATGGTACTCCGTTGCTGATTTTGCTCACGAAGTTCCAGACAAGCAAAACGGTAGGCTGTAGCCAGTTTCAGGTTGTCGTGGACGACGGGCACCGGCTTGCTCCGGTGGAGGAAGTGGAGGGCGGTTGCGATCTCAGCCACGATTCTGAACCACATCTGCCAAGACAGAATAGGGGAGTTCCCTCGTCGTAAGATGAGACGGTCTTCCAAGCTCCTTTTCGGCATGTACTCGTACACCAGGACACCGTGTTCAGGACACGTTCCCAGTAAAAGGACCACATTGGGGTGCCAGATGCTGCTGAGCACTTGGACCTCCTGCAAGAACTGGGACCTGCCCTCAATGGCATCGAGGGGAAGACTTTAATGGCGGCGACGGGTAGTGATCCAGGTCGCCTTTGTAGACGGGTCCGTAGCTGCCTTCGCCTATCTTCTGGGCGCCGGAGAAGTATTCGGTCACCTTCTCGATGTCCTCGATGGAGTACTTCCTGTATCGGCCGTCCGACTTGACCACAGCAATATTCAAGGTCTTCCTCTTCACGACCTCGGTTGTTATCAGCTTGCCTCACCTCTCTGCGTTGATCCTCCTGTTTGCTTCCTGCTCTGCGAACCTGATCTGTGCGTGTCTGGCGCCCTGCACTTGGCCTTTTCCATCTCGGCGATGGCCCAAGCTTTCTCCTTTTTGAGGCAGCTAGAATGCACAACGCTTTGCCCTATTACAAAATTGACTAAAACTCGATTTCTTTCTCTTTTAAATCTTCGGATATTCTCTCTCTCGGTCCCCAAGAAGACAGTAGAATAACACGACCAATTATAGAAGGCGTATGTCCCTGATTTGGTACCTGATCGTGTCGATCTCATCGTCGAAGACGGTGGGTGGTACGTCGTGAACTGGTGTTGGTGGTCCTGTCGGCGTCGGAGCAGGATCCACCGTCGATGTAGAACGAAACCAAAAATTAATGAATGGTAAAGTACTACGTAGTGAGGACTGAGACGGGCTGCTTGCTCTTCTTAATTGCAAATGTGGGAGATCATATCTTTCTTCCCGAGGATGACGAATTAAATGAATATCATGGGAGGGAACTGAACCTCCCACCGGGTGATCATCGGATAGAGAGGGAGGGTCAAGGCAACACGAGTAAGGAGAGAAGGAGAGGGACGGTTGAGGCAACACGAGGAAGGAGATGGAGGGTCGGGCCGCGTGAAGAAGGAGAGGGAGGGTCGGGCAGCTCGGTTTTTTATTTGCCGACCAGGGCAAGACGTGGATGGCTTAGGCGTGCACAAATACTAGTACGGCTCTCGTGCCCATAGCACGACTCATCTCCTTAGTGTTGTTAAAATTAAAATAATGCTAATTGTGCCTCATATAGGTACACCAGTCGCATAGCATTTGACGTGGATGCCATAGCTCACATCCACATAACGTGTAGATTAGTAGGTTTTAGGATTTAGTGTTTAGGATTTTAGAGTTTTAGAAAAGATTTTGGTTGTTAGGATTTTAAGGTTTTTAACAACAAAATTGTTCCAAAAAATGCTGACCGGGATTCTGATGTGGATGCCACATTACGCCATATGGTACCTGGTTGAAGTACACCACTACAGTGAGGGGTTATACACATTGTGTGCAAAATAGTAGTATGCATATCATTATTCAATTAAATATTCAAAGATAGGGAGCAAAAAACATGATAGAGAAAGTAGAACAAGAAAAAAAAATTGAGCACCCCCTAAGACAAGGCTTTGCCCAAAATAAAAAAAAATGCTAAAGAAAATCCAAATAAGAACTGTATATTGAAATTAGAAAGCCAAAAAAACTCGAATTTTGCAAAAACCACAACAATTTGGCTTATTTCAAATAGATAAATGATTTCAGCATTACCATAGTTTACTGTAAATTTTACATCTTGATGAGGTTGTCCTCTTAGTAGCCTTGTTGGCAATCCAAATAAGGTCTAGAGTTTAGGCTTAACTATAATAGGAAGATAGTTCCTATTTATCTATTACTTGGACTGCCAACGAGGACGCCACACCACGCTGTAAACCCTTACAATAAGATTTGGCATTACACATATCGCCACTCTTTCAAATAAAGGCACAAAAAGACAGGCAAAATCGACTTTTTTTTTAATGCTAAGTTTCAACTACTAAAAATTCAAAGATAAAAAGCCAACAAAAATGGACGAAAAAAAACAAAGAAATAAAACAAACTAGGAGAGAAGAAGGGTGCAAAACAAAAATTTGAAAACTTACCTCAAATGATCCAGAATGAAACGTAGAAATAAAGAGGTTTGCGCTGGAGAATTCTTCTATTAAATTCAATTCAAAAGGTCTTCAACAAGTGGTAACCCTGGTAATACTCTAATAATAATTGATGTTATTCAAATATAACATGAGTCACGGACTTAACAATTCAATAACATGAGAATTGGAAGGTAAGTTGATTTTCAATTCAATAACATGAGAATTGGAAAGTAAGTCGATTCCCTATTCAATAACATGAGAATTGGAAGGTATTAATATGTATATAGGATAGGGGTATTTATGTCCTTTTACCCTTCAAGGGTATATTTGACTTTTCACTTGTAACCTAGATGTATATAAACTCATATGATCATTAATACAATTAACCCATTTTCTGATTAGTCTAACATGGTATCAGAGCCACTTTCCGTGCGTGGGCATGCTCTGACACCATGTTAGAATTTTAAATGGACCCGTTGGGGCCCACATCTCCACATTGTAATGATATTGTCCGCTTTGGGCCCAAGCCCACACGGTTTTAGTAATGGGTTTTACCCCAAAAGGCATCAACACAATGGAGACATGGGTTTCTTCTTTTATGCCCATGATTCTTTTCACTTCATTTCAATGTGGGACTTAACACTCCCCTCACGCCCGGGCCCGGTTTCAGCACGAGACGTGACAAATTGGGCTACAAGCCCACGCACGTAAGAGAGAAGGAAATTGGGCTACCAGCCACAGACAGAGAAAGAGCGAGAATGGAAATTGGCGAGCATGCCCGCACGACGGAAAGTGGCTACGATACCATGTAAAATTACGGATGGGCCCGTTGAGCCCACATATCCACATTGTAATGATATCGTCACTTTTGGGCCCAAGCCCGCACGGTTTTGCTAATGGGTTTTACTCCAAAAGGCCTCATTAGCAAAACCGCGCGGCTTGGGGCCCAAAGCGGACAATATCATTAAAATGTGAGATGTGGGCCCAACGGGCCCATCCAATCTTTACATGGTATCGAGCCACTTTCGTCGCGTGGGCATGCTCCCCACCCCCATTCCATTCTCTTCTCTTGATTTTATAAATCCACTTGTAGCCAATTGGGGACTTACGGGAGGAAGATTAACAAGATCCCAAGTATGAGTCCAGGCCAGAGCGTGTAACTCCTCAGACATAGCTTGCTGCCAAAGAGGGTTAGAGAAAGCCTCTCGATAGGAAGAGGGTTCAGAATTAGAGGAAATAGTAGAGGAATAACAATGATAATCAAGTAAACGTACTGGAGGCTGACGAGTGCGAGATGGATAGTGAGACTGACCAACAAGATCCTTAGGTGAAGAAGAGGTGGACGAGCGAAGAGGTGAATCCGAAGAGGACTCAGAGACACTGGATGGAGGAGGAGACGTCGGAGCCAAGGAAGGTACAGGAACATCAAAGAGAAGGCCTTGGGGGGGAGTGGAGTCAGCAGATCGTGAACCTACAATGTAATCAGGCATAGCGAGACACGAGAAGAAGAAAAGGGATCCGGGAAAAGGTCAAAGGCAACCGTAGGAGATACATCACAATGCGATTTATGCGAAGGCAATGAGTAAAAAGGAATTTTTTTCCCATAAGGTAACATGTCGTCAAATACGTAATTTCTGAGTCTGAGGATCATAACACCGAAAACCTTTTTGTTGTGTACCATAACCCAAGAAAACACACATGACAGATTTGGCAGATAGTTTATCACATTCACGAGAAAGAAGTAAAACAAAACAAGTGCAACCAAAGTGCTCTAAAATATTCATGGTGTGGGTCCCACCACTACAGTGAGAGGGGGAAGTGCACAAAGTGCGCTACAGTAAATTGGATTTAACATTTTTCAAAAGTTAAAGACCCTTGAAAATTTTGTCATTTTTGAAAAGCTCATCATTTGAACTTGATTAATGTTAGTTGCACCTATGCATAATACCTATCCCATACAACCAATCTAAGCCGTTAAAAATTTTTAAAAATTTTTTTTTTGTAAAATCTTATAGTCGAAAGGATAATGATTAGGCATCAGTGGTTTAGATTGACTAGTATGTGGGATGGGTATTGTGCAATAGGTGCAGTTAGCATTTTTCGTTTTTATAACATCCATTACAAAGCCAAAATAATATTTTTTAACCTCGTACAATACATAATCTTTTCTTAAGAAATGAGAAACCTCAAATAACCTTAGAAATATTTTTGTAAGAAATAATTAATATGTATAATATATTTATTAAAATAATATTTATCAGTGAGATGATTTAATTATTTAATAACAAGCATATCTAATCATGAATATTTCATTTTTTAAAATATTATAACAAGGTTATTTGAGGCAGTAAACCAGTTAAATTAATAATAATACTAGGGGTACACCCATTGGGTAAAAGAAATTTCTGAAGTCAAAGTATATGCTGCAAAAAAATTATATGCAAAAGACTAGTTTTCATAAGGAAAAAGTTAAATCCCTAAGAATGAAATCGAACAGCTGTAATTTGAGAGCAAAAAAACTCATATTCAACATCAAGCTACATGGTTCAACTAAGGGATTATAGAAACTGGAAACAGAAGCTGTGCTTTTTTCACTATGCAACAACTTGAGTACCCCATTTCCTTCGTATTGTTAAAATTAAAACAATGCTAACTGTACCTCTATGAGGTACACCATTCCTGTACCATTTGACATGGATGCCATGGCTGACATCCACGTAAGGTGCAGATTATTAGGTTCTAGGATTTTAGAATTTTAGAAAAGATTTTAGTGGTTAGGGTTTTAGAAAACAAAATTGTTCCAAAAAGATGTTGACCAGGATTCTAATTTGGATGCCACAATAAGCCATATGGTATCTACTCCACGAACAACTAGCAATACTCTAAAATTAAACATTCAAGGATAGGGAGCTGATGGAAAAATTAGAACAAGAAAAAAAATTGAGCAGCTCCTAAGACATGGCTTTGCCCAAAATAACAAAAAAGTAATGCTAAATAAAATCCAAATAAGAATTGTATGAAGAGATTTGAAAGCTAAAAAAACTCTAATTTTGCAAATACAACAACAAGCTGGATTATTTCAAATAGAAAAATGATTTCAGTACTGCCATATTTTACTGTGAGTTTTTACATCCTGATATGGATGTCCTCCTAGCAGTCCAGATAAGATTAGGGTTTAGGCTTACCTATAGATTAGGATGATAGTTCCTATTTATCTCTTACTTAGACTGCCAACGAAGACGATACATCACTCTATAAACCCTTAGAGTAAAATTTGACAATACACATATCACCCCTCCTTCAAATAAGGGAACAAAAAGACAGTTGAGCAAACTAGTAGAGCAAAGGGTGTAAAACAAATTTTTGAAAACTTACCTTGAATGATCTAGAATGAACCGTAGAGAAGAACAGGTTCACACACGCTGGAGAATTCTTCTATTAAAATCAATTTCAAAACGTCTCCAACGGTGGTACCCCAAGTATTACTCTAATAATAATTGATGTAATTCAAATATAATTCAGAAAATGGGTTTTTAGGAAATTTTAATTTTTAAAGGATGTTTTAGATATTTTCCCATTTCTTTTTAAATTTAGAATCTTGATAAATGCTTTTACCAACCAGACGAAACCAACCTATTGAACCTAGTTGATCCCGAACTAGTGGCTATTCCGGTTGGTTTAAGCAGAATTTTGCCCAAAAACTAGAAATAAAAATATATTTAATATCCTTTTACGATTCAACCCTGGTCTAACACAGTCTAACCTAACCGGGTTTAACTAAAATCAGTCCCTTAACGGTTCGATGACAGGTTCGGTTTTAAATATGAGAGTCACGAACGTCGCTCAACTGTATATAATACCGCAGCAAAAACATAAAGTTTCTGATTAGCGCTTGAAGCCAAGAGACTATATTATACGTTCTACCTTATATCTGATCGATCAAGGGATATGGGAGAAGTTAGAGAAGAAAGATCTCTCAGAGAGGCTCCGCGTTCTTGTCAGCGTTTCTGCTTGAAGTTTGTGTGACGCATAATTTTTCAAGCTATTTTTCAGTGGGTCACAGCAAGAACATATTTGGTTTACGGCAAGAAGCGAAGCCATCCTCCGAGTCTTGAAGCTCACACAGTTCTTCTTCCAGTGTTCTAATTCGTCTCCTTCCTCAGTTTTGTGTTACGGCAAGGTATAGGTTCAGATGCCATCTATTTGATTTTCGGAATTTGTTCTTTCAGTTGCAGAGGCTGTGACGGATTTTATCATCCAACTTAGTCCCGGGAGGGTTTATGCATCCGGTAATTTGTTTCTGTTGTTTCTAGGACTTCGGAACTGCGGAAAGGTGCGCGACTACTTCGGGAGATGTCGAATCCCCAGGTTACCATCACCCTGAGGCAGAGTCGTCAGGTAAGTTCTTGATGTTTTTTCGTCTGCAGCGGCTTGAGGCTCTACGATTACATGGCATTGCTTGATTCTTCTTCTCTTTGGCCTTTTCGAGCCCTTTGGTTCTCTCGTAATTTGATGTTTGTTTTATCGACAAGTGAGTGCCGTTATTTTAATAGATGATTGTGGAAGTGCTGCCGTGTGCTAGTATGGTAGTTTATGAGGATATTCATTTTGCCGCAGCAAAAGAGCCACGGGAAGCCAGCTCTTGCCTGTATCAATTATTGGGAACATTTCGGAAGGCTGCATTTCAACTTTACTCTATTGCTTTTTGTCGCGTCTTCTCTTTCGTATCATATCTTGATTCTTTAGTTATGTGTTTTGCTTCTTGTAATGTTAATGGCACAATTTTTTATTTCTTTTGGTCATCTAATATTAGAAAGTTAAGCAGTATGTTGTTTCAGATTGTTCCCCAACCTTGTTTTTAGGATTTTAGGTGGTAAAATCGATGCTAATGAAATTTATTTGAAGAGTTGAGGTCTTTTATGGTTTCGTTTGTATGTCCTTTTCATCATCTTTTCCAAAAATGGGTTTAATTTGTAATGGATGGCTTTGTTTTACAGCCAACGAGGCAAAAGTCACAGGTGGAGCCATTCTTATGATGAGGCAATTGGTGGAAAACAATTTGGTTCTCGTATCCTTTTAATATAGTGCAAGAATTTGATGTTGTTGTTTTGTAAGGGAGGATACAGATTCTAGTTTTTGTTTATGTATGAATGACAATTTTATGAAAACCATAATTTCTTTTTCTTTTTTGTGAAATTAAAATCAACGGATAGAAAACATTCAAAAAAAAATCAACAGATAGAATTAATGAAAACAGGTTTAAAAATTAACAAGCTGTAGTGAGTTTTTGCATTTTCTTCATTTCTATTTTATTTCCTTAATAACTAAAAGATATCCAAGTTAATGAAGATGATTTGAGCTATAAGTTTATGGAGAAATGATGTGTCAGGCAAACTCCAAGCAGAAAAGAGCCAACTGAAATTAACTTGTGCCAGAAGCTGAGAGGAATGATGGAACCCTCTCTGAGATATGGTCATACACGGCAGGGTATGGTAGAACAGAAACTTCGAGCCTTGCTCAGCCAATACCACCAAAGAATGTGGGATGTATATCACCTCTAAAGAATGTAGTACCGGATTCCAGGCATGCAAGTCTGATGCCAAAACCAGCGGTATCCTTTAAACCTCTAAAGCCCATTGTACGGCTTGGTCCACCAAGTGGAGTTGTGCAAAAGACTTCATATTCGGTATGGATAACCTTTTCTAGTTTTTGTAGTGTACTGTACTAACTAGTTTTTTTTTCTGAAAAACACTACTTTTCCTTTTCCATTAAGAGGTTTTATTTTTTCTTTCTAGTATATGAGTTAATTTTTTCATCAGCGTGCCGTTTACTTTGTGATGCGCATTTTCGAAATTAGCCGCATAGATATCTAATATAAAATCACTTCTGGCCTGTGCTCGGATGGTCACTGTTGCCTAGTTGGTGGGGTTTTTAATTGGTCGACCTGACGATGGCATATATGCTATATTAGTATTTACAGAGCTTTTCATTTTTGGAATAGCTCTTACTAGCACAACTTTGGGAACTCCCTAATTATTAGAGTCCTTTTCCCTCTCTTATTTGTTGGACATTAACTACTATTTTTTTGCTCTTTTTGATACATAAAAAGCCTTCTAAACTTTAATTCTGCTTTTAACTGAAAAAACTGTACTGGTTAGTGCGGAGTATTGAGGCTAGTAAAATTATGGCATTTTATATGCTTTTTGAGGCCTTAGAATGAAGTTTTGATAGGTACTTATTAAAGTAAAGACAATATGACACAGCTTGAAACCTTTTAGCGGCAGATAGGAGAAGTTTTTGCTCCAAAGAGATTTTCCATAGTCGATTTTCTATGTTTTTGTTGTAGATATGTATGTTTGTACCATTATTATTGAGTATCATGATTGTTTGTAGGCTGAGGAACCTGTCACTGTCGCTGGCTTGCTGCATTCTCTGGGTCTTGGGAAATATGCCATTCTTTTCCAGGAGGAGGAAGTATTGCATAACTACCTTTTTTCTATGATATTTGAGCTTTATTTCTCTTCATTGATTTATTTATACTTAGTATGGCTAAGAGCCTCTTTGGTGCTGCTCTACTTTCCGTGTCACAACTCAATGTCTACTGTCGTGTCACAACTCAATGTCTACTGTCGTGTCAGAGTCAATGTGATATAAAGCTGTCTGAATGAATGAATAGGATTACCTAACAGATTTTGATTTAGGCAACTACAATTTTGTTTGGTATTTTGATAATTTTTTTTTGGGGGGGTTGGGAGCTTATGAGAATATTATCTGTCAATATGTCTGTTGAACCGATGTCTTTGATACGCCCTGCCCTGCAAAAACAAGGGTGGAATAATGCAATTCTGGAAAATGGTGCGAGAATTCTGGGATGAATCTCCCTATTCTATTACTATGGAATTTCATATGGACAAACAGGGGTTTCTCCATGCATTCAAGATGCTTGGTTCTCTCCACAGAGCAAGCTCTGAATTACTTACTATTCCCAATAATCCCCTCCTAACACATACCCTGCTCCTTATATCCCTGTACATACGCACGTCAGCTCACTCACTCCTCTGACCCGTACTTACTCATCAGCCAACCCATTCTGACTGGGATAAGTGTGTGACACCTCAGCAGCTTCCTTCCTCTGGTTCCCACGCTTAGCGTACATGAACCTCACTTGGGGCCTAACAGTCTTTTCTCTCAATTTTAGTTTGACAGGACTGCAGTGATGCAAATGGGAGAAAATGATCTCAAAGAACTAGGAATACTGATGGTTTGTTTACCTGATGTGTTATTCCCTGTTTTTTGTGCTGCAATCTGCCATGCTAGTTCATTGGTATAATTCACAAAGATGATAGTTCTGTGTTTGTGAAAATAAAGAAGAGGAACTTTTCTCCCTTTGTTTGGTTGTGCATTTCTAACACATTCGTTGGACCAGAGGTAACTTAAAGAGTCCTTAATGGCAGAAATCAAGTTTTCCTGTTGTGATTTTATACTAGATTGTCAGCTGCCTGAGGCACTATGTTTTACAGATATTCAATCTTTTAAACTGTTAAAATTGATAACTTTCAAAAACAAAAACTGTTTTAATTGATATATGGAGGATCCCAAGGATTGTTTTTTTACTGAATTGGCACGTGTTTGTGCTGAGGAGCCTGGTGTCTTTTACAAGGACTGAGATCTGCCATGAACAAACCTGTTCGCATCCAGTCGAATAGGCAGTTTCTATGTATCTAGCAACCCTTCCGAGCATTACTTTGCATTGCATCTAGCAATGATTCTAAGCGCTTGCTTTGCATCTAGCCGCTCATTGAAGGCAACTATTTGAATAAAACTTCATTGTGATGGCAGCATGTTAGATACTGCAGTCCTCACACTATGCTTCTTGTCTCTTGTAATGCACGAAGCATGTGAGGAGGTGCTTGTCACTGTTTACTTTACAATCAATTTTGTTCTTAAGGGGAAAAGAGTTCTTGTGACAAGTGTTACAAGTCATATTTGATATTCTAAAAGAAAAAAGAGAAAATGCAGTGTTTGATCACCTCAGTAGCTGATTTGAGTTACCTCTGGAGGACCTAATTGGTGCATATCTTCATTTTCATTCCATGTCATGTATAAACTGACTCCGTCGCACTATGGGATTTGAGTTGTAAAAAGGATTAGTAAAACACAGGTTTTCAAATGATTAGTGCATGATGTGCATGCAACATGTGAAATTTGCTTAAAATTGAATGAAAACTTGTTTGCAATCTATGTGCTGAGGTGGCATCAAGCGACTGTGAGTGAACTTGAGCATAGCTCATTGGTCACATGGGGGGTTTGCAGCGGAGGTCTTGGGTTCAAGTCTCCTTTGGGGCATGGGAAAAAATCACAACTTTCAAAACATTAAAAAAAAAAAAAAAATCTAGTGACTGCTTTACCTAACATGCCATGAATAATGAGGTTATTTAGCTTGTGCCATTGGAGACACAAGTGCTTCAGGCAGTACCATGTCTGTCAATAGTGGTGCTTCTTGTGACCTTGTATGACTTCTCATGTTTGGCTTCTTACTTGGGGGGGGGTTGCTGAGACGGTGGTGATGGAGGAAGAAGTAAGGAAAGTGTTGTGAGGCATGGGCTGTTGTGGTGCCAGGGATCATGAGCAGATTCATATGTGCTCTTCGTGGCGCCGGCTTCATGTACCATCCCTATTCTATTTTAGTTGGTTTTTTATGTGGCACTTGCATCATGCATGAAATATGTGAGAACATGTAAATAGATCTCATTTCATGGCTCAAAATATTGGTGACTAATCTTATTTTATCTCACAATTTCAACCACATGCTTTGTTTCGGAGTTGTGTCCTCGTTATATGCCATCTATTAACTGTGAACAATATGGAATTTTAATTGTTATTTGAGTAGCTTTGGGTCTTAAGCAATAGTCTGAGTGGCCTGAAGTGTGTAGAGTTCAACCTTATCTGCAAGACTATCTTTTTGAGTGTTTTAGGAACGGAAGTTGAGCTACAATATTGTACGGCAGATTGATCATGTCATGGCCCTGTGAAGCTGAGATAGCTCAGTGGAACACCAGAGGGATGTGTTTGCGGGAGGTCTCGAGTTCGAGTCTCCTGGAGTACGAAGAATTAGGCTATTGCAGCCATTGTAATCCGGTCTAAATAAATTGTATATCAATCTCTTCAAAAAAAATAAAATCAGGAGTCTTTTTTGCCCTTAACTGAAGGCAAATTGCGCCATTATGAAATTTAGAGCAAAGCAGCAATAGCAGTGTGCTACCAAATTGTGACCTTATATTATTCTAGCTGATTATTGGCAGTACCAGGTGGCTCTTGCGTATAAATTGATTTCTTTTCTGTAACATAACCATGGGTGGCCATCTTTCGGTTTACCTCATAAAGTAGGACAGTGTTCTAATCAGATGTAATAACTTCAGTGGATCCCTGCCTGCAAAACAGTGATTTCTTTTTCTGTGAGGGAACTCTTTTGCACTTAACATTATTTTTTTATGCTCTTTTGTTTTCGTGATTTCACTTTTTTATTTTTCTCTCTGATAAGACTTTACTTGGTTGCAGGGACAGAGGAAGCAGATTTTGCTTGCTGTTTCATTTTACTTGGTTGACCAATTGAGGATCTTCTATGAAACAGCAAAAAATAAAACAAAGTATCAAATTACTCATAACATTAGGAATAAGTCACTTGAAAAAACATTGAAAGCAATCATAGCCGTTATTTTATTGATATTGTATGTTGAAAATTAAGGATAGGATTCTCGTATTGCTATGAGGGAATTGACTTCATTCGAGAAGCTCAGCCTTGTGATAGGGTAAATGATCTTCTGTTGGGAAACTTCTGGAAAAAAATAGATACAAACCAATACTATAAGATGGCTCAATTTGACATATATGTTCTCGGTTATAAATTTCTACTAGCATGATTGGTAGGTGATGCATGTGATGCATTTCTCATCATTTCCAAAACTGTATTTGATGTGTATGTATAATGTTTAACAATTTTTATTTTTGGAAGGGTTGTTTAACATTTTTTTAGCTAGCAAGTCTTGTTCAATGTGGTATAAGCTGTGACTATGAATTTGATAGTAGACTTCTTTTTTGTTTTCTGAGAACAATTAGGGTGCTACTTTTATAGCTGGTAACCTTGTAATTCATTAGAGTATCAAAATATTGAGCTATAAGGAAAAATCCTTCTTACCAAGAAAATTATCAATTTTAGCAAGCTAAGGTCAATGTTACACTTATTCTTCCACTTTTTGGAGGGAAATGTGGAAATGTCTGTGATTAGATTGCTATTGCGTTGAATGCTAAGGTTAATGTTATTTTTCAGTTTTTATTACACTCAACTGGATTAATAGTATTAGAGTCATTATCAACTAACGTTATCTGATTCAGTGTTTTGTTTCAAAAAGGGTCAGATTTGTCTCTCTGCTAATACAATTGTGGACTACTTTTTACCCATCTTGTTTCATGCTTCTCTTTTATATAAATCAACAATAATTTTTAGCACCTAATGGGGTGGACTCCGTTATTGTAAACAACCAAGCCATAACCAAATTGTTTCCTTCCCCACGCATCAAATTGTTTTGGAGGATTATCAGTGATATACTTATCTTTTGTTCCATGAAACTAATTGAACTAGCCTAAAGAGTGCATTTTTTCCATTCAGGTCCACTTATCCAATAGCAGCCTTATCATTTTTCCTAATATGAAAATTGGTCACAACACTTTGTTCCCTACAAAACAAACAGCTAGTCCACTCCTTGAACTACTCCTAGTCAATATCCTAATTTATTTAATGTACAATAGACATAAAATTGCTAGCATAGTGAGGCAGAACACCTCATATTGCATTTGCTAATAGCTTATTTTATTAGCAGACACTAGCAGATGTCACGTCCTCTGTTACAATGGATAAGTTAGAAAGTTGTGGTGTAAAGGAGGAAAAAAATTGATCTTGCATTGGAGAGTCTGATCTTTCTCACAGCCAGAATGTAAGTAAAACAGTGGGACAGAGTTTGAAGTTGGGGTTCATCTTTTCTCTAGGAATTATTGGACTGACCAACTATGCAGTTTCTATTCAGCTTTTAACCTCGCTTTAAAATGCATCTTTAAAATGCAATTGCTCTGTTGAAATACGCATTGTTTTTATGTTGAGTTGTCTCTGTTTGAATGCAGCGGAACTTTCTCAGAATTCTGTGGACATAATGAGGAAATTTTCCGGACAGTATGCTTGCCGTTCTGGAATATACTTCTGTGTTGATAAATTAGTCTGAGCAATCATTATTAAGGTAACTTTGGTTCTTTAGTCAGCTCTTGTTATCTGTGTCTTTGTGCTCATGTTGTCTTTGGGCATTGTAGGGATAATCATCATTTTTTTTTTTTTTTTTTAACTTTAGTTGGGATGTGTTTTCCTCATGAGAGAAAGAGGGTGCTCAGGAAACAAGTCTCCTCTTTTGCTTTAAATTATTTCCATGAAATCTTATGGCATTCTACGTGATCATGGATTCATATACAAAAATCGGCTAATGGTCTAGTTGATAGCAAAGGAGGGGTCACTCTTCAGCAGCTTGCCCTGCTCTTTAATTTGTAAGTTTGCCTTTGGGATTATGAATATGATAAACTTTTCTTAGAAAAAGAGGTTTTCTTATTGAAATCAGATCTTATAATAGAAACAGTGTAAGGAAAAATTTTGTGCATTTGATTAAGTAAAAATGACTCTTCTAGATATGGAAAGGTGAACCACTATTTGAGGACCCTCATTTGGAGTTTTAAAATGAAGTTCAGTAGCAACAGCAGCATGAGGAATGGAGCGATGGAAGCAATGCCATGCACCTGCTATCCCCTTTTAAGCATTTCCATGGGAAGGGAGGGACCACTTCTGCCTGCCCCCACTGTTGCAGATTTGGAAGAGGTTTTTTTTTTTGTTTTTAAATTTTTTGTTGTTTCTTGTTATCTTTTTTATGGGAAAAAAATTTGGAAAGGATTCAGCTTATGATTTCTATTAGAGGTTATTTTAGACTTTGCTGGCCAAGAAAAGGTATTTATTATATTTTAAACACTTTTTTATTAAGGTTTATTCCTTCTTATATCATGAATATTGACTTCTTATGAATGGCATTAGAGCGGGGAAAGATGAGCCTAATGACTCTTTTGTAGGCCTAGTAAAATTTTCGTGGCCTAGTAAAATTTACAAATGAAACAGTTGAATTATAGAAATTTTGAGCTCACTGAAATTACACTGCTGAGTTGAGCTTTGTGTTTTACACTCTGCTCTTATGCGGTGTATCTTTCCCATGAATTGCAGACAATATCCTTAGATGAAATCAAGGAGGCAACCTCCAGTCACGGAACCAAGCTATGAAGAACCAAGCTATATTCAAAGAGAATATAAAGAATATAAAGAAGAGAATTGCGGACTCTTCTCTTGAATCTATGGAGGACCAAGCTATATTCAAGGAGAATAATAAGAAGAGCTTATTATTCTTGATTTTCCTGTGTAATAATATAAGAACTGACACTGCTTGCGGATGTATCTTCCTTGATTTTCCTGTATAAAAGTACTTTTCTCCATCTTTTGATCGCTAAAGTTTTAACTGCTTCATTTGGGTCTCTATTCGATGGACATTGTGTATATTTTAAATTGTTTATCTTGTAAATGTTACCTTCATCAGTTTTTGAAGTCAATCACTGCATTGAAGTTTTGACTGTTTGATGCATAACTTGATTTCATATTTCTTATTAGAGTGGTGATATAAGTACTGCAGGTTTTTACTTCCAAGACTTTACATCAGTTTAATAAAAGAAACTTGGAAATAAAATTTGTGAGATTTTAGTTTTTTAATAAAATATTATCAACTTATTATATGGCTAAACCCCATAGATTTTCTCCTACCTAGAGTGCCAACTATTTAGGGTTTAGGGTTTAGGGTTTAGCCCTAAACCCTAAACCCTAAACCCTAAACTTCGAAATAAAATCAAGAATAATTGATATCATTTTTCTTCTTGTTAACTTGTTGATTCCATGTAGGCTTGAATTGTAGTGATTGGCTACTAGTAATATAAAGCCTCTTAGTAAAATGGTACATATACCAAAAGTAATAAATATGATATATGTTGGAATGAAAAATTCAATAATGTGTATAAGATATATTAAATTTAAAGGATTTCCTTTTTTCTTAGTAAAAGCGGAATATGTAGCTTTCACCTTTTACATGTGATGGAACAAAATACGAGTTTGGGAAAGTTTATGATGGTGTTTCGGGAAAATGCATGACAGTGTATAAAATCCATTACAAGTAAATATAATTCTTTTTAACCTCGTATATAACATTATCATATCTTAAAAAAATGAGACACCTCAAATAACATCAGAAATATATTTAAAAAAAAGTAAGTATATAATATTTATTAGCAGATCATTTGATAAATCAGCTACATGAATATCTAATCATTACTATTTTATGTTTAAAAATATTATAACAAGGTTAAATTAAGAGTAAGGGCTAGGGGCATCCCTATCCGGATAAAAGAAAAAAAAAACAAGCTACAAGGTTCAACTAGGGGACAAGGAATAGGTACCCCCTGTCTCTGGGATAGAGAGAGTGAGACATAATAAATGTATAAAAAAAATTAGTGGGAACACCTTTATCCAAAGACGAAAAAAACAACAACAATTTAATGCCAAAAAATAAAATCCAAACAGGAATCGTACGCTGAAATTTGAGAGCTACACTATTTAAACTAAGGACGTCTCCTTAGGGTTTATCTTTTGAAAAATGTTAGTTGCACATATGTGTTTTATCTATCAGACATGCCACCAGTTGCTTAAGGTTTATCTTTTAGAATTTTATAAAAAAAAAAATTATTTTTTTAATTTTTTAAGAATTTTAATTGACTAGGAGGTCGAATAAGTACTGCAGCCCTAGGTATAACTAGTATTATTTTTATTTTAAGGATTAAAGTTTTTATGAAGATTAATACTAGCTGCACCTAGGCCACAATACCTATGTTGCAGATTGTGCATAAGTGCAGTAAGTATTTTCCTTTTATAAAATAAAAAAATATTTTTTTATTTTTATAAGAGTTTCCTATTGCCTGGTACGTAGATGGGTACTGCGTGTACGTGTAGCTCTCTAAATTTAGATTTTTGGTATATAGAGTCAAGGACTTAATATTCTTTAGAATTGGAATGGAAGACAATTCCCAAATCAATAGGTCCCGAGCGGAAAAGAACGAACGTAGTTGCTAAACTATATATACTAATATACCGCAGCAAAAACATTGGAGTTTTTGTTTAGCGCTTATAAGAAGAAAGGTTTTGAGAGAAATTAAAGAAGAAAGGATTTCTCAGAGAGGCTCCAGCGTTGTTAACAGCTTCTTCCGCGAGTACATTTCAAGTTCCTCTGCTCTTGGTGATTTTTGAACAGATCTCTTCTGCTAGGCGATTTTTCAGTCGGTCACGGCAAGAAACATATTCGGTTTACGACTCCTGAGTTTCTCACCGGACCGAGCTAGAACCCCGGTCAAGACTCTATAGACGGGGACAGTGCACTAACCCCGTTAATATTCTTTAGAATTGGAATGAAGACAATTCCCAAATCAATAGGTCCTGAGCGGAAAAAGAACGAACTAGTTGCTAAACTATATATACTAATATACTGCAGCAAAAACATTGGAGTTTTTGTTTAGCGCTTATAAGAAGAAAGGTTATGAGAGAAATTAAAGATGAAAGCGCTACATCAGAAGGAAATAGAACCCGGTCAAGACTCTAGACGGGGACAGTGGCTGGCTCTCGTTTGCATGGACTATCTGCTATCGAGAAGCGAAACCATCCTCTGAGTCTTGAAGCTCACATTGTCCTTGTTCCAGTTTTCTAATCCGTCTCTTTCCTCAGTTTTGTGTTACGGCAAGGTATAGGTTCAGATGCCATCTATTTTTATTTGCGGAATTTTCTAGTTCAGTTGCAGAGGCTGTGACGGATTTTATGATCCAACTTAGTCCACGCATGAATTTCTTGAACGGGAGGATATATGCATCCGGTAATATTTTTTTATGCTGTTTCTAGGGTTTCGGAACTGCGGAAAGGCGCGCGACTACTTCGGGAGATGTCGAAGCCCCAGGTTACCATAACCCTGGGGCGCAGCGGTCAGGTAAGTTCTTGATGATTTTCTTCTGCTGCGGCTTGAGACTCCACGATTGCACTTCATTGTTTGATTCTTCTACTCTTAGGCCTTTTGGAGTCCTCTGGTTCTCTCCTAATTTGATGTTTTTTTTTTCATCGACAAGCGAGTGCTGTTATTTTAATTGATGGTTGTCGAAGGATTCCGTGTACAGTATGGAAGTTTATGAGGATATTCATGCACTTGCCTGTCTGAATTATTGGAACATTTCGGAAAGCTTCATTTCAACTTTACTCTATTGCTTTTTGTTGTTTCTTCACTTCCTTATCATATCTTGATTCTTTAGTTATTCGTGCTTCTTGTAATGTTAATGGCACATTTTCTTTTTATTTTTTTTCTTTTGGTCGTCAAATATCAGAAGTTAGACAGTTTGTTGTTTCTGGTTGTTCCTCAACCTTGTTTTTAGGATTTTAGGTGGTTCAATCGATGCTAAATGAAATTTATTTGATGGTTGAGGTCTTTTATAGTTTCGGTTGTATTTCCATTTCATCTTCTTTTCCAGAAACGAAGGTGTCTTCCTTAGATGTGCAATGGGAGGTCTTACTTACTTTTTGTTCAAATGAGTAGGTCTGTTCACTATTTTTTTTTATGCATTTCTTACAACAAGTGCATTTTCCTTTATTTTCAATATTTAGGTGGTGAAGAGAGCAGGGAGTGCATCAGATGCCAATCGTTCCGAGTATATTCCTTCTTCTGGAAATAAAAGGCCCATAAGAGACAGATTAGGAACCAATAGTGACAATCTTATGTTGTATGATGGGCCAGACAAAACTAAGCGGTATGTGGTTTAATTGTTATCATGTTCTAAAAAGATTTTGCAAAGATGATATTCTTAATTTATGTGTGGACTCATTTTGTTTTCGCAAATCATTTTGTCAAAACTAGTTTCTGGTTTGAAGATTTCCAGTGATAAGCAGAACATTATTTTGTTCATCTCAAGCATCCCATGTATGTTACGACAAATTGGCTATGGTGGGAAGTTGTAGATGGCAGAAACAAGATCATCCCTAGTGCTGATTGCTTCATAAAGATGTGTTTACTCTTATGATGTTGGAGTTTGAATTAGCAATTTTTGGAAAATGACTTGATCAAATTTCTTCATTATATCAAATATAAGACAAAAATACTGCTACTTTCCTTGAATAAAGAAATCGTATTCTTTTTGTGTAATGATAGTGCTGCCACTATTTAACAGAAACAGACCTTTCAAAATCTCGTTAGTTTTTTGCAATGCACGCTCAGTGAACCGGAGCATTTACTTGTTTGGTTGAATATCACCCAGACTTTAAAATGAGGTTTAATTTTATTTAATTTATCTTCAGGAAAGCTTATTCTGTTCTCTACACTGTAGAACTTTACTCTTAATGGGTTAAATTTTGCTGACTTTTAGAGGGATGACTGCTATTTTTATTTATTTTATTTTTTAGAGAATGTAGAATTAATCTTTGATGGCTGGCTTTGTTTTCCAGCCAACGAAGTGGAAGTCACTGGTCGAGCCTTTCTGATGACGAAGCAGTTGGTGGAAAACAATTTGGTTCTCGTATCCTTTTAATATAGTGCAAGAAATTTCATTTTGTTGTTTGGTAAGGGAGGTTATAGCTTCTAGTTTTTGTTTATGTGCGATTGACAATGTTATGAAAATTTTAAGATGCTGTTCTTTATTGTAAAGTTAAAATTGGCGGATTGAATTGTCGAAAAGAGGTTTAAAAATTAACAAGCTACAGTGTGTTTGCATTTTCTTCATTTCTATTATATTTCTTTAATAACTGAAAGATATCCAGGTTAATCGGGATGATTTGAGATTCAAGCTATTGCAGAAGAGATCTGTTCACAAATCGCCTAGAACAATGGGGCCCTCTTTAAAATATGGCGATGCACGACATAGTATAGCAGAACAAAAACCTCCGAGCTTTGCTCGGCAAATACCAGCGACTAGAACAATGGGGCCCTCTAGTTGGACACTTGATGGATTGAGGCGTAGGTCCCCTGATAGATTTATGAGCTCTTCTGTGGGAGGAACATCTCCTCCAAGAACTATATCTGAGCTGCGAAATCTTTCATCGATCAGACCTAGTGCTGTTGATCATTCAAGAACTTCCCATCCTTTTGCTCCAAAGAATGTAGTCCCGGATTCCAGGCATGCAAGTCTGATGTCAAAACCTGTGGCATCCATTGAACCTCTAAAGCCCCCTGTACGGCTTGCTCCACCAAGTGGAGTTGTGCAAAAGACTTCATACTCGGTATGGATAACCTTCTCTACTTTTTGTAATGTATTATACTAACTACTGTGCTTTTTTCTTAAAAAACATTACTGTGCCTTTTCGTTTAAAAGGTGTAATTATTTCTCTCTAGTAAATGAGTACATTTTTCATAACTGTGTCGTTTACTTTGTTATGGGCATTTTCCTAATTAGCCGCCTTGACTTCTAGTCTTAAATAACTTTTGGCCTGTTCTTGGATGATCACTGTTGCCTAGTAGATGAGGCTTTTAACTGGTCGACCTGCAAAAGATTGGCATATATGCTATATTAGTACTTCAAGTGCTTTTGTATATTGGAGTAGCTGTTACTAGCACAAATTTGTGAAATCATGAATGATTAGTCCTTTTCCGCCTCATCTTAGCTGGACATTGACTACTATTTTTTTCTCTTTCTGCTACATAAAAGCTTTATAAACTTTATTTCTGCCTTTAAGTTAAAAAAAATATGGTTCTGGGTGGTGCAGAGTACTGAGGCTAGTAAAATAATGGCTTTTATATGCTTTTTTATGACACAGCTTGAGACCTTTTAGCTGTAGATAGGAGACCGTTTTGCTTGAATGAGATTTTCCTTCGCTGTTTTTCTATGTTTTTTGTGTAGATATGCATGTTTGTATCATTGTTATTAATTATCCTGATTCTTTGTAGGCTGAGGAACCAGTTACTGTCGCTGGGTTGTTGCATTCACTGGGTCTTGGGAAATATGCCATCCTCTTCCAGGCTGAGGAAGTAATACATAACTTCCTTTTTCCTATGCTATAAAGCTGAGTGTCTGAATGAATGAATAGAGTTATCTGATAGATGTTGCTTTAGGTGACTTCAATTTTGCTTATCTTTTCTGGGATTGGAAGGTTATGAGAATATTATCGGTCTGTATGTCTGTTGAGCTAATGTCTTTTCTTTCAATTAGGTTGACATGACTGCATTGAGGCAAATGGGGGACAATGATCTCAAAGAACTAGGAATACCAATGGTATGTATACCTGATGTCGTTATTCCCTGCTTTTTGTGTTGCAATCTGCAATTACTGGTTCATTGGTATAATTTGCAAAGATGATAGTCTGTGTTTGTTAAAATAAAGAGAGAGCTTTTCTCCCTTTGTTTGGATGAGCACATCTAACACGTTTGTTAGACCAGAGTTACCTTAAAGAGTCTTTAATGGGAGAAATCAAGTTTTTCAGATGTGAATTTTTGCTTGAATGTCAGCTGCGTGCTATGTTTTGCAGATAATCTATCTATCAAACTCTTTGTATTGATATATCGAGGGTCCCAAGGATTGTGATTTTTACTCAATTGCGACATGTTTGTGTTTTCTATGAACTGTGAACAATATGGATTTGAAAATCTTTGGGTCTTTAACAACAGTCTGAGTGGGGTGCTGGTATTTACAGCATATAGATCATGTATTGCCCCTCCCCTGTATGTGAACTGTAACAATGAATCTCTCTTTGCCCTTAACAGCAGTGTTGCCAAATTGTGACCTGATTTTTTTCTAGCTGATTGTTGGGAGTGTCAGGCGACTGTTGCTTATAAATAGATTACTTTTCTGGAACATGGGCATTGGTGCCCATCTTTCGGGTTACCTCATAAAGTAGGATCGTGTTTTAATCGGATGTAATGACTTCAGTGGGTCCCTGCTTGCATAACAGTGATCTTTTTTTCTGTGAGTCAAGTGGGGAACTTCCAAAGTTTCTCATCTACTAATACTTGAGCACTTAACATTATTCTTTGATCCTATTTTGTTTTAGTGATTTCATTTATTTATTTTTCTCTCCGATGAGACTTGACTTGGTTGTAGGGACCGAGGAAGAAGATTTTGCTTGCTGTTTTACCTCGCTCAAAACATCGGTCAACTTGATAACAAGATTGAGACTAGCACAAGTGAGTGCCAGTCTTGTTTCTTATCTACTAATACTTGAGCACTTAACGTTATTCTTTGATCCTATTTTGTTCTCTTGAAATTTTTTAAAATTTTTTCCTGATTGGACTTAGTTGCAGGGACCGAGAAAGAAGATTTTGTTTGCTGTTTTGCCTCGCTCGAAGCATCGTTCGACTTGATAACAAGATTGATATGCTTTCCATTTACTAGGACAAGTGACTACCAGTCTTGTTTTGTTGTATTGATAACATGATCCCAAGTCATGTAAATAAGAACATATGTTCCCAGGATTTGGGGAAAATGCCCCATTTTTAGCTCGTTGTCAAACATTTGTCCTTTGCTGCATCAATTGAACTATCCAAAAGCAAATGGATATTTGTCGTTGACATATTTCAGCGATCCGTGAGGCAATGTGATTATCGTAGTTGCATGACAGCGTCTCTTTCCATTTGTCTTGTATCTGGAGCATCTTTATTCAGATTAAATACCTTTTTGTTTTCTTGTAGCAATTTGGAATCTCTGGTGGTGGTTATATGAAACCTCAAATAAGCAATTTCTTTGCAATAGGTAGCTTTTACTCGACTATGCAACAGGTTCAGACTTTTGCGTTATACTAAATTATCACATATTGCGTTGGAAACCACAAGAACAAGTAAATCTCTTTGGCGCTTTGAATTGCTTTTATTCGTTGAATACTTCTTCAATATCAGAATGAAATCTTCAAACACAAATTTCAACACACTCCAAAGCTATATATATAAAAAGAATAGTTCTAAAATGCCTTCATGGGGCGAGGAGACGGCAACACGCTTTTCTCCGTTCCACAATCTCTTCCGCCTCTGGCAGCCAAAGCAGCCAAGAATTTAGAACCGGCTGAACCGCCAGTGGAAGCGAGTGACTTGTTGCAGCCGTGATCGGTGGGGAACCGATGCTTGAGACAGACCTTGACATGGCAATCCTTGCAGGTGCTCGAATTCGAAAACGTCAAAACTCGTTTGCACCTCCTGACTGGGCATACGGGTTTCTTCTTCTTGGAGGGATCACAATCCCCAGACTCGGCGTGTCGCTCTAAGATGACTTGGTCCTTTTCGTCTCCTCGTCTCTCCATCGAGAGCGAACACACGTCGCAGACGACCACTGTTCGATTGTTGGGGTTGGCCCTGGGGCACTCATGGGACTTGTAGGATCTGTGCTCCAAGCAAAACACCTGCACAAGAAAAAAAAAAACAACAAAAAGGGCAACTGGGATCTTCAGAGACAAGGTAATTCTTACCAGGGGACAAGAGGAAACAGGGGCGACAAAGGAGAGGCGTACCTTTCGACAGCCATCACAATTGAACGGAAGAAAATCGAGTTGATTACAAGATGATTCTTGGCAGTGCTGTCCAAGCTCCGGAAACGCTTCAGTGCCTCCCATCTGTTTCCAAAAAGTCTTAACAGATCAAAGAAAATATACCTCGTTCTGACAACGGGTTATCTGAATGAATCCTATCTTTTATGCCTAATTTATAGATTCTGCATTGGAGGAGGGGAAAGAAGAAGTTTCAGAGTCTTGGGGTCCAAGGAAACGCGGTCTTCCTTCTCCTTTCCTACTTCAAGAATTCACGCTGTCGGTTGGACGTTTCTAGAATTTAGATGGGTATGGTTAAGGATTAAAATCCAAATCAATCACAGAAACCCAAATCTGCTCCGTTATCATTTTCCGGATATGCGTTAAGGATTTATATCAAATGTCCGATCTTATTCCGCTTGGCACTCTCCTCTCCCTTGATGAGCCCGGGTTAAAAAGTCCAAATTTTTCTTCCTGAAGAAGAAACTCAAAGCAAATGGCGGCGAGATCTTGACGCCCAGAAATACGAAACGATAACAAGCAACTGATATTGTTGTAGAATGTGGTGATCGAAGCACCAAGTGGAATCTCTTACCATCTCCATCGAGGCCACTGAACTGAATGGAGGAATATCTAGCAACTGATATATCCCTTGTTCAAAGAATTATGTCGATTTCGATTGTTAATTTTTGAGTGAAGAGCCGGAATTTTATAAAGTCACAAATTTTCATAATAATAATTACTTACTTTATAAATTCAAAATTTTAATAATAATAATTACTTATATATTTCAATATTTATATAATTCATGGGGAGGAGGAAGTGAGGGGAGGAATTGCTGTTTTAGCGTTAGGCTGATCATGTTTAAATTTTGGAGGGGAGGAATTGCTATTTTATTTCATTATGATGTTAAATAATTTTATATATAGCCATGGTAACATGCTGTTTTATAAGAATAAATTCAATACAACTTTTGAGGCCGAGTGAGAAACTCAGCCATGTCCACGATAAAGTTCATAGTGGTGTTAAAAGTCATGTAAGAATAAATTCAATCCAAATGGTTCATATCTTTTCAAGGCTATGACCAAAGTTAAAGAACAAATATAGTCAAAGTCCTCTTAAAAGAAGGGGAAAATAAAGAGGAAAAGGAGAGTACATGCTTCATCACTAGCTTTATCCAACCTTATAATGGCTGTTGTTGTCTAGTTTTCATCCAAATCAATTAGTGCATTACTGCTTCATAATTTACAATCTATTATGTTTTAGCGAGTCCCAATCGGTGATCGACATCAAACAAATTCATGAACTACATAATGGATAGGTAGAACGGGGATATAGTAAAAGCTGGGCACCTACTAAATGGATTACTAATCCCCACATTAATGTACACCAAAAAAGGCAACACAAAAGCATTAAACGTTATAAAATTCTGTAATATGATATATAACTAATGCATAGGCCTCAAAAGTATTAATTATATAGGAAGAAGATAAAAATGTAAGAACCACGAGAAAGATTGCCTTGGAAGTTCAAATTGGAATGAGTGGGTCAAGTCAATTGTTACGGCAAGGATTAAGAGGTGGTGTGTGCCCTATTGAATTCATTCTCTTGCATTGCATTTGCATCTAATCGGGGGAACAAATTCAAGAACTTGTCCAAGTCCCAAAGCCACGAACCAAGTACAGAATCATTTCGGTTTGGCTGGATTTGGGTCCATTCTCAAAGTTGCTGTTTCAACACTCCAGTGGAGGGTCGGGGAATGCTTTGTATTTTGTCTGATAAGACTTGTGAGAGTAGGAGAGAGCAGAGAAGGGGAGAGAGAGAGAGAGAGAGAGATTGTGTTGATGCTAATCAATTGGAGCATTATGAAATGTCTTCCAATCCCACTTTGACATTTCAGACTTGAGAGAATAATTATAACAATTGAGAGGGCAGTGGGCATTTCATAATCTGAAAATTTTATTGGTGGACTTATTCAAAGTCAATTGCTTGCGACTATGATTAAAAGAGAGAGAGAGAAAAAAACACCCACAACAAACTCAAATGCTGCTGCTACACATATATTAAAAATGCTAACGCTATATCTTTTTCTTTTTTTGTTTGTTTTTTTTTTCAAAAATCCTGTTTACAGCGCCATCCTCCACCACCAAACTCCAAATCTTCACCTTTTCGACAAGAAAACAAATTGAAAAAGAAGGAGAGCAAATGCAACAAACAGAAGATTACAATAATTACATACCGAAACGTCGAACATGACTCAGAACTCCGACGAGTTGAATCCCGACACGTTCTTCCCCGTTCCGATTCTCCTCCGAAACGCCACCCCCGAGTCGCGAAAATTCGCCTTCGCCGCCGACGACGACGATTCGTCGTCGTCGTCGTCGTCGTCGTCATCGTCGTCGGAGGTTCCCGGCGCCGCTACCTCGATTTCCCTCTCCTTGAGCAGCATGAGCATCCTCTTCGCCTTGGCTCGCGCCCTCTCGTTCCCGCGCTCCGCGACGTCCCTCAGCGCCTCCGCCGCCCCGGCCGCCATGGCCGACCCCTTGAACCTCATCCCGCTCTGGCTGAGCGCGTAGAGCACCGCCACGACATTCTCCCTCACCCCCGGCTCCGACGGCGTCCCCCGCGCGAGCATCCCGACGAGCTTCTCCACGGCGTGGGCGTCGAGCAGCGCCGCCCTCCCCTCGGCCCCCGCCGCCAGGCTCCCGAGGATGATGAGCGCCCGCGTCGCGAGCTCCCCGCCCGCCTGCGCCATCCCCAGAAGCGACCCGACGGCTCCGAGCTTGAGCAGCTTCGACCGGTTCGCCTTCGCGAGCGAGAGGTGGTAAAGCGCCAGCGCCGCGTCCTCCCGCGTCCGCTCCCGCTCCGACCGCAACACCAGGTGCAGCAGCGGTGGCAGAGCCCCCAGCACCCCGATCGCCGTCTTGTTCTCCTCCTCCAGCGCCAGGCTGAACACCGCCCCCGCCGCGTGCTCCTGCGCCTCCGGGAAACCCCCTTTCAGCGCGTCCACCAGCGGCGGCACCAAACCGCACCGCACTATCCGCACCTTGTTCGACTTCTCCAGTGACAGATTCACCACCGCCGCCACCGCGTTCACCTGGATCGACGTGTACTTAGAAACCAGCAGCGGCCGCATCGCCGCCAGGACCCGGTAACTGCAGAGGGGACCCGGTCCTCCGCGCTGCTCTTCGTCACCCTCCTCAAACCCATCACCCCTTCCTCCTGCTCCGTCACCTGGAGGCTCGTCAGCTTCCCGTAGATCTCCTCCTCCTCCGCCGAAGCCGGGATCTGCTGGTTCAACGGCCCCCCGTCGGCCGCCGGGAAGGCGGCGCCGCCGACCATCTCCGGAAACGAAGAGGAAGACGACGAGGAATAGCAGGAGGGTTTCGTCGCCAACGGCAACGGCGTCGTCACCACCGATTCTTCCGAGCTGCCGAAGGAATAAAACTTGGGTCGCCGATTCACCTCCGTGTTCGCGAAACGGAACTTCACCGGAGGATTCTCCGATACCCCTTCCAGGAGCTGCTTCTCCGCCGTCTCGAATTCGTTCGCTCTAATCTCACCGGACGACGCGACCGACTCCTTCCCAGCTGTCCGAGCATCCCCGGTCACTTGTTCGATTTCAGCGACGGAATCCTTATTCCTAATTCCCCTGTTATCGACATCTATGATGATCTCCTCCTGCGAAGAGGCGGCGGCGCCAATGAGTCCCCGGACGAGGTCCCTGGCCCTGTCCAAGTCCAAGGGTCTGGGCCTGTCGAAGCCGGTGGCGTCGCACCAGGAGAGAATCGTTGATTTGATGGCGAAGTTAGGGATGAGAGAGGAGACATCGGGGAGGAAACCATCGGGAAGCCTCGGAGTATAGCCCAGCTCCTTACACGCCTGAATACAATTCCGCTCGAAGGTCTGGCCCGTCGTTACAATAACCGGGTCGGACATCAGAGCTCCGGAGATGGGACACACGAATTCCGCCGGCGGCTTTTTCTGCTGCTGCGACCGAGAGGACGAACGGTGGAAGGAGATCTTCCACCGGTGCTTCCCCGTCCCCATCTTCTCCACCCTATTCAGCTTCCTCCTTCTTTTTCCTCCGGCTATTTCTTCAGTGTACCCAATTCCGTCCAGCTTCCTCCTTCATCTTGAGACAAAGAGAGAGAGAGGTCGAGCGAGAGAGAAAGAGGAGAAGATTCAGAAGAGGCAGAGAGTTTCAGGTTCCAAAGACCGAGTCTGAGATTTTCGCAGTAAAAACCGAAAAAAAGAGGCTTCTGACGACTCCCGAGTGACGAAGGCTCATCTACAGAGACGAAGAAGAGAGGATGCATTCACCGCCGCACGATCTTTGGACGGACCCGCGCGTGGGGCCCGCTCTATTCGACTTATTTTGTTATTTCTACGTGTAGGTACCTGCTACCCGTTTACGAAACTACCCTCCAAAACGTGTTCGTATTTACCGGTAGTTGCCATCCACGGCGACTTGAGAATTTAATATTCTAGAAAGACGACATACACGAATATGTCTTTAGTTTGCATTTTTATTTGCGTGAGTGAAGGAGAATGTGACACGTAGGGTCACTCCATTATCAAACTTCTTTATTCAATGAAAAATAATAAGACATAAAATCTTGGAACTTCAGCGGACTGACTATATATATCAATATATAAAATAAGGTATTTACATAACAAAATTCAAGATTTTTTTCATAAACCGAATTGTGATCTTCATTAAACTGGGTGTTACACTATATTCTTTTATAGTTTTTTTTTAGATTTTATTTGGGGTTTAAGGTTTAACGTTTGAAAAATCATAATAGTCATCTAATATGCTTTGAGAACAAAAATTATATGAATAGAGTTTACCTATTCAAAGAGTGATGCCATCTTAGTTATAGATGTTGTAATGGTTATGTAATGGTTGTGACGACTAGCACCTTATTGTGCGTGCCTAACTAGCCCATTCCAACGCCATGCCTGCATCCGTTGGATAACTTTTCCTTTTGGAGGTATTTAATAATTAAATCAAATATAAAAAATAAAGAGTGGTGATATGACTTTGGGGGTTTACACTGTGACGTGCATCCTCATTGGTAGTAGTAAGAGAAGTAGGAACTATTTTCTTATTTTATACGTAATTAGGATAAACCTTGGACGATTGCCAATTAAGGTGGAGGACAACTGTAAAAACTCATATTAAAATATAGTAATACTGAAATTGTTTTTCAAAAATAAAAGGATACAAATAACAAGATCGCAAAAAAAATTAAAAATTTGAATACAACATTTTGTAAAGTAAGTGGTCCCAAAGCTTCTTGGAAAATCAACAAAGTTCTAACCATAAGAGATAATTATTTTATTTATTTATACATAACTATTATGTAGCATTTATGTGATCTGAAATGTATACTTTTAAATATGATATTTAAGAGCTTTTTAACATATAATGATTTTCTATGTTTTTTTTCCTTACACAATATATATTTCATAAAGGCTCACCAAGACCTCCCACTATAAAGGCCTATTCAGAGCTGACTCGTGGGAGTAGAGTGTTTTCCGGTTGTGTCAAAGTCGGGTTGGACCGAGTCTAAAATGAGTTAGATGTTGACCCAACTCGATGGGGTCGACTCGACTCGGCCCTCAGTACTTCTATTCCTTCGATTTGAATGTTGATGATCTAACGGCTGAAACGCGTCCAGTCCAACTCAGCGAGGTCGCCTCGGTAGTAGTGCGCCGTGGGGCCAAGCCAACGGAGAAAACAAGGGCAAACGAGAGGGCCCACGTTGTCGTCCGGTCGCCAATGATTGGTTGCCTTTTCGTCGGTCAAATCAGGTATATATATATCGTAAATATTTGTCCAAGTAGCATAAAATAATACCACGGAGGTTTCCTTAGCTACTACGGTACCACGACTTAATTAAGCTCTAATAATGGTTTGGACACAATTATGTATGGTTAAATTTTAAATATATCCAATTATGATAATTTTTTTCTGGAACTAAAATTTCTTAAACTTTGATTTTATAAAATATTAAATCTTCATAGGCGGACCTGATTTAAAAGAAAAATATTATTATTACTGTCTTATTTTAATCTAGAGTATTTTCGTATCCTCTTTGGTAGTCCGAATAAAAAATAAAATAGTAACTATCTATCTATTCTACAGGAAACCTAAACCCTAGACCTGGATTGGCTGGGAAGACTAATATCATTTTTCTTTAATTTGAGGTTTTACAATCTCACAAGATTCCACTTGCTGAGTTGCATCCCACTCTTCACTCTTACCCACCAAGATTTTGCTTTATTGAATTGACCTAGAGAATGTAACAGTAAAAACTTCCATTTTGGAATGGGTAGGTCCATGGAGTTAGTTTCTAGGGGTGGGACAGAATAGAGTATTTTAGTAAGCCGACCCCACCCGACTCGACCCCACCCGAAAAACCCAGACTCATTTCCGACCAGGGGCCTGAGTTTGGGGTGAGAAATGGAAACTTGGGTCAGGCAACATGTTTCATGATTTTTATGGACATTCATTTGAGCCAACATGTTTCTTCTTCAACACACCTGGTTGCATTTCAGAATGATTGTGTTGTGCAAACAAGGAGAGGTGACAGAAGGTTCAGGAATCTCCCAAATGTGGGTCGTCCATTTACTTCTTGATATTTTCATAGCTTTTAAGTTAGGCTAAGGATTTCTTTACTTAATAATTAGGTTAGGAAACTCGTATGAGCGGATGACTCAGATTCAATCTCACGTCCAAGTCTGTCACAACTCTGAGATTTGGCATCAGAACAAATTAAAAAGAACAAAAAGGGAAAAGAAAGGCAGCAGAGGAGTGGCTTTTTAGTCCATGACTCCATGGCATGGGGCTGGGAGAAAAAGTAACGGCTATTAAATACTTGTAATTAAATGAGGTGGGGAGGTTGAAGTAGAACAAATTGAGCGCATTTGAGCTGGGGAATGTAAGAACAACACGTGAGGGTACGGTTTTAATAATCCCTGCATTATTATCCATCATAATTGAACTTCACTTGTTTAGTTATTATTGTAAAGTGATGGCCTTCAAGGAAAAAAACATCGATCTGTGTAGCCAGTCTCGTTAAAATCTAGGCAGTGCAGAAAGAACCCATTTACATATGTTTGACTACATTGAATTCTGAGAACATAGAATACAATAATACATACCATGCTATGCCAATATGCCATGCCTTGCCTTCCTAACTTTGATCATACAGTCATTCCAGTTGAGGTTTCTGAGCTAGCTTGACACTGTTTTGGGGAGTAAGACAGGAATCAGAACTGTCTCCTTGTATAAATCCACAGTGTTATTTTTATTTTTATTTTTTTTTTGGTCTTTGCAAACTATAACGGTTAAATCTTAATAATTAACCATGGGCACACACACACACACACCTCAACAGCAGCATCTGATGCTCCCCAAGAAAAGAAAAATGTTCTTTTCCTTTGGACGTACCAGCTTTCTTCACTTTCTCAAAAGAAGTTAGGTTGCAAAAAACTAGAAAAAGGACTCTTTCCTTTTTTCTTTTTTTTTTTGCCCTTTCCCCTTCTTTTTAATCTTGGAACTTTGGCTCTTGGGCAGGCAAGTGGGTTGCAGGAAGCAACAGTTTAATTTCTGGGTATTTTAGAGATCAATGAAGGGATCCCAAATCGGGGCTGATCACTACCTAGCAGCAGACAAGGCTGATGAATATGGGAAGCTGCCTCTGCTGTAAGTTATAACCCAGTAATTACATAAATAGGTCAATGATGGATAGTACGTGGGCGACAGCTTACCTAGCGATGCAAGGGACACAAAAGCAGGGGAGAATCTTGTGTTGTTTGCAAATGGCAATATATTGAACAGCTTTTCAAGTTCATTTGAGCGTCTTCAATCTCCCCCTTGCAAATTAGTTAGGAATTGTGATTAATGTCAAGAGAAAGATGTGAATACCTTGTACCGTGATGGTACCATCTACCATTATGAATTAAATTCCACTTGCCCCTTCCAGGCCCGCCGCACTTGGCAGCATCAGATGATCGACCCCTTGTGTTATTTGTGCCTTCTGCTTTTCCATTGCCTGCCCCACCCATGGCCATTGCAGCATTAATACCCTGTAGGTCACAGCCATTAATCCCAAAACTTCACTGAAACTGTAAAGAAATAAAACTTGTTAGAGCATTAAATTGCATGAATGTCTGGTTGGCATCCTTCAGCTTGTTAGTGGGACTCTTGGAAATCCTATTATTGTTTAAATTAAAAAAAGAAGCTTTGCTACCAGTTTATGACACCGGATGACTGTTAATTTAATGCTTAACAAGTTTAAGCCCCCTAATGCAACAAAGCAACTCAACACATTTTAACATCTTTGGATTAACACCAGTTGGTCTAGAGCTCAGTGTTACCTTCAATCAGCTCAACGAAAAACTTAAGTGGCTCCTTTTAAAACTGGAATTTTCATTAGCTTACATGAAATAAGATCACGAATTTATTAGGCATTTTTTTTATTATCTTCATCTTTATACTACCCAAATTGCTTTGATTATATCCATTGTGTGGGAAATCGTCATTACGAGGAATGTGACCACAGCAACTTATTGTGTGGGATTCCTTGCCTTGGCAGATCCTCTGTGTTTTTATGCCTCTCACTTGAATTTCATCTTTTATGTTACCCCTCAGAGGTTTCAATAGTTGCTGTGTCGTGTACCTATGTCATGTCCTTTCCACACTTGTTACCATTAACACTTGCAATTCATTCAAGTCAAAGAGACATTACGCAAGACATTGCAATACAATCCTTTAATTCTTCCCAATCTGAATTAAGGGAAATTAAAGAGTTTCTTGGCTGTTTGAATTTGGTTCATTCAGTATTTTTGTTTGCCATTGAACGAGTTGCACATACAATGATCAATGGGCTGTGACCCATTATGGGTTTCAGCCGACCTTGAATTAGAAAAGCCAAGGAAACCCAGTTCAGGGTGGGCATGGGATTTATAACATTGTAGAATAGAATTACTACAGAGGGCTGTGACCCGTTATGGGTTTTTGCTTAGGCATGACAATTTGGGTTTAAGAAAGCTAAAAATATGGAGGAGAAACCGAGGATTGATAAAGAAGAGGGTTTGGTGAAGAAAAAATGATGGAAAAATTGCATTCGTGGAGAAATGTTTGGAATTTTCTCTAGCGACAATGCCTTTGACGGACATGAGAGAAAGAACCCGCTTTGTGGACTAAATCCCCAGTATCCAAGCGTAATGGGAACACAAACCGCTTATTTTATGAGTTATTATCATGAGATCCTTCTATGCATAATGGTGTTTATATTTGCTTTTCGCTTATTAAGCGGTAAACAGTGTGCATGTAAATATTATTTATTTGAATAATGTTAATTATACTTAACCGACACACTTATTAATCTAAACCATTATGCTTATGTTTATCCTTTAAAAATAGAATTTCATAAGAAAAAAAATATTTTTTATATTTTTAAAGACTTAAATTAACATTTACATCGATAAGTGTGCGTCTAGCATTACTCTATATATTTACCTATCCCAGCAATAATATTTATCCTTTATCTATTTAATTTATAAACGACAAATCATAGAACCAGTAAATCAATAAAAATGCCTTAGTCTCTTAGTGCTTAAGAGTTAAGCCTTACATTACCTCACCTCATCTATGCGTACGGTGGGATATAGGCATGTTCAGTGGAAATACACATGTTAGGTACGGTGGAAAATACGCATGTTGGGTATAGTGGGAAATACACATGTTGGATACTTCTGGATGCCATACCTCATTGCTGGCATCCATGTTGCGGTTTAAAATTTAATATTTAAGGTTTAGAGTTTAAGATTTAAGATTTAAATTAGTGAGGTTAATTCTGATATGAATAATGACTTAACTCGTGCACAGACTCTCTTATAATAAATAAAATAATACATTTTACGAAAATCGAAAAATATATTATTTTATTATTATATGAGACTGTCGGCGAATCGCTTAAGGGTTTTACTCTTATGATATGGAGGCCACCTAGACGCGCGTACCAGTGGTCGAACCAGTGGTTGAACCAAAGAGTTTTATTGTTTCTATATTGTTAGCTCGTTGAATTTATGCCACAAAAAAAAAAAAAAAAAAAAAAAAAAACAAGGTCGGTGCAGCCCGTGTTACACTCTTTTTTCCAGTACCATTTTCTCTTCGTTTCAAGGTCTATGAGATGTGGCAGTTTAACAAAACAGTCAACTTGTTTGTGAAGTAATGTATCCCAGCCAGCATGTGCTCATCACATATAACTAACGACGAGCTTATAAGCCGCACAGACGTTATCTAAACATATAAAGGTGTCAGTAAATGCTCTCATGTTTACCATTATCAACTAAGTTGCGCTGTGGACTGGTAGAACATAAAGACAGACATTCAAGGTTGTCTTTATACCACTTAAAGCATATAACGCTAAGTAGTTGGAGCTCATTCATGAGGAATGATGTTCAAGCCCACAAACTCTAGCCAGCACAACAAATCAAACTGGTCTCAAGAAGACCCTGGCCTTATGTCCGGGTTAATTAACACAGAGACGAGGTCCTTTGGACACTTCAAAAGAGAGCACTACAAGGGTGAGGAAAGGCAAGGGGAGGATAAAAGACAAGTTTTGCATGTTATGAATAGATTTTGCAGTTTTGAGATCTTTCCAAACAGGTAAGACACAAGGATCATCCTCTGGTTGAAGACCTCAAAAAATTGGAGACTGGGATTTACAGCAAGGAGAATTTCCATGTCATCTGAGAAGACCAACTCCAGTTTCCTGTTCCATTGAGAGCCAAGTCCAAGCGTTCCAACCCATGGTGAGCATAAAATGGTGTCACTTTTAAAGAAGCACAGTACCCAAGTTTTTGGATAAACTAAGTGAAGAAGACCTCTCTGTCTTCTTCTTCAGTCGCTTACCCCTCTGGAATTCTCCCTCCCTCCGTGAATCTCACTCCTGTGGTAATTTGAACTAAAAGAAAAGGCAACAAAATACTTGAACTGAACGAAAAGCAATTGCAGAATGAACTCATCCCGATCAAATATCAATTAAATGTAAAAGGCAATACACTTAAAAAACTCCAGAATTGCAGAATGGAAAGAGCCTCGATCGAAGCTCCAAAAGTAGAATGCCTGCTGTCACCAGACGAGCTAAGAGAGAGAAATTTGGCTGGAAGATTCTGCCAACCCACCTCCATTGGGTGGCTCTGGAGGCAACTCGTAGAGAAGGCCGACATAGTCGATTCTTTTAGACTTTTCTTACCAGTTGCTTGGGGATTTGGGTTTGCGTTCGGACCTGATCTGATGGGGAACGGGATAGCCGAAGTAGGTTCGTTCCAGGAGAAACCCAAAGTTCGAAGCAAGAACACTTGGAAATCAACTTCAGGGAACATGAGTTTTTATGGTTTTCAGGCCTGTTGCAAATATCTAAAACCCAGTACTCAAGACGGTTCTTGGATTGTCTGGATTTTTTTACAAGAGATGAAGAAGCAAAGACAAAAAACATTAGGAATAAAAACTATTTTTTTTTCTTCTTCTTGGTTTCCGTCAATGAAGATTAACCAGTAAACATAAGAGTTGACTTAAATTTAAAGAAAGAAAAAATTGGAGGAGGAGAAACACAGAGAAAACTGTCCGATGTTAATAATTTCGCCTCTGTTATCTCTTTAATTTCTCCTTCTCGATGTTATTATCTACAGCCACAATAACCCCCTTTTCCATTAGAAAAGAGAAAAGGGTAATAATTAAAACCCGAATTGAAAGAGGGACAAAAAAAAAAGCGCTGAATTTTCCGGAGAAAAAAATGAAAACCCTAACCTTCTCATCCTTCCTTCTCCTTGCCATCTTCTTCGTTCTGTTTGAAACTCTGATGATGGTTAACCTTGGCCAAGCTTCGATGGCAGCATCCGTTCTTGGTTCCCTTGGCCGCAGGCTGTTCGACGGGAATCGCGGAATCGACGAAGGTGGCGGAACTCATCTCCATCTGCGCGACCCTGACGGCGCCGAGGAGTCTCTCCGGCAGCTCGTCCTCGGCCTGCGCCTCGACGAGGAAACCCATGTCGATGGTGACGGCGGTGACGTAGCCGAGCGCGAGATGGAGGACGGCGTTGGCGAGGGTGGAGCTGCCGATGTCGACATCGATCTCCAAGTAGTTGTCCCCGCGGTAGTAATTGCAGGTGAGGGCTTTGCCGAGGAGGCACGCGGCGTAGTTTCCGACGGCGGCTTTGACGATCCAGGGGCCCTTGACGATCCGGTTGACGATCTTGAACCTGGCATTCCGGAAGGCGTCGTCGCCGTGGACGAATCGGTAGAAGAGGGTGCCGGGCGGGATGGGTTCGTCGGCGGAGAAGTAGAATACGGCGCTGTGGCACTCCCGGCCCGGGATCTGGAGATTGACGGCGAAGATGAAGGACTTGAGGGACTTGCCGTGGGCTTGCGCGCGCCTGAGGGCGGCGGCGACGCGGTTGTCGGGGCGGGCGAGGAGGTTGTCGAGTCGGGCGGGGGATCGGAGCCAATCGACGCCGGCGGGTCGGAGGAGCCAGTCGCCGGAGGGGACCTTCTGTTTCTTGGAGAAGAAGCTTTTGCCGCGGAGGTGGAAGAGGTCTCCCGGGGGTGACGCCCAGCCGTTGGTGCCCCCGTGCAGGTCCACGTGCCTCAGGGATCCCCCGGCGATGGCCTCCCTTCGCCAGTCGTGTTCTCCGGCGTCGTCGCCGGAAATCTCGACCTTGGGCTCCGTTTGACACATCTCTTTTGCTCTCTCTTCTCTCCCCCACTCCCTCCTACTCCTCTAACAATATAAGAAGTAATAATAACACTCTGAAATCTCCGTAACCCAGGAGAAGAGAAGGAGAACACCTCTCTCTCTCTCTCTCTCTCATAAATACCCGAAAAAAATGGTCAAACGTCCTTCCCGTATAAATTTACACCCGTGCCATCATCTTCCTCCGTTTCGCTTCCACTCGGCCTAGCTCGCCTCCTTTTTTCTTCTTCCTTTCTCTTTTAGTGGCAGTCTCGTTATTTGGACTCCAATGACCACCAGCTGCTGACGTCGGTGACCGTGACAAAACGCATCAAGTTTTTCCTCTAATTACGATAGAGCCATTCTGTGTAAGTCGGTAGAAACGCGGAATGAGAGAAGGGCGGCACGTGGGAAGAGGGCAGCTGGAAAAGCGCACGGTGGGGCCCGCCCGACGCTTTGAAAAAAGAGCGGGTCGTATATAGTATATACACATTATAGTTATACAGGATAGAGAAAGAAAGAGCCAAAATTCATACATAATGGGGTGAGAAAGACGATAAAGAGAAGAAGCTATCTCTCTCTATTTTCTTTTATTTTTTTCTTCGTTCGCCAGATAAAGAAAATTGAAAAAAAGGCAAAAGATAAAAAGAGGAAGAAGAAGAAGAAGAAAAAAAGAAAAAGGGTAAAAAAAGACGACTTTGTTTGTAAAGGGTGATGCCTTGAGGTGCGTGCGGAGGAGGAGGAGACAGCACGAACTTTCTTTTGTTTTTTTGCTTCTTAATGAATCAACTCTTTTTGTGGCGTTTTGCGTAGTGAATAGGAAGAGAGAGAGAGAGCAGGCATATGAGAGAGGGCATAGGGCAGAGAGAGGGCATGAGAGAGAGGGAGAGAGAGGGCATATGAGAGAGAGGGGGCATATGAGAGAGGGCATATGAGAGAGAGGGCATATGAGAGAGAGGGCATATGAGAGAGAGGGCATATGAGAGAGAGGGCATATGAGAGAGGGCATATGAGAGAGGGCATATGAGAGAGAGGGCATATGAGAGAGGGCATATGAGAGAGAGGGCATATGAGAGAGAGAGAGAGGGCATATGAGAGAGAGAGGGCATATGAGAGAGAGGGCATGAGAGAGAGAGAGGCATGAGAGAGAGAGGCAGAGAGAGGCATATGAGAGAGAGAGGCATATGAGAGAGAGCATGAGAGAGAGAGCATATGAGAGAGAGCATATGAGAGAGAGAGAGAGAGAGGCATATGAGAGAGAGAGAGAAAGTGAGAGAGAGCATATGAGAGAGAGAGAGAGAGAGAAAGTGAGAGAGAGCATATGAGAGAGAGAGAGAGAGAAAGTGAGAGAGAGCATATGAGAGAGAGAGAGAGAAAGTGAGAGAGAGCAAGTGAGAGAGAGAGCATATGAGAGAGAGAGCATATGAGAGAGAGAGCATATGAGAGAGAAAATGAGAGAGAGAGCATGAGAGAGAGAGAGCATAAGAGAGAGAGAGAGAGAGAGAGCATATGAGAGAGAGAGAGCATAGAGAGAGAGAGAGAGAGAGAGAGCATATGAGAGAGAGCATATGAGAGAGAGAGAGAGAGAGCACATGAGAGAGCATATGAGAGAGAGAGAGCATATGAGAGAGAGAGAGCATATGAGAGAGAGAGAGCATATGAGAGACAGCATATGAGGAGAGCATATGAGAGAGAGATGAGGATCTGCTGCGCATTCACTTTGGGCGGGACGAGAGAGGTAGGTCAACTTTCATATAAATTATTAAAATACAAAAAAGCCTTTTTTTAGTATTTAACGCGTTTTGTTTCTTCGACACTGAAAAGCTCACTTACCCTCAAAAATAAATATTCTAAATCCCGTTTTTATTAACTGGGTAAAGCTACAATGTCTTTAGATTAAATTGTGCCCATTTATTAGAGAGCCTCCATGGTAATAATATTTATGGGTTAGACTCTTGAATTGGGTGAAGCTGAAACTGAAAGAGTAGCTATTTGGATTTTTTTTAAAAATGTCTTTGATAAATTTGATTTTAGGTAGATATTTCTTTTAATAAATTAGTATTTTAAAAATTATAAAAGACAACAGCTTTTCTAAAATGGCTTCTTCTTCTTGAGAGTTTTCTGATAGAAAAAAGAATATTATTAAAAGAGCATACACAAACACTACATGACCTACCATTTGTTTGATACATGACAACAAATTTCGGTGCATTTATAAATTCAGGTTAGGAAAATATTACAGATTTTGGGGAAAGTGAAACCGATACTTGAACAAAAGAGATACAAAAATTGCTAGTTTAAAACCTTTTGTCTATTCACTCAACCTTTCCGATATTAAAAATATGTAAACAAACAAAGGTCTAGAAGAGTAGGAGGATTTTATTTCACGATTTTAGAGATAGAGATCATACAAAACTTAACAATAAAATTGCTATTTCCTCATTTGCATGGTTCTATCTCAATTCACATTACCCTCTCCTCTTACTCAATCCCCCTCTTTCACTTTCACCCTCTCTAACTCTCTCCCTCTTCAACTTTTTTTTTTTTTTCTCTTTTTCCCTAATCCTTCCCAACCTTAACAGTTAAGGCTATTTACTTTGTTTTCAATGCTACTTCAGCTACTCCTCCCAGTTTCTGGGTTTTTATTGTTTTCCTAGGTTAAGAATTAATAACACATTAACTATGATAATGCCTTATGCTAATTTGTTTGTTTAAGGGATTGATTACTATTAAAGTATTCTTTAGTTAGTTATGTTTTGGGTCTCTATAAATTATTAATATCCTACGAGTCAATTAAAATTTAATCTCATATTATTAACGAGCACAAAATATATTTTATGTCTTACATCAATTAACGGCAACGGAAATAATAAAATTATAGTTAAAAACTAATCCCTTAAACAAAGACAACATCAACACGCAGATTTGGTTTGTACCAAACATTTCATATTTGCTTTTCAACTACTCAATTTATCCATGTTAATTCTAAGTTTCCTATTCATCTAGATCACCTAGGGTTTCTCTTTTTTTTTGCTTTTGAGATTTTAACCACTAATAAGAGGAAAGGCTATCCTTGTTATTTTCAAGCAACCACTAGATCACCTAGAGATTTCCCTTCACATTGAAGACAAATAATGCAATTTTGTGTATAACGTCCTATGCTTACGGAAGTTATGTCAAGGATTACACTTGGGAAATCTTTGACTAAGATTGTGCTTGATCCCTTCATATTGAAGAAAAATAATGCAATTTTATACTATAATGTCCTATTGCATCTCTTCTTGACAAAAAAAAAACAAAATAATAATATGCTTACAATATTGTTTGACACAAATAACAATGTTTTTGGGACCAACCCGGCGGTTCGATCAGGTTCCTCACTGTTCAGTGAGGTATAACTGGAAAAATTTTACTAGTTCAACTCGGTCACGGGCAAGTTGAACGGACTCGTGACCCAAACCAATTAAAAAACATTTAAGAAAGCAAATTGATTAAAAAATTGAAGAATTTATAGGTGAAGATAAGTGGATTCTCAAGCTAAAATAAATATTAGAGAAAGGTAATTTCTATAATTTAATTATATTTGATTTTAAAGTTAAAAACTAATTTTTATAATTTTAATTTTTTAATGGTTTTGTATGTTTAAACTTATTTTTGAATATAGGTAGGCTTATATGGGGAATCAATTTTTAATTTTCGGTTTAACCAACGGTTGGCGAAAATTCAACCGGTTCAATCGGTTCGGTTTTAAAATTTGGGATAAACTTCCCCATATTATTTACTTTTAGAACCCACGCGCGCTAGTGGGGCTATTAGAGAACATTGTAGTACGAGTGAAAAATTCTCTAACATATTAGTATGTCACTCTGATTCAGGAGTTGGAACTAGATTAGAATGTGACTTAGTGTGCTTTAAAATCGTTAGGCCCCGTCTAATTGGACGACCCGACCTGCCGAATCGAATTTTCGGTCTAAAAGCCTGGGTGAGGAGTCTCATGACCCCAAGAAACCTCTAGAACTTGGAACATTTATAAATAACTTGAACGAATGCGAGCGATTCAGACGAGAGAACATTAGAAGAACGTACGCACGCGCGCAGTCAGGAACTCTTATCTCCTGTTGTTTCTCATGGCAGCTGCCGCCTTTTTGCCCCTGTCTAAGCCCTCATTTCTCGCTGTGTCGCTTCCTTCTTCTGCCAAGCTCAACTCCAAGTGTTTAGCTGGTCTGTAGTCTCTTATCTGTACTTTATCCTCAACTCATTTTTAGCTTGGCATTTAATCATAGACACGTGGGTTTCCCGCAGTTTCCTCTAGGAAGGCTTTGAGAATCAACGCCGTCGCAAAGACATGGGAGCCCTCTAAGGTATCTCTAATTTATTCTTCTTAGTAACCTTTAAGTTTGCCATTATTTTCTTTGGTGTCATGGTTATTTATTTCGTTTGCCTATCAGGTTGTTCCGCAAGGGGATAGAGTGTTGGTCCGCTTGGAGGAGTTGCCTCAGGTATGCATTTTTTTTAATTTTTAAATACGATGGCGTCTGTTATAAAGACGAAAAACCTTCTTCCTAATTTTGCTTAGTCATATGGAAATGGACCTGGAACCAGCTATAATATGGTATAGAACAATGTATTTGCTACTTTGGGTGCAGTTTACCTCATGGTTAGTTTGTACCTTTATCCGTCTGTTCAAACACGAACCGTGATAATGTTAGTGCTGAATGGTCATACAGCTAAAGTTATGTACAATGGTTGTGTTTTATAAACGTTAAAACGTCGCCTGATTTCGGTTAGTCATTTTGGATTAGTTTCTTGTAGGCTATTTGAGGTTATGCCACTGGACAAAGAACAAAATAAGTTGTCTCTGTCTTATAGGATTTAAAGAACTTCTAGAAACTCTTGTTTACGGTGTTGGTGGGCAAGAGCTACTGCAATCTCGACATAAAGTGTCTACTCTCTGGTGCGCTGGTCATAAAGATTAGTAAGGGTTTTCATACAGTTATTGATGTTCGTTAAGAACGTGCCTTCATATAACTTTCAAAAAAAAGAACATGGCTTCCTATGACTGCTGGGATCTGTAAGACTGGACCAGCACTGGCTGATCATGTTAAATGGTGCCATTTACTGTGCTGTAGAAGGCAAATTGATTATCTTCCTTCCTTTGCAAGGAGGATTTGATAATTGCATTAGGTTGTTGTTGCTTTCCACTCTCAAGTGGGTGATAATTGTGTCTGGTAATTTGACTAGAGAACCTGGCGTTTTGAGGTACTTGTGGAAAAGGAAATGGTAAGGGTCAAGACCATGTTAGAAAAATCTGGGCAGCCGATGACCATGGGCTGGTTTCTATATGTTTTCATCGTCTTGCTTCTAAATTTTAAATGATTATTATAATAAATTTATTCATAGAGTTTGAACTGGTAAATAACCCCTAGGAAAAATTAAAATCAATTTTTACCCTATTGTAGATTCTAGATTTATTTGTATCAGCTATCTCTGTCCTTTGTGACACAAGGTTGCATCTTTGCGGCTAATTGGTTTGGAAATATGCAGAAATTTGTAATTGTGTGAACGTCATTTGCTTGTGTATTTATGTGTGCAAGTCCTGAAAATGTGAAGTTGGAATCCACATCAGAAGAATGCACAAGGCTTTTTAACATGTTTAATCCATGTGTAAAAAATTTTTTTTTAGAGTTTCTGAATTGATTCATAATGTTTACTTTTAGAAATCACTGTGGCCTTAAATAAACCTAGACTTTTTTTTATAAGGCGCACGTATCTTTAACCCAACAAGGTTAGCAAATTATAGAACTGAGGTCAAATTCTTAGTGAAAACTATATGGAGTTGTGACCGTTCTTCAAATTTTTCTTTTGAGCATCACTTAACAGATGAAAATGTTTTTTAGCCATCTAGTGCTCTGGTGTATATGGTTTCTGATGCTTGTGTTACTGGCATGTGATTTCGTCTTGGTTTCATCTGATGGTCGGCAAGTTGGCTGTGATTAGGCCATCAAATGCTCACTCAACTTTACGTGTTATTGTTCATGGGAGACAGAAAGTGCATTCAGTACCAACCATGCTTTAGAGTGATGTTGGGAAACCTGTATGTACAAATTATACTGATAGCAAGAGCAATTAGTTTCAGAAATTATACAGGGATGTTTCCTTATGCTGCTAGGAGTCCTTCGATTTAAATTTCTGCTTATTTCATTGTCTTCAACCCCTTGAGCTGAGTTCTTTGATCAGGGGGATGTTTCTTTGACTTTGCAATATAATTATTAAAACCTATTTAAAAGAGGTTTAGGGGTGCTTGAACCTCCTTCCCGTCCTCCCTCCCTCCCTCCCTCTACACGCTATTCGAACTTTGTTCTTCTATTCCTGAAATTTCCTACCAGTACCCAAAATTCTTTAGTTTTTGACTAAGGTATACTAGAGAAAGGTTGCACCTCTTGCATCATAAGCTTTATATTCTTTCTTGTTCTTCATTTGATTTATACAGGCTTTGGAACTAACTAATAACATTTAATTGAGCAGCAATCAGCTGGTGGAGTTTTGCTGCCAAAATCAGCTGTTAAGTTTGAGCGTTATCTTATTGGAGAGGTGAGTCTTATATGTCAAAATTTTGTTGCAAGGTCTCATGATTATAAACCCTACTCCAACTTTTGAGTTCATCAGTCTGAAAGGATTCTTGCTGTATATCTCTCGTTACATTTTTCCGCTGATGTTATACTCTTGCTTAGAATTACATTCATCTATTTCTTGTACCCTGTGAATTGGAAGCAGAGATAGCTAGAGTTTGTGATCTCCTAAAAAAAAAAGTTGTTTGTGTTAATAGGTTTTGGCAGTTGGTGCTGAGGCTGGAGTAGTGGAATCTGGGAAGAAGGTAATTGAGCGGCAATAAACTATTTCAGGAAGATGGAAAATAGGGCTGTGAATGATTGCTCATTATTACTTCTGTAGCTAATAATACTTCTCTTCTTACAGGTTATGTTCTCTGATATCAATGCTTACGAGGTAAGCCATAGGCCAAATCAATGAAGTCATACATGATGTTATATTGAGTACAATGTGACTTAGCCTCTTAGTATTGCAACTTTACAGTTTAAATTTGAACTATAGAGGTATCATTTGTGTTGATTCTGGCGGTTCTTCACAAGCAATCCCAAATACTCTCATTCATTTTGTTTTGCTGTTGCACCATGCTTTATTTCTTCAACTATGCACATTTTTCTTGTTTTACTTCTGTTGAAGATACTTCGGTCCCTCATTCTGCAGCATGTCTTGAATCTGCTCTCTTTTATGTAACCCATTTTTTGGTGATGATTCTAGTGAATTTTTGTTGGATCCATTGCCATCGTTTTAACTATATTCCCTTTTGCTTATGTTGTACAGGTTGATTTGGGAACAGATGGCAAACACTGCTTCTGTAAAGCTGGTGATCTGCTTGCCGTGGTCGAGTGACAGCTTCCCACTTTAGCATGCAACATATATTTTGGAGCTGAACGGGTTGCTTCCTCCATCTCTGCCAATGGTTCATAAATTTTGTTTGTTAGTGTTGTGTTAAATTCGAGTTAAAATAGCAGAGAGATCTTAGAACAGCATTTTGACGATTATGACTGGTTCGACGACGTTCGTCTTCTCGAATGCCTGAAAGATTAAGAGTAAGCCTGTAAAGGAATTCTTGGGGTGCCTACAGAATGCAATTCTGCCTCCCTATTGTTCAGTATCCATATAGAGATTGAACAGTAATCTCGACCTTTGCTTGCACTAAAGTCCTCAATATGGCAAGAGGCCATGGCTATTCTGGAAATTTCTTGTGAATAGTTGAATCAACGAGTTCGTAAAACAGCAGTGTACTTGCACAGTCATCTCAATCTCGTCTTAATACCCCGACCCCAACACAGTTCTTAAGGTTTTTGGGTTCCGTCAGCTTGGTTTCATCGTCAAACCCAACCTGATACCTGCTTCCCACTCCTGGGAGATATATTTTCGTTATTGCGTGAATAAGTAAATGAACAATTTAATTAAGTTTTATTATTAAAGTAAATTTTGATATGTTAAACTAATTTAAAATTTTAAAACTAAAGTAAGATGATGAGATATCATATGATAAATACTATAAAATGTTAGAATATTCAAGATATAATATTCATGTAGAGATTTTTTTTAATTCAGTTTTAAACTTAAGATTTATGATAAATACCATAAGATACTGGAATCTTCTGCCTCCTGCAGGTTCATCTCTCTTCTTTAAAACTGCATTTGGTTCCCTTCCTACTCATCCCTGAACTTCCCTTGAGCTCTCTGTCTCACATGAAGTGAAATTTTACAGTGTGAGGGACCCAGCTGACTTGTCCTAAGTGGATTGGTTTGGGGATCAAACTATATGATATTGGATAAAGAAGAAAAAAAAAACTACATGATCCGGCCTGGTCGGCCGTCCTTTAGTTCAATCCAGTTTATTACAGTTGGCGACTGAGGCAGAAGTTCGATCCCGGTTCTATTACATTACAGTGTTATGATTATCTATTACTTATTACAGTAGTTTTAAATTTTTAATAATAAATTGTATCTATTATAATTATTTTAATTGTTCATCGGGTGAAGGCGTTCTTCCGAAAGATCCATGATAGCTGAGCTGCTTGCTCCCATTTCTCAATCTGTTAATGGAACGAACTGTTTGCTAGGCTAATCAACGGGAAGAATCCATGCCACCGATTTCTCGGCAGTGAGCAAACCTAGTTATAGCTCGAAAGCCCTACTAGACATTTTAAGCTCTATCTTTCCCAGAAAGAGTGGGACATGGCGATGTCGGACAAGGATTCGGAACCGAGAAACGTTCATTACCTTGCTAAATGTGTTCTCAGGGGAAGCGTCGTTCTTCAGGCCGTTTACGGACACTTTCGATCACCATCTTCTCTAGATGTCGTCTTCGGAAAGGTAATTTGAGAATTCGGAACAAAATTGAGGTCTTTGATTGTTTGGTTTTCCTTTTTCTAGTGGTTTAGGTTGAACTGTGTGAGAAAGTTGTGCTGGAAAGGTAGATTTGTATTTGATCCAGAATCTGATTCAAGTCTTTATTATTTTCTTCGCATACGTCCTTAGGCCGCGCTGGGCCAAGCTACTGGAGATTGAGATAGTAGATGTCTGTACTCGTTTGTTCATTTTCAGTGCCTCCATAGTATTAAGTGGCTTTGAAGCTCCCTTTCACTAACTTAATGTAATGTTTTTGGCATAGACGAGTGGTGGGAGCTCTATTTGTGTCCTTTGCTTTTATTTCTGGCTGGTCATCGTAACACTCAGCACACCTGCTAAAAATTAATTTCCGGTAAAGGGTATTGAAACCGAGGGGATAATCCTGAAGAGGCATGGATCTTCTGTGAAGCTTTGAAGTGTATGTTTTGAGTTTCAATTTATAAGAAGCTTCCACTCATTAGAAAAAAAAAAAAAACCATTTTTCTAAATCTGTCCATGGTTAGCCCGTAGTTTATTTTTTTGTGGGTTTTCTCTTTTACATTTGATTCGTAAATTTGACAAATTGGGTCTCTTTTAACGCAACACGATGAATTGGTTCTGTCTTCTTGGTGGGGGCTTACCTGTGGAGGTCTTGTTCCCTAATGACATGCTGTTTCAGTTGCTTCTTCGCTTATTTAGGCTAGTGTTTTTTTGTTGGAAAGTTTCTCATATGAATAAACACTCCTAAAGCCATACAATTTGTTTCCATTGGGTGATCTAGAAATAAAAAAGGATACAAGTTTTTTTATCCAGAGTCTAGGAAAATGTAAATCTCTATAGATGTCACAATCTTTGAAATGTGCCATATATCTCATGTGAGTCCACGATTTCCATGCAAGTTATATAAATGGTTTTAATCTCTTGCAATACAACCACATCTTTTTATGGAAAAGGAGTTCAAAGTCTCATTTGACCATTCTTATCGTTTTACAATAGATTAAAATCAAATATAATTGTATCAAATATGGGAAACTGGCACCTGTGGTTATTCCATCAGTTCTAAATGCTGTAGTTCAAGCAGTCCTACATGGATTAAGAATTTATATCGGCTCCTTCTCTGTTCCCTTAGAAGTTGAGACCATTCTCTCAGTCATCCGCTGTGGTAGGAAGACAAAACAGTCTACTTGCAGGCATTGACATGACTTTCTTGAAACTTTTTAAGTTAGCTTATGGAATAGTAGTTTTTGGTTTCACGTAGTCAGAACTGTGAACAGTTTAGCTGATAAGCTTGCAATGAAGGGGCTGGCCTCCAATTTCTCATTGTTTTTTGCGGCTGCCCTCCAATCTCTCGTTGTTTTTTTGCGCCCCTCCCTCTCCAAATGTAGTTTTATAGCCTTTTGACACTTTAATGCATCCTTCAACTTTTTCAGATAAAAATTGAATGAAACATTTATAGCAGCTAATTTGTTGGTTGCTCCTGTATCATAATCGCATGTCATTTAGTGAAATGCTTTTGTTAAAAATGTGAGTGAAACTTAGCATATTTCTTACCCATCTGCTGGAAGTTTTACTTCAATCTTCATTGCAGCAAGCAAATTAAAGCTAATGGCAGCTGCTAAGTAGGTTGGTCTACAGACTGAAAGTTCTTCTGTTGTTCTTTATTCTTTACTTTAAAATGGTTGCAGGAAACTGCCTTTGAGTTGGTAATCATAGATGAGGATGGAATTGTTCAGTCAGTTTGTGAACAAGCTGTTTTTGGCACAATTAAAGATCTTGCTGTTTTACGCTGGAATGAGAAGTTCAGTGGAGCAAATTCAGAGGTCTGTCCATATTAATATTTTTTAAACGAAATAGCTTTTCAAGATATGCCTATCTCACATATCTGTTTCTTCAGAAATTGACGATTTTCTTCTTCTTCTACAATTGTTATTTTTACATTTGCAGACACAGGGAATGGACCTTCTTGTGGTTCTTTCAGATTCTGGCAAACTGTCTTTTCTTTCATTTTGCTCAGAAATGCACAGGTTTCCTGATATTCTTCTGTGACTGATAGTGGTCCTTTCATTTGAGGACCATTTGAGGACCGGAAACTTCCTTCTAACTTAATTATTCTTTTTAGTGGAATGCAGCAGCGACTGACATATTGTGGTCAACTGATGTAGGTTTTATGCTGTGACACATATCCAGCTTTCTGAACCAGGAAACTCAAGGCATCAACTAGGAAGAATGCTAGCTGTTGATTCCAGGTAATTAAACTTTTTTCATAATCATGATATTAGGTTTTTTAATTTTCAAATTTCAATTTTGTTCTTAGTTAATCTTCAAAAAAAAAACATTTCTTAGTTTTTAATAAATTTTAATGCTGGATTGTGCCTCATATAAAGGTTCAGACAACCTGCTGCACGTGCTGCAAGGAATTCCTTCTGTGACTGGTCATGGAATGACATTTGGACAATTACCATAGTATGTTAAAAAATACACAATGCATGATAATATACAATAATAATCTGTAATAAGAGAAAAAGGAATAAGTTGTAACCTACAGGAATTACCTGTAGGTTACAACCTTTTAACCATTGGATTCAGATCTTGAGATCTGTGCAATGGTAGTTTTGTAATAAAGTGTAAAAGATGGGATAAATATGCATTGATTTTCTTCTTCAAAAAAATCACCTACAGAAATATTTCTTGTAGGTTACCTACAGAATGAGTGCTCTCTTATAATAATGTAATATACACTAAACTACCCCAATGCATCATAGAATCTCACGAACAACAATACTTAATACTATACATCAATTATGAGGTAAATACGACGATTGCCTCTGCATGCAGCAGGAAATTTCTCAGGCAGCTGGTAATCCGAACCCCCATTGTAAATTGATTCTAATAGGTTGGTATTGTTAACCTTGTCTTGGTTTCTTATGTATCTTCTAATCATGGTAGCCAAATATGTTAAATGATGCAAATTAGAAAAAAAAATGTGAAGGCAAAGTGAAATGTTACTAATTCATCTTTTCTTCTGCTCACAAGCCAATTTCCTAACTTTATAGAGTTGGTCCCTGCAGCGGGAGTTTTGTCGCTGTTAGTGCATACGAGGATCGCTTGGCATTGTTTTCTGTATCTATGTTGGCTGGTACCAATGTTATTGATAAGGTCTCCTTCCTACCTTATTTGCGTTTGTCTAGTGTTATTGCCCATTCTTTGCATGTGACTAAGTGTTTGTGGAAATTGTTGTAGGTAGCTACAGTTCTCTCGTCTAATTTGTAATAGTACTTATTTCAGATTTTGAAGATCTTCCCATATGTCGTAATTTCAGAAAATCCTTTATCCACCAGAGAATGAGAGAGATGCTTGTCCTGGAGGGGATTCACAAAGAATGGGTATCAGTGGCACAATCTGGAGCATGTGCTTCATCTCAAACCATGTCAATGATTCAAGCAAGGGTGCATACTATCCCCTATTAGCCATGGTTCTGCACAGGTGCATACTATCCCCTACTAACCATGGTTCGGCACTAGTGCATTTATCTTACTTCTATGTCTCAGCTAGCCGTCTTAATTTTTGTTTTCCTGCTTCTTATGGTAATGTAGTGTAAGGGTTTATCTTTGAAATTTAAATCCATATTATTGTTAAAAAAAAGAAGTTCCATATTGCTGTGTGTTGATTCACTTCTATGTCTGGTTTGCCCCTCTTTGTGTGGCTCCCTCTTTTGGAGGGTTGGCTTTTATTTGGGCTCTTCTTTCTTAAATGTTATATCTGTAAAGTTGGGCCTTGAAAAAGCGAAACAAGAGATTCAGGTAGTATTGTTGGCAAAAGTTGTAGGGACATGTTTTATTGTTGATACATGCAGAGTAGGAAACTTTTCCATTCAATGAGACATAAAGATTATCTTGTCCTTAATGGACAGATGAGCAGTAAAACCACTTTGTAGACACAAAAATAGTTGTATATTATATTACCTCTATTGCCTTTTTGTTCTAACTTCCATGCTGTTGCAGGAGTGATGCTGTACTGAATGATCTGTTACTCTTGGGATGTGACACTGGGACTCACACCGTTCATGTTGTTTCTCAGTATGCAGAGGCAGGGCCTTTAGCTTTGAACATCATTGAAGTTCCTCACATTCCTGGCTTTGCACTTCTCTTTAGGGTTGGAGATGCCCTTTTAATGGATCTTAGAGATCCTCACCATCCCTGCTGTGTCTATCGGACAGCCTTACAGTTACCTGCCACAGTTGAAGAAAGAATTTTGGCTGAAGAAGCATGTAAAAATCTTGATGTTGATGATGACGGCATTTCCAATGTTGCTGCCTCTGCACTACTGGAATTAAGGGATTCTGGTGTGGGCATGGTTGGTACAAATGATCCTATGAGTATTGACATTATAAGTGCTAAAGTTGCCACTACCTCGAAAATTGTGTGCTCTTGGAGTTGGGAACCAAGCAGCTCTGAGAACTCAAAGTTGGTCTTCTGTTTAGATTCAGGTGAACTATTTATGATGGAGCTTTCTTTAGATTTTGATGGCATAAAAGTTATTTTGTCAGATTGTCTTCACAGGGCTCTGCCGTATAAGGTTCTTTTGTGGGTAAAAGGTGGTTTTGTTGCGGCACTAGCAGAGATGGGAGATGGGGCAGTTCTTAAACTGGAAAATGGGAGGCTGTACTACAGAAGTCCTATTCAAAATATTGCACCAATCCTTGATTTTTCTGCTGTGGATTACCATGATGAGAAACAAGACCAGTTGTTTGCTTGCTGTGGGATGCATCCTGAGGGATCATTAAGGATCATACGGAGTGGTATTAGTGTAGAAAAACTTCTAAAGACTGCCCCTATTTATGAGGGTGCGACTGGTACATGGACCCTCCGAATGAGAAAAAGTGACCCTTATCATTCATTTCTAGTGTTATCATTTGTTGAAGAGACCCGAGTTTTAACAGTTGGATTAAACTTCACTGATGTTACTGATGCCATTGGTTTTGAGCCTGATGCTTGCACCTTGGCATGCGGCACAGTGGCAGATGGTTTGCTTGTTCAGATTCATAGGAATGCAGTAAGGCTCTGTTTGCCAACAACGGCTGCTCATCCAGAAGGTATCCCATTGTCTGCTCCAATAATTACATCATGGACGCCCAATAATGTGACAATCAGTTTGGGTGCTGTTGGATATTGTTCAGTAATTGTGGCTACATCGAACCCTTGCTTCTTGTCCATTCTTTCTGTGCGGTCACTATCAGCTTATCATTATGAAGTCTATGAGATTCTACGTGTGAAACTCCAGTTTGAATTGTCATGTATATGCATACCTAGCCTACTTGCTGATAAGCATTATGATTGTCTCCCTAGTAGAGTGGAGATTGATAAGATTTTTGCCATTGGAACACATAAACCCTCAGTAGAAATTGTGTCATTTGTACCAGAAGAAGGATTCAAAGTCCTGGCAACTTGTTCTATCTTCTTAACTAATACACAGGGGACTGCTATTGGTGGGTGTGTACCTCAAGATGTGAGACTTGTTCTGGTTGATCGATTGTATATTCTTGTGGGATTGAGAAATGGAATGTTGCTTCGCTTTGAGTGGCCTGTTATTTGTAACTTTAGTAAAATGAATGCTTCTGTATCCACAACAGCAAACTCAGTGGGTGGTGGTCTTCAATATGGCTCTTTGAATGTGGTTGAAAACTCTGACAACTCTGTGCCTATACCTTTACAATTAATTGCTATACGTCGCATTGGGATAACTCCTGTCTTTTTGGTGCCTCTTCATGAATCACTAGATGCAGATGTGATTGCTCTTAGTGATAGGCCATGGTTGCTGCAAACTGCGCGACACAGTCTTGCTTATACATCTATCTCATTTCAACCTGCAACTCATGTGACACCTGTATGTTCATCGGATTGCCCAAATGGCATTTTGTTTGTCTCAGAAAACAGCCTGCATTTGGTAAGTTCTCTTATTCTGTTAGCAGTTCTTCGCCATGTGACAGCTCTCTGCTCCACTGATTGCTTTTATGCTATTTCATTTGTCACACAAAACAACTTGTATTTGTATAGACTAGCTAACTTTTCTCCTTCTAGAATTGAATTTTAGCGATGCTTTTTGTTTGATGCTGGTTCTGCACATTGTTTTGAATGCTGCAGGTGGAAATGGTTCACAGCAAGAGACTTAATGTGCAAAAATTTTGTCTTGGGGGAACCCCAAGGAAGGTTATATTTCACAATGAGAGTAGATTATTGTTAGTGATGAGGACTGAACTAAGTGGTGACTCTACTTCTTCAGACATCAGCTGTGTGGATCCTCTAAGTGGTTCATTCCGATCATTGCGGAAATTTAGTAATGGGGAAACACCAAAGTGCATGCAGTTAGTGAAGGTGGGAAATGAACAAGTCTTGGTAGTAGGAACAAGTCGATCTGCTGGTCGTGCTATTATGCCTAGTGGCGAAGCTGAAAGGTGCACACATGCCAATCGTTGTAATTGACTATTTAGTTTGGTTCGGGTTCATTGTTTTTATCTTCTTTTTTTCTTTCATTCTTTCTTTCTTTCTTTCGTTCTTTCTTTCTTTCTTTCGTTCTTTCTTTCAAAGAACCTAGGGACTTTTAAACGCTAAAGTTGACATTGTTTTCTATTTTTAACAGTACAAAGGGTCGTTTGCTTGTTTTCTCCCTGGAGCATATGCAAAGCTCAGATAGCAGTTCGTTGGTCTTTGGTTCAAAACCCTGCTTATCCCAGTCTCCATTTCGTGAAATAGTTGGTTATGCAACTGAACAATTGTCAAGCAGTAGTCTTTGCAGCAGCCCTGATGAAAACAATAGCTCTGATGGAGTTAAGCTGGCAGATATTGATGCATGGGAATTGCGTTTACTTCATGATATCCATTTACCGGGTGTTGTACTGTCTGTTGCTCCTTATCTTGATCACTACGTATTGGCATCTGCAAGCAATATAGTAAGAAATGATTGTTCGACTTTGTTCAATGGGATGATTGTTTTGCCAGATAATTTCACTGTGCTTTTTTTTTTTTTTTTATTATTTTTTTTTTGAAGAGGTTGATTTCATTGTGCTTATGAAGTTTTGATTTTCTGCAAACAGCTTTATGTGTATGGTTTTGTAAATGAGTTTCCTCAACGACTCAGGCGATTTGCTTCTGCTAGGACTCGCTTCACCATAACTTGTTTGACCACACTTTTTACAAGAATTGCAGTTGGGGATTGTCGAGATGGCATACTTTTTTATTCATATCAAGAGGTACAATCATTTGTTGAATCTACAATTATGAAATCAAACTATTTTTCTGTTTAAATGCTCAGAAGTAAGCGTTCCTATTCCTTTGTGGTGTTCCTATACCTTTGAGATGTTCCTATCAAGAGACTATTCTTGATTCTGATTGTTTTTGGGTTCTACACATGTTTCTTCTAGGATCTGAAAAAACTTGAGCAGCTATACTGTGATCCGATGCAGCGGTTAGTTGCTGACTGTGCTTTGATGGATATGGACACTGCTGTTGTGTCTGATCGCAAGGGAACTATTTCTATTCTTTTACGGACAAATCATTTAGAAGGTAAAGAGAAAAGTTAGTTGTGACTTTCTTCCTCTAGCCCCTTATGTGACTCTACTTATATAAATTATTTTGTTGAGACCATGAGAATTGAAGAGGTACTTATGACAATGTTTCAAAATATCGAACAGGCCATCAAACCAGTAGTTTGTCCGGTTTTGGTTGAATCTGGTTAGACTGGGTTGGAGCAATGGTTGGACCCTTGGTTGAATGGAGTGAAGTTCCTTATTGCTTCATTTATGTGTAAATTTTTATGCATAATAAAATGCGTGAAACTCTAGAATTCTGCTGGTAAGATCTTTTTTTATGAATGTAAGGGGTTGCTTGTTCGAATCCCGTCACAAGTGTATGGAGTATTGTCTCCTAATTCCCTCTTCAAGCGCATTCCAGTAAACCAGACCAATTTATAGTCAAATCAGACCAACCGGCCGGGTTGTACAGTTTTTAAGTGAAACCCGGATCTGGTCTCAATAAGAATATGGATGGCCTCTTATTCGGGTTCAGTCTGGGTGGACAGCTGATTTTGAAAACATGGATTTATAATTCTTTGTTTCTCTTGTTTTGCAGATAATGTGAGCCCTGAGTGCAACTTAAGCTTAAGTTGCTCATACTACTTGGGAGAAACTGTTATGAATGTCAGAAAGGTATTTCCTAATACTTACACCGCCAGGAAAGATGTCCTGAGATGCGTTTATTATCATTATGAAGAACAAGCAAAGGTGTATGGAATAATTAACACAAGGCTCTCTTCGTCAAGTGGTGAATTGCACATCTTTAGCATCTACTAAAAGAAGCTTTCTGAAAGGAAATTAAAATTTTATTCATTTCCACTCTTCTTTCCTAAACTAAAAGCAGAGTTTGTCATATTATAGGCAGAGTAAGGTTTTTCTTAGCCATAGTTAGTGAAGAGTTGTGTCTTATATATGGTGGGGTTGGGAAATAATGTTCAACTTCTGTTTTTTAAATTCATAAGTGAGTTGTAAGTGGGCAATTTTTTCATTACTGTGTATTTGACTTAAGGGCTTAAAAAAAGAGCTGAAGGGTAATGTTTGAACCCTAAGCAGGCTGCGGTACTCCTTGCAGCTTTCTTTATTTCTCTATTCTCTGTCTTCTACCTCTGTTAGTTCAATGTCATGTATATGAGCTGCTGTATGTTTGCTTTACGTATGTATGCACGTATTAATGAAGATAATCATTCATTGAAAGAATAAAATGATGGCAGTCCTAAAGCCCTGTAGAATCAAAACCAAAAAATTCAGCCTACATTTAAACCTTAAGATCCAAAAGTATAATTCCCTTAGCCAAATTTCATCTCTCTTCATGAAAAGAATGCAGTCAATAACTATACTCTTTGACATATATTTTCGTGAGCATTGTGAAAATCATAAGTTAATGGCTTTACAAAGAAAATTCTTGTGGTGTGGTACGATGAGTCAGTTTAAGTACCCCTTGGTCAATTGGGAAACAGTTTGTCGGCCCAAAGAGCATGGTGGGCTTGGTATTCGACGCATAAAAGAGTTTAATTCTGCACTCCTTGCAAAGTGGATATGGAGATATGCCACTGAAGAGAATGCACTATGGAGGAAAGTCATAGATGGAAAATATGGGAAAGGACCTCAAATTTGGTTACCAAACAAGTGCTCGGCAGCAAGGACCTCGGGGTTGTGGAAGGGAATCCTCAAAAAAGAATCTGAAATGAAAGAGCACTTCAGATTCCATGTAAGGAAAGGCACAAAAGTCAACTTCTGGAACGATGTTTGGACTGGAAACCAGCCTCTTGCGGTTTCCTTTCCGCATATTTTCGGCATATCAGAAAGTAAAAGTCTCTCTGTTGCCCAAGTCCTGGGCTGCCCTCTACAAAATAACAGAAACTTATGTATGAGAAGGAACCTACAAGATGCTGAAATCGAAGAAATGGCAATGCTCCTCAAGACGCTAGAAGGGCAATACAGATCTAACAGGGGTGAAGATGAAGTAATATGGTCCCCTAATCCTGAGGGCTCTTTCACAGTAGCCTCTTATTATGCCATCCTGCAACTGAAAAAGCCTATCCTACCCGTAGGTATAAAGAGGGCTTGGGATATAATTGCACCAGCCAAAGTTAAACACTTCATCTGGGCTGCTGCTCAAGAAAAGATCCTTACATGCGACAACCTTGAAAAGAGAGGACAGATGATCGTTAACTCCCTTTGGCGATTATGCAACAGTGAAGAAGAGACGTCAAACCACATTCTATTACATTGTAAATTCAGCTCTGAAGTATGGAATGCGTTTCTCAGGAAATTTAACCTGCACGTTTGTAAGCCTAACTCCCTCAGCCAGTTGCTTGAGCAATGGATAAATTGCCCACTACCCTATTGGGGTAAAATCCTATGGAAAGCTAGTATTCCTGCTGTCCTATGGGGCTTGTGGACTGAAAGAAACAGTAGGGTCTTCAATGACAATGCTGCTGCAGTGGGTATGGTCATCGAATCCACCACTCGCACCACACTCTCATGGGCCTCTACTTTACATGGCCTTCCACCCTTCCCCCTCCCAGTTATCAAGAAATTCTGGTATAAAATTGCCCACTTCACAAAACCAAAGCCACCTAAGATGATTGAATGGAAGCCGCCAAAGCCCCCTATGATTAAGCTGAACTTTGACGGGTCCTCAATGGGCAACCCGGGACCTGCGGGTCTTGGAGGTGTGATCAGAAATGATAAAGGGGAAATTCTCAAGGTTTACTCGGGGATTGCGGGCTGTTGTAGGTCGAATGAAGCCGAAGCCAAAGCACTTTTGGCAGGCATTAAAGTGCTAAACCAAGATACACTTCAGCCACTTGAAATTGAAGGTGACTCCCAGTTAGTCATTGGCTGGGCACAGAAGAAAAACACTGCCCCCTGGTCTTTAAAGCCTATTTTCGATGAGATGGATGATCAGATCAGGGACTGGAAAATAGCCTGGTCGGCTGTCCCAAGGTCAGCCAACTCCTTGGCTGACAAGCTGGCAAAGGCAGGTGTTGTTAGGACAGGCCTTATAATTGCCAACTCCGAGACAGATCTCTTTTAATCCCCTACAGCCCAAAAGGAGGCCTCTTTGGCCTCAGATGTATTACTACTCTATCTTACACTGCTTGTACTATGCTCTATTTATAATCAAATAAAAAAGCATCACTATTTCAAAAAAAAAAATCATAAGTTAACAATTACACCAATCTTTTTGTTGGCCTTGAGGCTCACTTTTGGAAGCCCGAACGTATGAATGGGGCACTATTCTTTCTGGGCCTTGCGGCTATGGATAATAACTGTTTCAATTGATTTCGTTTTGTCTTTAAAGAGCTATTTGTGGGGGACTTCCTATCTTTGTCTGTCTCCTCATCTTTTGTCCCTCTTCCTCACACTCTCCCTATTGCATCCAGAAAAATCTCTTTGTAACAATGATTGTTTCTGTAACAGGGTTCTTTTTCGTACAAACTTCCAGTGGATGACGTATTGAAGGGAGGAAATGGCGTTGAGACAGTACTTGATTCCGAACGAAATAGTGTTGTGGCTACTACTTTATTGGGAAGTGTAGTGATCTTCATTCCTATCACAAGGTAGCATTAAAATGACAATGTGTTATTATATGGGTTAGATTTGCCTTAGTTACTTTCTCTCGATTTCTGGCCCTTGTATATCGATGATCTTGCTTTTTCTATATGATTGATATAAAAATCTGACGACAAGAATTCTGTGTAAAAAAACCTTACACAACAATGGTCTCTTTGGATAATTTAATTTGGACCTCTGCATATTCTGAAGGATACTTGAATTTGAATGAATTTTGTTGCTAACAGTTGGTTCATTCTTCATTTATGTCAAGTGAATTATTCCCAAAACGGATGTTTGTTTGCGTCGTTGAGATTGTGTGTTAGTATTAATTCAGCTGGATAACGTTTTTGCAAGAGAAAACTGGATATTCTTTTTGTGCTTTTTAACTGGAATGCATGCTAATATTTTTAGAGTTTCAAGTATAGTAGATGCAACTTGGTATGCAAAAACCTGTATGGATGAACAATCAACTCTCATTTCACTGATCTTTGTGAAATTGTAGGGAGGAGCATGAACTTCTAGAAGCTGTGCAAACAAAGCTTGTTACTCACGCTCTAACTGCTCCTGTCCTTGGAAATGACCACAATGAGTTCCGTGGACGCGGATCCCTGGTAATATATAATATCTCAAAAATATGTTGTGATAGCATAGACATAAGTTAGTCAATTATTTTTTAAAAGTTAATTGCACATGCATGCCCCAAGTGAGATTTTAACCCTAACTTCCACTAATACATTTATTCTTCAGTATTCTTGGATTTTAATATACTTGTTTTCTGGAAATATATTTTAGATGGTAGGTTTCTAATATGAAGTTCAGGCTTCAAGTCTGATCTGGTGAATTGGGTGTATTTTGGGTGCATTTTTGATATATTCTAGGTAGGAATGGGCATGGAAATCAGATAACATTCCCGATATTTAACCCCAAAATTCAATCCCCAATCTTCAACCCCAAAACCCAACCACTGCAACCCCAAAATCCGACCACTGCAACCCCAAAATCCGACTCCTGATCTTCAACCCCAGATCACTACCCCAAATCTTCAATTGTAAAACCTGATTGCCGATCTTCAACACAAAACCCAATCCCAGATCTTTAGCACAAAACTCGAACGTGATATTCAACTCCAAAACCTATCCCTAATGAAACTTCCAATGTGTTTTAAAATCTGATCTTGTCTCTGCTGCATCCTTGTTCTATATCCTAGCCCACCCATACCCATCTCCACCCCGTATGCCCGCCCACCGCATCCCTATCTGACCTTAAATCCCCAAACCCAACCCTTGATCATCAAACCCAAAATGAGACCCTCAATCTTCAATACAAAATGAGACCCTCGATCTTCAACCCAAAATGAGACCCCCGATCTATAACCCGAAACCTTCCTCCGATCTTCAATTTCAGAACCCAACCTTGATCTTAATCCCTAAATATCCCCAATTAAAATTTGGAGGGGTTTTGGAACCTGATCATGTCCCTGCCCCATCCCACCCTATATCCTAACCTACAAACCCCCATCACCCTATATCTTAACCTACAAACCGCATCCCACCCTATATCCTAACTAACAAACCCCCATCCCCACCTTGTATTCCTGCCCACCATATCCCAATCCCCACCCAAAATCCTGCCTTGTATCCCCGCCTTGCCTTGTCCCTAACCCGTCCCTATCCTATATCTCAGCTCTGTATCCCTGCCTTGTATTCTCTGTATCAACTGCCCCAAATCCCCGCTCTCTATCCTGCCTCATATCCCCACTCAATATCCTTTCCCATATCCTTTCTTTATAACCCTGCCACATAATCCCATCCCATCCCCGTCCAGATCCCACCTCATTTTCGCCCCGACTAAATCCTATCCCCTTCCCCGTTTGGATCCTGCCTAATTTTGGCCCAAACCCAATCCCATCCCCCATCCCTGTCCAGATCCCGCCCCAATTTCTTCCCTTTCCTGCCCCAATTCCTGCCCCTGCCCTAATTCCTACCCTATCCTAATCCCTGCCTCATCCTGGCCCTATCCCTGTCCCGTCTCTATCCAATTCTTACCCCTTTCCTACCCTATAAAACCGGCTGGGTTCAGAAAACCCATCCATGATGGAAACCCGTCTGTGGGGCATAATTTTATTGTCCTCCCCTGGGTTTTTCCGTTTTGAGTCGGGACTTGGATACAGATGTTGATCCCTAATTCTGGGTTTATTCTGAATGTTTTCAAAATCCAAATAGACAGTTTCTGGCCTTCTTATCCAAATATATAGACAAATTTTGTGAACTCTTAAAATATCCTTGGTAATATATTATAAATCGTCTGCTACAATTTGATCCTTATCTATCTGTGAATGTTAACCATAGACTTTCAATTAAAACCCTTCCATGTGACGATTATTCCTTAGTTTTCATATATCTTTTCTTGGTATTTGTAGATTTCAATACTTGTTTTCGGAAATATATTTAGATGGGGTTTCTCTATGTGAGGCCTTGGCTTCAAGTCTCAGACCTGGGGTTTCTCTATGCTTTTGTTAGTTGAAAGTAATTTGTTTTCTCCATGAGAAGAAAGCATGGCTTTTTACTGCATGTTTATTGCAGAGTGGGGTGCCCAGGATACTAGATGGGGATATGCTAGCTCAATTCCTGGAGCTAACCAGTGCACAACAAGAAGCGGTTATATCAGGCTCCCCTCTGGGAAGTTCGAAGTTGGGTTCTCATCGTTCATCCCTTCCTATCGACAGAGTTGTCCGGTTACTTGAACGAGTTCATTATGCTCTCAATTAGACCCTTCCCCGTATGAAAGCTAAGATGAATGAACTTGATACGCTGCTATCTGAAGGAAAACCTATGCACGTGTTTATATCGCAGTCCTCATGTAGGAAGAATGCCTTGTACATCTTTCTTGTCTGTAAATGTTCTCTGTTACATTGCTATCATAGTTTGATCAAAGATGAGTTCCGGGCAAACAAAGTCATCATGGTTCTGAAGCTTGATGAGCCATGGATTGGAAAGTTCATCTTCTCATTTTGTTAAATGAGATCTTTGTAGATCTGTAGTTCTATTCCGGTAGATCAGGTTGCAATGTCTGGGTTCTCATAATGTATTTGCAAGATGATGAATGAGAAAAGTGCTATTTGCGGTGGAAGACTTCTGTAGTTAAGGTTTGATTTTTCCTTTTGTAGCTTTGTCAGTCATGTTTTTGGTAGGGTAAGGCAAGATATATTGCTGCCTGTAATATTGGTTGGGTCATGACTTGATATTTACCTTTGTAATATGACATAGTGATACCTGTATAGCTATCTATTGCTACAGTATCTTGCGTTTCTGGTATTAATACTGAACCTGGGTAGGTCAAGGTTTTTAAAAGAAAATCTGAGTCGGGCTGCATTTTTTATTTGTAAGGTTCAGAATTCGATGCTAATAACATTTTAGTGAAGAAATACCCGAGGGATATTAATATCATATGACCTATTCCTTTGTCTAAATCGCACAACACAAAACTTATAATTCGTTTCCAAAGGAGTACATTGTTATGCTTAGACGAGGACGGACTTTTACTATTTAGCGAGTCTCATAAAATCTAATGACAAATTTGCAATCAAAGTGGCTGATTAAACCTGTTCCTTTCTCCATCGATATTAATCTCAATTAAATCCTCTCCGTTAGGATGTATTGCAGCAGTTTTGCAGTTCAACATCAGGCTAAATAGAAGAGGTCACATTGACCAGAAAATATAATAACCTTGATCGTCACTTAAAATTTCCAAGGTGCTAATAACATCAAGATCCACGGTGAAGTAAAATGAAACTCTCTTAACTCAGCTTAAACAATCACGTGTAGCAGAAAATCTTAGGCAACAAAACCATGTTCATCTTATGGTAGATCAGCAAGGACCAACTGTGGCTGTTCCCTTGATTTTGGTAGGACTAACAAATTTTTTAGCTCTTAGGGAGGGAGCACATTATGAAACAATGGTTACAGGAGATCTAGATATGTTTCTGGTGCTGCATCCATGTCTATTAATGATATCTGGATTCTTAAAAGAATAGAATGACATATTTGAGTTTCACAACATCTACTTGTGGTGGATCTTGTTGCCATCATAAATAACTATTTCCCTTCTAGTTCTCAACCAGTTTTATTGCTGAGGAGAGGACACACTTGTTGAAGTTTCTTATTGGAGATTCTAAGGGTCAGGACAGGCCAGGTGACTTGGTATTGCCTCAGTGGTCGGTTCTGTTTTGAGGGAAGTGAAAGTGCATCTGTATTCAACATCTGAAAAAGTTTCTGGCGCAATATACCCCCACCATCACTTCACCTTTTCCAAAGAGTACTTTGAAATGAGGCTCTGCTTGAAGTTGTTGTCTTTAGGGGTTGAGTTTTCTGTCCTCTATATTTGCATGTTGAATTAAGATGGTAGGACGATAAGTATGGATCAATGTGGCTAACATGAATTGAAAGGTTTTCACCAGCCTAAAATCATGTCACTTATCTACTATCTGAACTTGTTCTTAATTTTGAGGGGGGGGAAATACTAGGTGGTTTGTTTCCTTTCGAGTCTGTCATATTGGCATTATACTCTTTCATTTTAACCGCAAGGGGCCTTATGCTACTGAAAATTTTAGGTGTTCGAGTGGTTCAAATGCGTTCATATTGGTTTTGGCCGGATTATACAGTGTCTTGACTTGATATCTAATTAAATCAGTCACATTTGTTTGGGATTTCAAAGATGATATTGTGTTTTGTTCTTCAACAATTTCTTTTTTAGGGTTCTGTTCTTACATGATGTTATTCAGGAATACATATAGTTTAGTACATCACCAGCAAAGTTCCAATGATCAGGTGCGGTGTGTAAAAGATCATATATACTTCAAGATACTTCTCATGAAGTTATCTTGTTCTCTCTTTTATTTTACCTATGAACATCAAATAAAACGAAATAAAATAAATGATGAAATCCAAACCAGAAGGGTGAGAAAAAATATTCAGATTGTATACCACTTTTCCGTTGAAAAATATTTTCATCTTCGAAATTCACACGGGAATCCCCATAACTATTCACCTTCTTTTACACCCTAATTCCAGTCACTCGGCTGCTTTTTTTTTTTTTTTTTTTTGCAATTCCTTCACACAGTTCACAGTCCAAAGTCATCAGACACTAACATGGGACTGCAAACAAAACCTTCATTTTTTTTTTAATTTATTTTCATTCCGCAGACTACAATAATGAACCAAATGAAATTAAATAGTTTGAAATTCAAACCGGATAGTGGAACTGCATTGGACCTCCATTGTCATAACCATCGTGGTTTGCACAAGTTACAAGTTAGCATCATGGAAAAAGGAAGATTAATGATACAATGTGAGTTATAAGTTAAACTTGTTGTAAATTGTAAATTGTAAATTATAAAAGTCATAATTGAAATATGCATATTAGATTAGAAACCTACGTGAATTACAACATTATCAGTGTTAAAATTGCCCATATAACCATTAAAGATTCACTGATATGAGTCATAATTACTTATTTCTAATATAAATAATATACACATACATAAGAATGAAGACCCTTTTTGTACATTGTAATATACAATAATAATTCCTCTGTTTTTAAAATTTAAATATATATTATATATATATTTAAAAAATAATTTTATTAATTAAGCTCAATCTGGTTTTAAAACTTATGTGATAAATTGATAATCATAAATTCTTAATTTGATTAGAGAAAAAAATGAGCCTGGTCTACTAATCAGGCTCTGGACCACCCCAATTGTGAAGGGAAGAGAAGTAAAACGGTAAAGTGGTTATCTCTTGTTACTATTATATGCCTCTCCCCTTTAAAGTTGATGTTATATGAATCCATATATTTCGTGTAACAATCATAATATGATCAGTAATATATGTAATGTTTGTATTTATACAACTCATATGTGAGTAATTTTTTACTAATTGCAAATTTGTAACTTCATTACATGTTAATTACATTAATTAAGAAGATGCTCACATGTTCTAGAGTTAGTTGAGCACATATAAGCGAATGTTTTGTACATGGGAGAGAATGCTATAATTTGGTGTATTATTTTATTTTAGAGTTAGATAACCTAAGATATTCACATATTTTGTTTAGTGGAAGAATTTTGTAATTTGGTGGATGTATCTCCTTGTAGAGTTGGATTACCAAAGGTACTCATTTCTATTTTGTTTTACATTATTTACTGTTTACAATGCTAGGTGCACTTATGCACATTACTTAATCCTTTGTACATGCTAATCTAAGCACTTAAAAATATAATAAAAATATTTTTATTATATAAAATCTTATATTCTAAAAGATAAACCCTAGACATCAATGGTTTAAATTAACATGTATAGATAGGTAGGTATTACACACAAGTGCAATTAGCATTTTATTTAATTATATCTGTAAGTGTAATCACAAGGTGTTGCCCCAATTACATCTAAAATCTACTTTCTAATTCTATCTCTTTATTTATTGATTTATTTATTTATTTTTTGAGATATTATCCATCAAGTTCTTTATTAGTTCTCATAATTAAATAGCTCTAGAATTTATATTGATATATATATATATTTAAAGGAACGATTACAAAAAGTTGGTCAATGAGCCTTTGACTATGGACCATTAAATGCCTTGACCTTATCTCTAGCAGAAAATGCCTCCACTTTGATGTAGAAATCATTCGAAAAAGTTTTTCTTTCAGTTGAAAGTTGAAACTTTAGCACTGTTTCTGATTATATTAAAAGAAAATTAGAAAAAAAAGGCACTGAAAGAGCTGGTAAGGGTTCGTTCTAAAGACCCACTAGCCTTTACAATTTCATGCTAATGTTGACAACTACATCTACAAAAAAGAATAATGAATGAATGAAGGAAGCTCCGTATCTTCTTCTGTGCAGTAACATGAAAGAATAAACGAATGGGAAGTGAGTCTTCTTTTTTTTTCTTTTCATACAAAACTGGTAATCCCTCCTCCTCCTCCTCCTCCTCCACCTCCACGGCGGCGATTTAGCAGCCGCCGTCGTCGTCCCTGGACATGGACAAGGGATTGGGACTCTGAAAACCCAGAGGCGAAGAGCAACAAGTCCTGGAACAGGAGTTGAAGGAACGCCCAAATGCGGCGACGGCGGCGACACCTTGAGGAGGGCACGACTGGGTTCTGGAATGCGATCTCGGGGACAAACACATCTGCTCCAGCGCCATTTTCTGGAGCTCAGCCGGGTAATCCCTCACGCACCCGATCCGAGGCCCCGCCCCCGTCGTCCATTTACAGGACAGCTGCTTCCCCAGCTGGTACGATTTCATCCCCTTCTTCGAATTGATCCTCCGCAGGATGGATTCCGCCGGCACCGACCCTTTCTCCTTCTCCTCCGCCTCCTCCTCCTTCTCGAACAGGTTCCACTTGGGCGACAGGAACACCTCCGCAGGCGACGAAGGGGTTCTTCCGCCGCCCCAGTTCTCGCTCGGCCCGGCCTCCGCCTCCACGAACACCAAATTCTCCGTCGACGATTCCGTCGTCGCTTTTCTGCTGCTGCTGCTGCTGCTGCTCTTCTCAGCCTCGTTTCGCAGCCTTTCTATTAGGTCCCTCCTGTTGGGGATCGAGATCGTCACCGACTTCTTCCTTCGGGTCAGACTAGGTTTCGGCGACGCTCGCTGCTCTGCTTTCCCTAATTTGTTCGATTCTGCCGCCAAATCCGACACGATCCTCTCGATCGAGTCGCGCCTCAGACCCGCAGATTCTTCCTCTTCCGGTGGAGAATCCTGGAATATTATCAAAACATTCAGTTTCTCGTGTGCCCCAAAAAACTAAAGCGAGATCGTAATCGAGAATGGGTACCTTGACATCGGTGAGATCTACGTTCTTCTCTCTCAGATAGGAGACGAATTCTCGAAAGTTTTCTTCGGTGGGGCGATAATGTCCGCTGTGAGGCCACACGGCCTGATATCCAACAACGAGCAGAGAGGAAAGAGACTCAGTGTCTTTCACGACTTATAAATAAATAAGAACGTTAATCCGGTACAAAATTTCACAAAACTTTTTTTACTGTTTGGAAAAAAAGAAAGCCAATACCCACCTTCAGCACTCCTTTCTCTACTTCCAATCTTCCGGCAGCAGAGGTGGCTCCTCCTGCTAGAAAACTGGAATGCTGAAACGTTCCCTTCGATTTCTGTCCAGATATATACGAGGGAAAGGCATTTCAGAAAAGATGATGATGATGATCCTGATCAACTCCAGACCCAAATGGCTAAGTTTCTGAAAAGTTTACCTGCCCAACGTACAAAGATTTGGATGTGCTGAGAACAAAGATCCACTTGGTGTCTCTGGGTCCCTCGGTTGTGTCCAGCAGACACCCGCTCTGCTTGTTAATCAGTTTCCCATCCTCCACTATAACTTCATATGCCTCCCTTTCTTTCTGCAAAAATCAAAGAGGTAGTAGATTCGAGTTAAAAAAAAAAAACCCTTTTGGAGGATTAACAACTGCAAAACCAGAACCAAGGAAAATTTTGGGGGAAGAAATTAACTCACCGGACCCAGATATTTAATGCACTGCTGCTGAAGCTTCGATCTGGGACATTTCTCATGATTCCATTCTCTCCCCTCCCCGACATCCAACCTGTAGATTCGCATATTAAAATTTTTGTGAGTTTCGAATTCGAGGAAAAGCTGAGAATTTCTCCCAGAAATATGTGCATATAAAGGGTGTTCAATTAATTCACCAGTAGAAGAAGGGTTGCCGACTCTCGCAGCGAAGCCAACTATCGTAGTAAAAATGGAGATTGTGTCCATAACGATGGCGAGGGTCAATCTGCCAACACAAAAAAAAACCCATCAATCTAACAGAATTAATCGCGTGAATGAATGAGAATGAACCATCAATATAGAGAGCAGAGTCTCGAAATCCAGGACTTACTGCCTCGAGCCAATGCTGGAGTGCAAGTTTCCGTGCCTTCTCGTCCTTGGACAGACCTTTCCCCACCTGCACAAAAGATGTTAATATGAGATAAAAAAAAAAAAAAGGCAAGATTCTGAAAAAGTAAGAAACAAGGGGGGTGTTTGATCGACGGAGCGTTGTTCACCTTAGCAGCCCTGGTTCTCGCTCTCGACCACCGAGAAACGGCGGACTCTGGTCTCCCAATGTCGAAAAACGATACAGAGCTTCGTTTCAGCACCGCAAAATCTAGCAGCTTCCACCTGTAACGGGTTGCAAAAGATATATAACACAATCGTAAGACTCAAAATGCTGTGAATGAGAGAAGAAACGGAAAGGGTAGCCAGAGGAGACGAACCATTTCTGTTCTGCGAGAACAGCGCAATCTGCGAGCCGTCTCCTCGTTCGGAAACTCTTGTACACTTTCTGCAATTTGACGGCGGCTTTGTATTTGGGGCTGCTCGTATCGACATTGGGAGAGAAGGGGACCTTCTCCATGGAGGGCATAGCCTTCAATCTCGGAGACTCCACCTCCGGGGCCTCCTTAAAGCTCGTGAACGTGGCGCAGTCGCCGGAAAAACGAGGGGTTTTAATGGATATCATGGTTTCCAAGTGGAACGGGTCTCTCTCCCTTCCTTTGAAACTCACAGACCCTTCTATGATCATTTTGCCGGATCCAAAGCGATTCAAGATCGTCGGCTCCGAGTCTCGCCCGTTGAAGCTGACGGATCGGAGTGTTGTTTCCACATCGTCGCTCTTGAAGCTGATGGATCTCAGGATGAGACTTTCGAAGTTGTCATCGAACACATCGTAGTCATCCCCGGAACAGGAGAAGGAGATGCCCATTAGGTCTGATCGCCGGCGACGACAATGGCGAGTATTTTTACTATCTGAAACCGACCGAAATCTGTTGGCCTGGTAGATCGATATGTTTCCCAATCCTGTCATTAGAAAAATCAGAAAACATCGAAACAATGGCGTTTGATCTGCTGCAGAGATTAACAGAGACAAAAAAGAAAAAAGAAAGACGTTGAAATCCTGGAGATATATGGCTACAGCTCATGCTTCATTGGGGATTTCTCACTCGTTCGGAAAAAAATCTGAGATAGCCACCGGAGAAGAGAGAACAGGAAAAAGCTCGAATGCGGGGTTGTGATCGATGATGAATCGAATGAGAAGTTTGCATGTAATTACACACAAAAGTCCAGAAACCCGTTTGTCCCCGCATCAAACTGAACGAACAAACAACGAAACAACCAGTTTCGATCAAACGGAAAAAAGAAAGAAAAAAGCCTTTAATTTACCTCTCTTTCAGTGATGCCTGTCTCGCCCAATGAGGTTGGGAGATGAATAAATGCGGGAGACGCTAAAATACGAGAGGGATTGAAGAAAGGAGGAGATAATGGGAGAGGCCCATTGTGGAGAGATTGGCCGCGCTGGAATATTGAGGCGAAACAGACACGGCTAAAGTTGGGAAGGTTCGTTTTCCCGTCTCCGGCGAGGAACAGAGTGTCTTTCCCTCGCAAAAAAAGGGGGTACCTGCCACAGATTCTGAGGAAGAAAAAACCAGAGGTGATGCCTTCTCCACCAAATCGCTGCCCCTCCCCAGATTTATAGCAGGTTTTGGAGGAGAGAAATTCGAATCATCATCAGTATTAAGTTCCTCTCTCTCTCTCTCTCTCTCTCTCTCTCTCTCTCTCTCTCTCTCTCCCCATTTTTCCAAGCACGTGTACATGGACCTGCGCGTCCCCCCTGTCACCCCTCAACGCCCATCTTCTCTCTCATTTTACTTACTTTACCTTTCTTCCCCATAATATTTTTTTTTCTTCTGCTTCTTCCCTGCTTATCTGTTTCCCAGTAAAAACTAATCCAGAAAGTCTTGTCTTGTCATTTGGTTCTGCCATGCTTTAATCTCAATTCAAGCTCCCCATGGAGTAGTCGGCGAATAATGCTTTAATTTCACCGAGTAGGTGATGTTAAGGTAGGTGAGTGTAACATGATTTCGAGCTTCTGGAAATGGTCGAAACAGAGGGATTTCTTTTTTTATTTATTTTCATCTTCCATTTCTCTTCGATTGAGCTTTCAGTGAAGGAAGAATTTACCCAGTCAAGGACCTAAAAAATTCTGTTTGACGTTTCAGCAACTTGACTTGGCTGCAAGGGAACGATATCCAACACTGAGACTTGTAGTAGTCCGTCAATAAGACCAAATATTAAATTCAAAAGCGTGGGAGTGAAGCAAGCAGTTCGTCCGTCCGCAGACCCAATGAATCGGTCTTACCTCCATTAAATTTTGTTATCACTGACTTCTTACTACAAACAATCAACCAACAACAACAGAAAAAAAAAAAAAAGTTTATCGTTTTTGGATATCGCAAGATCGTATGTCAGCACTTAGGCAAGCGTACATAACCGTGTGGAAACTTACACAAAACCTGTCTTCTTAAATGGCAAGCCATTGTCATTAAGAAGGAAAATGACCGGAGAGGATCAGACGGGGAAAGTTAATTTCCTGGCAATTCAAGACTCTTTTGATAATTACGCGGTCATTGCATTGCAATTTGCAGCAACACCCATTATCTTGCTACGTACTGCCGTCGTTCTCATTCTCTCCAGCTCAGTAAAGGTCAATTCGATACCCACACATTCAATTTCACTCCATTAATTGGGTCTCCAATTTGAAATGTGAGTGGAATAAGTCGAGTTGAAAATATGATAGATAAAGCAGACGTGAATTGATGAGTCCGCGTTTGGATCATTAACATATAGGTGAAACACATTAATTACCCAGCTCTGCTACGAAGTCGCCCCCACACTTGTTACTCCAGAGAGAGAGAGAGAGAGAGAGAGAGAGAGAGAGGAGAGCAATTATATAAACGGATATGGAAAATCTGCTGTCCTTGTTCGTACCCATCCGTAGATCTTACGAGTTGAGGGGAAAAAATAAAAATAAAATGGATAAAACCAGGTAGAGAAACGCGTGGTGGGAGCAGAAAGCAGAGAGACACAGTAAGGATTGTCGGAAAGACGGAAAGTGCTCTCTAGTCCCACCGTCACCATTTTTTTTTTTTTAAATCTATCCCATCAACGCCCAAACTTTTCTCACCCCGGAAAGGAGAGAAAGAGACGAGTCTCATCGTGAATTAAAAGTGGACATTTAAAAGGGCGTACGAGAAGAGAAAGTAAAGGATATTTAATGGAAGACGGTGGTGAGTACGCTTGAGAGAGAGTCAACCTTCGTTCCCACCTTTCCAGTTTTCCCTTTCCAGTGTGTCCGTGAGACTGTGTGACTCCGAAAGAGAGAGAACAAGAGAGAACAAGAGAGAGAGACGGCAAATGTGGACAAATTGGTGCGTAAGGGCCATCTGTCTTCTGAGGAATACCCATGCATGGGCGACCCACGTACCGGGTTGACTGTACGACGCCTCACCTGTCTCCACGTGGTCCTTTTGAATCGTCGCCACGACGACTACATGCATGCCTGCCTAGCTGGCCGGACACCCGACCACAGACCCACCATCAGTCCACCACCCACCCCTGCTTAGTGATCATTAATTAATACCTTGCTATTTCCTTAATCACAATAATAAATCAATAATTAAACATAAATGACTTCACGTTAACTCATTTAATTAGAATGGATGGACTTCGAATGGATCGACCATGCATATTTGGACTAGGCACCACCCATGCCACCTCCTATATTATATATATATATATATATTAATTCATTACACATTAATTTGGTAGACGAGGAGAAATGGGTTTTCTGAATTAATGTTATAGTACTACTTCAGTTTGATTGATTTAATTATATGGTGAGGAATTATAAGCTGAAGGGGAATATTGGATTCTTGTTTTTCTTTAATTACGTGGGTGGTTATATTCGGGATTAGACCATCAGTACTGACTACTGAAGAGAATAAATTAAATAAGAGAGCATGCATGCATATTGTAGGAGCTGGAAAGTATGGGGGCGGAAGGCGTCACAGCTGTAATACTGGTGGCTGTGTCGCGCGACCTTAATTTCCCATCTCTCGAACTGGTTGTAGTACTACTATATATACTCTTATATATTAATGCAAATCCAATATATAATAATATTCCTATAAAAGCCTTAAAAGCTGATCAAGTCTTTCTTCTTCTTCTTCTTTTCTTCTTTTTCTTCTTCTTCTTCTTCTTCTTTTTCTTCTGTCTTCGCCTCCATCGGTAGTCCTAATTAATTTATCTGCTCCAACGCGTCTTTACTTTGGCTTCGGCACCGACGACAGGAGATCAGGGATAAGTATCTTTACTTAATTGCTTGGACGCGCGCCTGCGATACTGCGATTCCATGCATGAAGGGTACACCACTACTCCTATTACAATTGAAAGTGCTTTACCAACTGCATGGGATCGTTGCACACCAAACATATATGATCCGCTAGCTACTAATCCGCTAGCTACTAATCCGCTAGCTACTTAATTGCTTCAATACCAAAGCTATTTGATTAGTTAGGTGCCTGAACACGACAAGAGGAAGTGGGATTTAGATGAAATGAGTACTGTTACAATATATACGAACAAGTCTGTCCCATCAAACCTGCTATGAACGAAGTCGACATCATGTGTAATGTATATAAAAGCAGAGATATTTGATAAGGTTGGTGATGTCGATCAAAATTAGTGACGCCTTAACTAACCATCGACAATATGGCTTAAAATACTGAATAAAACAGATTAGACGTACCCATCCGAAAGAAGAAGATGAGCCAGATTATATATATCTTCTTCATTTATAGTTGATTTCGTCGACCTTTGTATCTTTCTTCTTCAATTCGTCCTCGGTTATCGTAATATGCTAGCTGATCGGGTGACAGCTCCGAGTCATTAGCTTTCTGTTCTCCTGTCCAATCCTTTGCCGAACGAGCTACTTTTTTTGTATATATAATATGGTACCAACTCCCAAGTGATATATATCCACACTCTCTGAGTACATAATTAATTTCGACTCTGTGAATGTGATAGCGAAGTAGTTGTTACTTGTTAGCTAGAGATGAAACCCTTCCAGGTTCCAACCTCCAGTCCTAATGCAAGCAATTACCGGAACCCATATTATTGGCAGACAACAATACAACATATATATATATATATATACATCCTTCTTCTTGCATGCTTGCGACTGGGGTACTAGCTTATTGGGTTTCAGAACTGGGGCTCTGGTTTCCAGGTATTGATCATGTGACATGTTAATTACCTCATGTTTAAGAAATGGAACGTGATACTAACTGCAGCGCAAATCGAATTGCAGATTTATGAATTAATACAGTAGTACTGGAGGACCCAACTTCGATATATTTAATCTTCAAAATCTCCGGTTGACCAAATGAAATAATATTGCGCGTCTTTCTATGGGTTGCAGTAGTATTTGAGAGGGGGACAATATTCGTAGTTTTATTATTTAAATAGCTAGCATCAATTAATTAATATGGGTATTCAATATTTCTGATATCTGAATCACCTTCTAGCTGTAGCAGGCACGCCGCTCGGTCTACCGCTCAGAAATTTACTCCCACTTCGGACTCCATGCACGCGAATTAATGCACATTATATTGCTGCTCATATATCTATTTTTATGCTTCTGAAAGCGTCAGTAATATGGAAGAACCTAAGTCAAAACGTCCCAAAACGTGGTGGAAGAGTACTGCAACTCGTAACTGTGATCATTTTCATGGTGTCATTTTCACCTTTTCGGTACTTACTCAGAACATCCCTCAACTAGTAACGTCAATTTGTTGTTAATTCCTTTTCTTGACGAGGCTCTAGTTCGAGCTGTTTTGAAAACGAAGAGGAGAGGGGGACCGCAGGCGATTATACAGAGAGTGGAAAACGTTCAATTACTCGTATAAACACTTTATAGAAAAAAAATATACAGGACGTCACACGTACGTCCTGAAAATTTCCAATATTATCAAACGATTTCATAGTCAAGGTTTTTTTTTTATCCTAAACCAAAATCACCTCCTAGCTAGCTGTAGCAGGCACACTGCTCGGTATCTGCCTCTCAGAAATAATTTTCTCCCACTTGGGAGTACTCCAGGAAGCCTCGTTTTTTTCCATCCCACGCGTTCACATGCTCGTATACATCGCTGCTCATCTATAATTTTTCCTGCTTCTGATAGGGTCGGCATTGAAGAACCCAATGAACGTCCGAAAACGCGCTGAAAGACTGCAAGTAGTACTACTCTATCTACAAGAAACGCAAGGGTCTAGTTCTTTCTAAGCTGCAATTTCCTAGTAATCCTCCTCTTGGAAAATGGAAAATTAGCGTATTGATTTGGGTTGCGTGGACAGCTTTTCATGAAAAGTCAGAGGACAGCCACGTCCAGAGAGCGACGAGGTTAATTAGCTAATGACAAAACATCAAGTGATCATAACTCCTAACTCGTAACTTCATTTTCATGCGGTGTCGTTTTCTCCTTTTCCGTACTTACACAGAACATTCCTCAACTCGTAACGTCAATTTTTTGTTCCTTTTCTTTATCAGGCACTACTTCGAGCTGGTCTAACAATGACGAGGAGAGGGAGAGGCGACTATAGAGTGCCTTTGGCTAATCTCCTAGGAAGGTAAAAGCTCTTTTTCTAAATATATGGCAGCTTGAAAAATTAAAATCACGGTTGGATATGTCATCGTCTAGATAAAGTTCCGTTGAGGAATTTCTATAGAGTAAAAAAACTGTTTTAATATATATTTGATTAACAATTGAGAGTTAGAAAGAAAAAATATCCGAAAACATCTCAGTTCTTGGCTCAGACAATTCCACCCAATCTAAGGTTTTGATAAAATCCAACGTATAAAGAAATGTGTCATGGTAAGACAATTCCCTCTGATCTGATTGTTTGAAAAAATCCATTGTGTAAATATATAGGGTCATGATAAGACAATTCCGCTCGATTTGAGTGTTTGAGAAAATCCTGTGAACTATCAATTGACCTTGTCAAGCTCGTGACAGCTGAACAAAGACGAACTCCTCCGCTTACTAGTGTTAAATGATTGCAAAATGCTGCAACTTCCCCGTCAAGCTCCATGCCGGCGTCCCGCCTTGGGTCAGGTTTTAAGTGGAGGAGCTGGTGCCCTCCACCCGTGACTCAATTGTTGTTGCACCCCTATTAAGTAGTTCTTGTCTCTGGTATTGATAATTTCCACAGGGAGTGAGGCCCTTGCAGTGAAATATAGAAGTACACATATCACCACTCTATTTAGTTCCCATAATATCATCTATACCCATGTTTTAAAAATCGGACGAGACCGGCTGGTTCAACCTAGTTTAATCGGAACCAGGGATAATCTCGAGTGGGAATATGATGTATGGACGTTTGTGAATTCAAACAAGGGCTCTAACCACCCAGACAACGCCAATTTTGGTATGTATAAAGTGACGAAGATTAAGATACACTAGTAGAAATGCGGGTTATAGTGGCTGTTTTTTGTAAGAATGTAACAATTCGGCCCGCCCAGCCCATTCCCTAATTCGCGTCTTCGATCTGGCGCGACTTGTCTCTAGCCTTTGGAAGTTCAGCCCCAGCTCTCTTTCGATCGCTTCTCTTTCTTCAAGAATGGCGTGCGTGGCCTGATTTCCGGCAACCAGCAAACGCACAATCGTTTTCCGGCGAGGGGACGCGGCAGCGCCACTGAGGTGGACCTATTTCCGGCAAACGCAGCAGCCATTTCCGGCGAATAACAAACACAATAGCCGTTTCCGACGAGGGGGTGTGGCAGCACCACTTCCATGGACCGAATTTACTTCCAAAATTAGGTGTTTCGGGTTAGGGTTTTGATTTTTCTCTTTATTTAGGTTCTATCTCTTGTATTCACATCTCGATTAAACATTTTTCTTTGATTCTAGGTTTTTTTCCATTTCTTGCGTTTCTGAAACATTATTCCTTTCAGCTCTTTAGAGTCTAAATACTCCTCTCTGGATATCTGAGCCACTGTTTGGATGTTAAATGTGTTTGGTTCTTTTTATAAAAAGGGGACTGCAAATAATTCTTTTGAACCTATTTTACTGATTAACGTTTAAATAGAAGTACTATGGTAAATTTATTAGCCTTAATCATTGTTTCTCTCAGAAAAACTTGCTCTTTTTTTCAGCAATTAATTGTTTGAGTCATATTGCCTTTAATTAAGTTCATTTGCTCTACTTTTATGGCATCATGTGGTTACCTTTATTTATTTAAGTTCATTAGTCCACCTTTTAGTTCTTTATGTCCAATTATTATTTCTATTTGACTGATCTTTTAATCTCTATTTGTATTTTAGAACTGATAAACTGAATTCTTAGAATATCTGTTCAGTCTGTTTGGATAGTCTTTTTTGTGAGTCAAATTGATATCTCTGGTTAGTTTGTTTGAGTGGCTACAATATTTGATATTCTGGTAATGCTTTCATATATGTGTGAGTTGATGATTGTCTTTGAATGTTTTAAAGATTACAAAGCTGATTACTCTCCTTCAATGTCTTTGATTTATGCGTTAATGACTATTTGATTTGATGTTGTGTCTTCAAATGCTGTTTGGTGTTTGAGTATCTATTTTTGAAAAACATTTGGTGGAGTTTTTTGTCATATTCTCTTTATGCCATTCAAGATAAATGGAAGGAAGCTGGACGAAAATAACTTTATTCCGGTCAACACAACCAAACAAAGTTACGAAGAAGATGAACCTTTCATCCTCTTATCACAAGCACAACATGTTCTATTCGGTGGATACGCTTACACCTGAGTGGAGTGTGGTTTGTCGTTGGAAACCAAATGATACATATAATATCCCAGTAGTCAACGTTCATGCTCGTGCAATAGCAGATGGAGAAGTCTTACATTCCATCAGTGGGTCCCGTAGAACCATTGGACCCTGACGATGATGTTGTATGAGTGCGTAGAGAACTTGGTGCAGGACCGAGGGTTGACATGGAAGAGTTGAATGAAAAATCAATATATGTTTTGTTAAATCTTACAATGCACATTCAAAATAGCGGCAACAATTATGTAACTGTTTTTTGTTTGTTTTATTGTTTTGGAGAAAATGCCGCCTAGGAAAGATAAAAGTAAAGAGAAGGTTGATGAAATGCGTCAGATAGGTACAACATTTGAGTTACACTTATGTTGCCTCTTAATTTTTTCGACGATGATGAGACACTCCGACCAAAGGAGACTGAATCGCCTGAAGAACCACCACCGACTCCTACACAGGCTGGTAGAGGTCCTACTAGAGCGACCTCAGTCATGCCCAATTCAGGTGAGAAACATGAAGTCGTGTTAAAAAATGGTCAAATGACCAATGAGGAAGCGACTAGCTTCTCACGAATGGTTGGCTTCGACTGCCATCAAGAACGGTATTTTGTTATGCATAAAATGTGGAAGGACCAACATGATAGGTTCGATCAGTGGTTCGAGGCAATGTCGGTACATACATAAGTTTGACAATTGAAATTATTCATTTTCTTATAGATATGTAAGTCTGTTGGCACTCAAGTTTGCTTATTGGTATTTACTTGTACTACAACAATCGTACAAGTGGGATGATGATGATGAAACAACAGAGCTGAGTAGCACGGAGGCAAAAAAGTTCCTTAAGCCTATTCTTCAAAAATTAATTAGGGACAACCGGTGCTACATGAGGAGAGACTACGTTGAAGGCAGGAACCCGAAAGAGTATGCAACTACTCCCATCCCGACCATTACTCAAGATTCGTGGGATCTTTTACTGGCTTATTGGGGTCAAGAACAAGTGAAAGAAATGTCGAGGAATAACAAGATCAATCGGTCTAAGCAAAAGATCCTTCACACTCTCGGGACAAAGTCATTCCCTCGGTAATATGAGCAACAAGTCAGTATTCATCCTTTCATCTTAAATTTTCATAACTACACGAAGACAATTTATTGATGGATTGATGTTTTGAATCAGAAAAATTAACAAGAGAATTCTTTTAGTTTGTTTCATGGTTACGTTGGGGCCCACAGGAAAAAGGATGAGACGTTTCCTACTGATGCCACACGCGAAAAATGTGTAAGTTTTAAGTTCAACATAATTCTTAAATTATGTTAAAGGACAAAGACACTGCCATATTGATGGAGTCAGCGATTATGTGAGAGCAAATCGCCATTTTGACACAATCACATCAACAACAAACTTGTGGTATCTTATACCTTTATTATTAACTAATTATGACGGGTGATGATTGTGATCTTCAGCTAATTGATTTCTTAATTTATGTATGCAGGCGATGATAATGAAAATGTCAATCCTGATGGAGAGGGTTGAGTTGGGGACTCATGAAGATGGGAATGGATGTTATGCATAACGTGGCTACCGTAACCATTTTTTTGCGCATCTTTGTTATTATCTTTAACAATTTTTTGGGTAACGCTTGGTAGATTTTTTGTGCAGCTTACATATTATCTTTAAGTATATAACACCCATCTTTTGCTACCTTAATATGTTTTTGCGTTTATCAATTTCCTTTGATACGGAATTCTGTGATGAAACATTATATTGTAATTAAGTTCAATGACATTATGATCCAACAAATTTATGATGCAATAGTGTAATTTAGTTTTAGTTGATTAATTGTGCAATAATGCAATTTAGTTTTAGTTATCTAAATTTTTGTATTTTTGGAATGAATGATGCTGCTACAAGTTTATGAATGTGTAATCTAAAGCACTGGTGGTCATTAAAACCGCTACTTTGTTAAAAAAAACTTCTCAGCACCGGCGGTTTTAAACCTACCGGTACAAAGGCAAAAAAAAAAAGAAATTATTGGCATATTTATTTATGCCGGTAATTAATACGTATTTTCTACTAGCATATAATACAATGCTGGTAAATTTGCCGGTAATTTACCAGCGCAAAAAAAAAGTGTTGTTGTACAGCTGATAAGCAGTTTAGCGTTGCTCTATTTTGGGCGATCAATTTTCCGCCGGTAACCGTTTTACTGGCGGTTTTATGGGCTTTACTAGTGGTTAAAAACTGCCAATAAAATCCACATTTCTAGTAGTGATATCAATTCCGGTTCAGCCACTATCTAACATGATTTGATCAAACTAAAGTTTATATGGGTCCGATGACCGGTTTGGTTGTTGTTTTTCTAAAAAAAGTTAATATATAGTTATTTTGACCGAAAATAATCAATTTTAAAAATCATCAAATAATAATTGATTCATTATGGTATTATTATTAGATTCATTTTGTTAGATGTAGTATTTTTATGATAATTGTAATACTTATTAATTATATAAGTGAGTATGATAGTAAATATCTATACTAAATCAGTTATTTAAAGCTATTCCAGTGCATTTAACCAAACGCCATTTTCTTTTCTAAAGAAAGAGTTATTTTTTTCTGGTAAAACTCTTTCAAAGTGTCTTTCTCGAGGAGTCCTCTACCAAGTGATCAATAGCCAAACGCTACCATAGAGTGGAAAATGTACAAGTCTTTTAAATACATTATTGAAAAAAAAAAAAAAAGAATAGGGCACACCTTGAAAATTTCCAATAAACGACCTCAAGTCAAAGTTTCTAGGTTTTGCCTAATTAATGCTTCAACTTTAGCTTAATTAGGGATGAGAGTGCTTGCCAAGAAATCCCACATATAAAGCCTCTAATAGAATGCGGTAGCTGGGTTACCTCAATTAATTGAGGTTTGTAATAATTATGTTTTGTAAACTTTACATTGGGGTGAATCAATTGATCGAGACACAAGCTTCTCTCTATTAAATTGATTTAAGGCATTTTCAAAATAAGAATGAAACGTGAAACACTTAATTAGCTTCTCATTAAACTTTTGAATATATATATATATATATAGATCATGTTATTATAGTTTTAGGATATTAATTCGTTAAAACCTGAGAAAAAGCTGTGTTTAAAGAAAAAAAAATTCATACAAAACATGTCTTAACCTTTGCTCGTGGTGCGCAAAATTCAAAATGTGGTTAACAATGGATGATCTCTAACGACATCAGTTAAGAGTTATCTTGAGTTCTTAACTTAATTCCTGGCTTAGCTCCAGTCTTCGTCTGTAATATTCTTCGATCTTGTGCATGCCTAATATTTTAGTTCTAATTGTTCTCCTGTTTGACTTGAATTTATTTATTGTTATGTAGTGCAATTGTTTGACTTGATTTTCAAGTTAAATTAATGCTTCGTCTTCTTCTGGCCCTTGCAGTACTTAATCTGCTTCCCTTCTTCTGCAGCATTTTTCTGGACCTGGAGTTTGCCCAGACCATGCTCGGAATTCGAGCAAGCATCACGTTTGAGATCATTTAGAGTAAAATTTAAGGAGATACTAATTTACAAAAACTGGAGAGACACTTCCCAAAAATGTCTTCTAATCTTTTCTTGTGTGTGTGTCTCACTCCCATCCACTGATCTCCATACACATATATTCGATTATTTATATAAAAAAAAAGCATTGTAGGGTAAGACCTCTCTTCCATTATCTTCCTTATATATATGTAAGTGGGCAGGAGATGACTACTCCTGGTTTCATAGAAATGTATAAAATATTTTGTAGTATATATAATAACTAGTGTTTGTGCTTCTCTTGGGCTGTTGTGAATTGTCACCACAACAAAATGAGAGCTTAGATGGAAGACAGCACCGGTTTCTGTGATTTGGACATATGAGGTAGATACCTGCAATGGATAATCTAATGGATTTTTCCCTACCATTTTCTTTGTTTGAGTAAGCTACTCTCAGCCTCAGCATTTCAAGTGTTATTTATTTATTTTTCGATGCGACACGGTCATTATATTTGATTACTTTACTACAAAGTACAAATGAAGACTGCACTACGTAGATGACAAAAATTACACCCTGAATATGAATATGGGTATAGAGAATTTTAACAAGTCTAAAAATAATTTGATTTACATCGTTTGTTCTGAATTCATGTAAACATGACAAAAAATGGAATATATCGGGTTTGCTTCTGATAATATGTAATTTTTTATGATAATAAAAAGGAAAAGTGTTGTGGGGGGACAAATCTGTATTTTCGTGATGAATCAGGGGTATTTGTTTGAATTCCTCGGAGTGCCCTACTGTTCCAGTGTTTCTGCGCTTTCCGCGCTTCCATTTACTAGGGAGCAAAGTTCGGCCTTTTTTCTGCGATTTTCTTCGCGGAACCTTTTTACGCTGTCTCCTCTCTTCCTCTACCCGTGCGTCTCTGTTTTGAGTTTCTTTGAGAATGGGAGAGGAAAAGCCCAAGGTTACCGGTGTTTGGACCGCCGTCAAGCCCTTCGCCAATGGAGGAGCGTCTGGCATGTTGGCTACTTGCGTCATTCAGCCCGTTGATATGATCAAGGTACTCTAATCCTACCTATACTCTCTCTTCCCATTTTTGTTTTTATGACAAGCGACGATATCGTGGGTTTTCGTTACGAGTTACGAGCAGTCAATGGGTGAGAATAAAGGATTGCGGCTTTTTATCATTCTGTAAGTATTTTGGGAGTAAAAATGTTCTTTTTGCATAGCGGAGCAAGGAGTGTTTTTTTTTTTTTTTTTTTTTTTTTTTTTTGCTGAATCCTCCTTATACTATTGCCCTGTGACTGCTTTTAAATTGCTCATCTTTCTGTTTATAGAGGGACTTTCCGGACTCGACGAAAATTAATTGTTGCTTGTTCGTGAATGTAGTTTCATTGTTTGGATTATCTTTATTTTGCCTTTTGTGGACATATTTGTGTCTTCCTCCATTTCTGTTACCGTCTCAAACTTTTATCTGGACGTAGTATTTCTTATAGAATAGGTTTGCTAAATTTTTTGTTGGTGAGTGGAATGGACGGCGCGTTTTTTATTGTTTTTTGGCTCTTATTGTTTAGGTGAGAATTCAACTGGGTCAGGGTTCAGCAGCTCACGTTGCCAAGACTATGTTACGTGAAGAAGGTCTTGGTGCCTTGTATAAGGTAATTAATTCTCTCAGGACCAGCTATTTGTCCGTTTTCCTCATTTAATTTTGTGATTATTAATTCTTTAGTGATGCCAGATGTAGCTTCTTGTATGTTAAGCCTAAGTTTTGAGAAAGAATTAGAAGCCCTCTTCTGTATGTTAAGCCTAAGGTTTGAGAAAGAATTAGAAGCCCTCTTCTGTTCCAGTAGATTACAAAATTAGAATCTGAGAGACATAGATACGCATCTAATCACTGCTTTTCTTCTTGTCATTGTATCTTGCTGCTACGGATACACACATGCATGCGCCCGCACCCGCACCCGCACCCGCACCCGTACACGCATACACACACGCACACACACGCATGCACACGCACACACACGTACACGCACACGCACACACATGTACACACACACACACACGCACACATGCACACACACACACACACACACACACACACGCACACACACACACACACACACACACACGCACACACACACACACACACACACACTCAGACAGAGGTACATGGGCATTTTGAACCAGAGTTTGCGAATCAACTTAGCTGAATTGAACTTTTGTGGATTATTTAAACCTGTATTTGTGCTTATATTTCCTTTTTCACACAAAAATACCACTGAGCTATAAATTATGGAGAGTCATTTCCATTTGTTTTTAGTATTAAAAAAAAATAATTTGTTTTTGGAACTTATTTATGGGGCTATTTGTTTTATTTCCATATGCTAGGTACAGCCATTGTCATTTGAAGAAAACTAAATTGTTATCAACTGATGATTTTTATGAGGTGCACAGAGCTTTTTCCGTACATGATTATTCCTATTTGACTGTCATTGTGTTAAAATTTTACTGCCATTAAAAAGTTGTTTGAAGTATACCCTTGGTCAATTCCCGCAACTTATTGAAATCCAATTTTTAGTTCTGAATGAGTCTAAGGCTTGTGGGCTGTAGAACTTGCAATTCTGCTGTAGCTGAATAATAGTTCTATGGATCAGGGGCTTTCAGCTGGGTTGCTCAGGCAAGCTACTTATACAACTGCTCGATTAGGATCTTTCAGGTAAATTTCCTGCCATATCATTCTTCCAATTCTTTACCAAATTAGCTCATTTTCTATCACTTTGAAGTTTTTATCTATAAGTATTTCTCTTCTGTTTTACTTTTCCCTTTAAATCTTGGATGTTCTTTCTTAGAACACGCTTAGTTTTTCTTTTACTATAAGAGGTAATGAGAGAGTGTCTAGTGAAGGCCGTGGAGAATTACCAGGAGCTTGGCCTTAGATGTGGGTGTGATGCATGTGGGGTCCAGAGAATTATGAGTGATGCCTTTGAACCGGCAGGGCTTTGTTGCTGTGTGAGGAACCATCAACATTGAGTTTTGACACACTTGAAAGGGGAGAGTGCTCTATCATTATCACTGATGTTTCAGAATTATAGGTATAGCACTTCTGCCAGTGGAGTTGAAGAGTGGACCATTGCAACTCCTTACAGATCTTCAGATAAAACATCTGCAAGCACAAGACAACCTGTCTATGCAATGAGAGGAAAATTCACGTAACTTATGGAGACTTGTTCAACAAAATAGTAGGGTGTGGCGAAATATGCTCCTTCAACTCTCATTACAGACTTTTCTGTCAAAATCTGGGCCTGAATTGGATAAAACTGGGTCCCTAATCCTTCAAACATTGCGTAACCTGAAATTAATTTTCTTTTCATTGAATGACGGTTAAATGAGAGTGAAAGGGTGACAAGAACCTAACTCTAGAAATATACCATGCAGTTCAATAAAATCTGTATCACTCGTATCACCTCGCAATATAATGAAGATTTTCTGAACAGAATGTTAGATCTTAGTGAGGTAGAGTACTGAGCAAACATGGTAGCCACAACAGTCCATATCTATTAATAGTGTACCATTTTTTTCTTTCATTACTTTTCCCCAAACCATGTAGCTCGATGGTGAAATGATTAACACTCATACCACCATCAATGTAGTGAAAAGTTTCTGATACGGAATGTAGATCTTGGTGAGATTAGACTCCTTAAAGCCAGAACAGCCCCTTTCTACTTAGCAGTCTCGCGATCCAAAAGGGAGCTCTTCCCATTCAATTTTGTAGCGGAAATTAGGAAATGAATCCTTTATTTATTCGATTTTATTTTCATTAAAATAACAACTTCATTATCAGCCATGAATCTAGCTATATAGAATAATGAATTTTCGTAGTGCTCCCTCTCTCTAGGTGAAAAGTCAGGGCACAAACAAGTAGGACCTGCACATTTCCATCATGTAACAGCAAAAATCAGTTGCTAAGCACACAAAGGCATCCACAAGCCAAAAAGTGCAAATAAATAACCAGATTCAGCAAAGTGTGATGGTGATATGCGCATACCAGGAAGATGATGTCATTTGACAGCAGAAAGGGCTAAACAGTTCAGATCTGAATCACTTGTACGTTTCTTTTTTTTAAAAAAAAAAAATCTGTTGTTGCAGTTGGAGATAACAGCTGTTAGTTGTTGCACTTAACCAGATAATCAAACCAACTAAACTCAGGAAAACCATTACCTCGTATGTTTGAGACCAGGAGCCATCCCGCCTGGCGTCAACTTGGGAGCTATAATTACCAAAAGTGACCTCATGGCAGTGTGTACCATAGAGATCCTCAGGCTGTTGCAAAGGTCATCTACCTGAAGACCTGCCACGTTCCTTGGATTATTCACAAGCGGGATTCAAGCTCTTATTTTTGCAACCTTAGCCGCGGCTTATATAGGTGAATCCATGGAGGGTCATCATTGACTAGCTTTCAAAAAAAAAGTTTATCCCAATCCCAACTCCCGAGTGTCTCAAGATAATCCACTGGGGGAACACAATATATCCAAAAAGGGCATGTATGGTCTAGAGTAGGAACAAAAAAGATGTACTAGCATTATGAAAGAGAAAGAAGCTTGCTTTAGTTCGTCCAGCACCTAGGGAAGATTACAAAACCTTTAAAAGAAATTGTAGCCTTCAAAGATTCTCTAGAACATGGTTTAAACCTTCAAAAACTGAATTTATGCTCTCATACCATGTGAGAGAACTGAGAAGAGATGGAGAAAGTGAATGAAAGAGAAGAGTTGGAGATAACAGCAATTAGTTGTTGCACTTAGCCAGATAATCAAACCAACAAAACTCAGGAAAACCATTACCTCGTATGTTTGAGACCAGGAGCCATCCCGTCTGGCGTCAACTTGGGAGCCATAATTACCAAAAGTGACCTCATGGCAGTGTGTACCATAGAGATCCTCAGGCAGTTGCAAAGATCATCTACCTGAAGGTAATAGCATTATGAAAGAGAAAGAAGCTTGTTTTAGTTTGTCCAGCACCTAGGGAAGATTACAAAACCTTTAAAAGAAATTGTAGCCTTCAAAGATTCTCTAGAACATGGTTTAAACCTTCAAAAATTGAATTTATGCTCTCATACCATGTGAGAGAATGGAGAAGAGATGGAGAGTGCACGAAAGAGAGAGTCAGAGGGTTTAGCAAGACTGCATCAGAATTAGTGTCTGAATTACCAAAGAAGTTGACTCGTTATCCTTCTTCTACTTACACGAGTATTTGTTAAGAAAATTACATGTATGCCTGTGCATTATGAAGACTATTAAAGGGGCTAAAACTGTATTAAAGGAAATAAAATATTACATCACTGTAGTCAAGATAACATAAGAAAACTTAGGCATTTTCCATTGAATGACCAAGCTATCGTTGTTTTTTTAGCAGAAATTAACATTTGAAAACCTCAATCATTGTTTTAAAATTGAATAGGGGTTTGCTACTTTGGAATCCTCCTGCTGAGTTCTTACCCCTAGTTAGAAATGGGTGTTCTGTTTGGATGTAGGTGCCTAACAGAGGGAGGATTTTCTGTATACAATGTGGAGAAACTTAGTGGTTAATCAGTTGGCTGGTTTTATATGATATAAAACAAGAGAGCTAGTGCAATGAAGTTTGAGTGTTTTGTTAGATATATTCTCTTGTTAAATAACAAGATCTATTTTTTTAAACTCCTTTTTATTTTGGCTGTTGCACATCTGGTTTGCAGGATTTTGACTAATAAAGCTGTTGCACATCTGGTTTGCAGGATTTTGACTAATAAAGCTGTTGCTGCCAATGATGGGAAGCCTCTGCCTCTCTATCAGAAAGCTCTTTGTGGTTTGACAGCTGGGGCAATAGGAGCTACTGTTGGGAGTCCTGCAGATTTAGCCCTCATTCGTATGCAAGCTGATGCCACATTACCGGTCGCTCAACGCAGAAACTATACCAATGCTTTTCATGCACTATACCGTATAGTTGCTGATGAAGGTGTTCTTGCATTGTGGAAAGGAGCTGGTCCTACTGTTGTAAGAGCAATGGCTCTTAATATGGGGATGCTTGCATCTTATGATCAAAGTGTTGAGTTCTTCAAGGATACACTTGGGTTTGGTGAAGCCAGTACAGTTGTAGGTATGCATTTTCCGTTGTTTTTTTGTATAGTTCCCTTGGTAATGAGTATAATGTCTGTAGGTTGTGGTAGTTTTGATAATTCCTTCATGTTCTTGCAGGTGCCAGTGCTGTTTCTGGTTTCTTTGCATCAGCTTGCAGTTTACCGTTTGATTATGTTAAAACACAAATACAAAAAATGCAACCAGATGCAACTGGTAAATACCCTTACACTGGTTCCCTGGACTGTGCAATGAAGACTCTCAAAGCAGGGGGACCTTTCAAATTCTATACCGGCTTTCCTGTTTATTGCGTTAGGATTGCTCCCCATGTGATGGTATATTAGAAAACCTTTTTCTTTTTGTATGTTCTTTCATTTTGTTTTCTTCTTTTTCCCTTACGAATTTTAGTTGTACTTCTAACGGGTTTCGTTCCCTGCAGATGACATGGATATTCTTGAACCAAATCCAGAAGTTGGAGAAGTCTATTGGGCTGTAGAGTTTCTATCGGATTTGTTCTGTAGTTTAGTCAAATTTTGGCTTTGAGAGCCCTCCAACATCTGAATAGGTTATTCAACTGGAATTGTATAATAAACATTTTTTAGGTAGAACAGTAAGGATACTGAATGTATGACCCCGGAAAAACTATTTGGAAAATTGTGGTAAGGATTACAGCTGATTGAAAGGTTTTCGCAGAAGTAGTTCTTGTCTTTTTGAAGAGAATATGCACTTGTAAAAGCTGTTTTGGCGGGCAAAGTCTTAATTTCGCTCTTGGATTGTGGTACTTTTGTTTGTACTAAATAATAAGTTTTTGTTGTTCAGGAGTTCCAAGTTTTCCTAGTGAAGATACAGAGTCACATTTGTACGGTATTAAAGTATAGATAATGCTAACCCCTTACATCCATCCTCTGCTTCCCTAGTCGAGTTCTACCTGGCAGTGCGTGAATGAGAAAATTTCGTTTTGTCAACTTCAAAGCACCCAAAAACCTCCCCAAGAGGAATAAAGATGAAGCCAAATGAGTGAGAGTGAGTGAGTGTGTTTTTTATTTATTTTTTATTTTTTTGTTTGTGTGTCTTCTGACTTGTAATTTACTTAGTTAAGTCAAGTTCAAGGATTAAGTAGCTCACCTTCAGGCTAGATAAGGTGGTTGATACTGTGGGATGTACCATCTGGAGTGGATTTGTATGTCAGAGCCATTATTACAAAAAAAAACTAAATGATTACAAGGTTTGAAATTTGTCTCGGTTGATCTCCGATTTAGTTTAAATCAATTGATCTCAAATTTACGCTAAACGGATTGGATCACCAAGTTGCTCCAAATTCGATTGAGCGAGAACTAGCTCAGGTTTGGTGCAGGCTAGATGGACGAGAATTAAGAGATACAGTCACCTGTTAGACTGAGCAAAAGACTAATATAAGAGCTTTCGCATCTACCTTGACTGTGCGAAAATGAATGTAAAATAGCTTACTTCGCCAAGTTTGTCGACTGAAAAGGAGATAAAATCTATCCCAAAAGCATCCGTTTATTATTCAGTCAAGTCAACAGTTTTCGATTCTATTTTTTGTATTGTTTAATAATTGGCAGAAGGTTGAACTTGTAATAGGGTGAAACTTACACTTAACACGTGCATAGTCACTCGTAGCCAATGTTTAAAAAATTGGAGCATCCATCAAATTGGTAGTAAATCTAGTTTTGGTCGAACAACCATGAAGGTATACTTTAGTGGTTTAGTACGTGTAACATCTCTATACAAAATAAATCACATTAGATGCGCTAATTAGATTATTTTTTGTTGAAATAATATAGAGAAGAAAAATGATATCAGTATTTTATTATGCTTTACATCGTGATGTGGTTGTCCTCCTCGCAGTAGTAGTCTATATAAGGTTTAGGGTTACCCTTCGAATAGGAAAAGAGAGATCCGACTTTATCTCCTACTTAGACTGCCAACAAGGACGCAACATAACGTTGTAAACCATTGTAGTAAAATATGACCCATACACATATTATCACTCTATAGAGAAATATTGCCTCTCCTTTCCCTTTCGAGTGGTGATATGGGTATTGCCAAAGTTTAAGGTTTACAAAGTGACATAGCATCCTCGTTGGTAATCCAAATAAGAGATAAAGTAGGAAGTATCTATCTATTTTTAGACCCTATCTGGACTACCAACTAGGCTGCCAACAAGATAACCACGTCAAACTGAACCAACCGATTGGACTGCATGGTTTTGAGGAATAACCTCCGGTTCCGGATTCAACTAGGGATGTTAGGATCTAACTTATCATGAATGATGATTTATGTAAACTTTTGGAATGTACACGTGTTTCATCCACTCTAGATCAAATAGAATAAAATCAGGAAGAGAGCACATCCAGTTCCATTATGGCCATTGAGGCTTTTGAAATAGGTATTCTCATTTCTTTTGCTTTTACCAAAAGGATAATTAAACAGGTAACTTTTCAGCTTATATGCTTAGGTAAGATCATTTTATTCGGTGTCCTTGATAATGGAAAATTACAGTTCGGATAAATTTAATTTTGGAGCCTTTTCAAGACAGTAGAATATCCTAATCTTTTTTTTTTTTAAAAGGAGGTCTATCCAAACACTGGTATTATCCAAAGTTTTTATTCTTCAAAAAGCTTAACCCAACGTGTAAAAAGGTTAGGTGAAGGTCGGTGGTAGAAATATGGCGACCAAAACTGTCCACGTTCGGCTTTTGCCATTCATTCAGATAAAAAAAAAAAGAACAAAAAAAAGTAGTGGAAGTTCCTTTCATTTCATCTTTGTTTTCTTTACCTTTGGCCGGCCATTAATAAAATCGTTTCATGTGCTTCGGATATTAATTAGAACCATCTTCGCTTCATTGTTCCGTGATATTAACGCCGTACGCGGCCGGAACTTTGCTGCCGTGACGCTATCAAATATTTATTATATTTAGCACGTACCATTGCGTTCATAATAAATTACATGTCCTCCAATTTAGTGGTCATATGGTTAGACAATAATCTAAAAAAAAAAAAAAAAAAAAAAGGATGTTTAATTTAATAAACTTTATATATAAAAATTAGGTAAAATGATATTGATTGAAGTGACAGAGGACTCTTCCTTTTTCTTTCTTTCTTCTGTTTTTTTTATGGCATGGCAGGAGAACCACACGAGCACGGAGCACTTCCCTGTCCTGCAGCAGCAGCAGGTACCCTTGTCGGTCAGGAGTTGGAGGAGGACTCAGATGAACTGGACCCCTCCTCCTCCCAAAGACAAAAAAGTTTCTGAAAATCTCCTCCTCTCATAAAACAGTCTCAAACAAAGACAATTTCCTCTTCCTCTCTGTGTCGACGCACACTCACATCTCATCCTTTTCCGCCACGACGCATCATTTTCAGCGAAGCTGGAAATCGGTTGCGTGCCAACACCGAGTGCCGAATTAAAATGGACTAATCAAATTCCACGCACCCGACACTGGGTGGGTCTCCTCTCAATCATTGCAGGGCTTTACTTTAATTAGGACCCGAGATTGGGTCGTGAGTAGGTGAGCAGCGGAGGAAAGGAAGACAAGGAAAGAAAGAAAAAATGCAAGAATCGAGCTGAAGTTTGAAAAACAAACGCGTCGGCGACTTTTCAGAGCGAGCGAGAGAGAGTGTGAGGGGGATTGAAACGGCCGGAGATTTCTCCGGCGTTCCGGCCGGGCGGGGTCTTATCGTTGGGCGATTTAGATAGGGACTGAGGGAGGGTGAAATGGGGAAGGAGACAACGAAGCAGCCAAGGGCGAACGAGTTGAAAACGCGACAAATGATGAGCTGTTGATGGTCGTACACGTGTGAAGAAGGGAGAGGGACCCACGGCCGGAAGCCTGGAGCTTGGAGCTAGGAGCCCGGAGCCCGGAGCCCGGAGCCGAGAGCCGAGACGACGTACGCAGACAACTGCTGTGAAAAAGAGGGTGGGCGTTTATTGACTTCGATTATTTTTGGGACCTGCCCAGGTCTGCAATCTGAGAGTTTAAGAGACTCGGAAGTTGCACTACTATTTTTTTTTTCTTCCTTTCTCCTCTTCTCGCTCTGTACCCCTCTCTCTCTCTCTCTCTATTCTCTCTCTCTCTCTCTCTCTCTCTCTCTCTCTCTCTCTCTCTCTCTCTCTCTCTCTCTCTCTCTCTCGCCTTCTGATTTCTCCCGATACCTTCAGATAACTGCGTACGTGCGCTTCGTCTTCTCTTTCTATTTCTTTTTCTACTTTTTTACTTTTATTTAATTTTTTCGGTGCTCACCCAATTTCGCCTTCTCTAGGCCGGCCACTCCTCTCTCTCAATTCAGATTCGGGAGGGAGTGACCAAACGCGGAGGGGGTTTGGTCGCGGTGGTGGTGGTGGTGGTGGAGGTGTTGGGTGGGGGGGAGGGGGAGCGATGGGACTTGCTCGATTTCTGATTTCTTGGGATTCCTGCATTTGATTTCCCTTTCCAAGCCATCGCTTTTGGTTTCTTCGGCGTGAGATCAGGGGAAATGGGAGGCTGCGTCTCGAGGCCGGAACTGTGCGCGGGTCGGAAGTCGAATTCCTTGGGGCCGGCTCGGAAGCGGAGGCGCCGTTTGATCAGGAGAAGACGAGTTTCGTCTAACAAGGTTGTCGTCGCCGATCCGGCGGACAGAATTGGGGTTCAGGGAGCACCGGATCATGCTCACGTTAATCCTACTTTTCAAGGTCTTACTTCTTTCTTGATTTGGGCCTTTTGTTTCTTCTGTCGGTAGGTTTGTGCGGGATTTGGTCGGTATATCTCATGCCTGAACTTGCTCAATTCGGCCATGCCTGCGTATTTGGCACTGTGGCATCTGGGTTTAGCTGGTTCAGAAGGAAAACCATTATCAGCTGGCATGGCCATAAAAAAAAAATATATAGTGTTTCAGTTGTTCCTAACATCCGTCCCATGAGGAACTGGAATTCGTGGACTGTGGATGGAAACGCCTTTTAGTTTCTTGCTTTGAGATGTTCAAATTACGCGGATCCGATCATGATCTTTCTTGGATTATTTTGATTAAAGCAAGTGGGATCATGGATCCTGCGTTTTTCAGATTAAGGATGCTTTTTATTATCCTCTTGGGTTATTTCCGTTTGGAATGCGAATGCATTTCAAGGGGGTTAACGCGGATAACACACCTGGTGCAACGTCAGAGGTGCACTTTGACTACATAGTTTTTTTACTATTTTTTTCTTAACTCCACAAATGAAGTTGTTCTGGTCCGCCTTGTATCCGTAACTGAAGTGGAATCTCTGAAAATTTCTACATTTTTGAGTTTGATCTGTTGTTAAGTTTTGTGCTTTTAGTGCTACTCAAAGGGATTTTTCTGATAATTTTAAGCCATAATTAGCTGGGGGTTGATTGGCTTCGGCTTTGCTCTGATTTACTTTATCTGACGAATGCATGCATCAGCAGGAAGTACCGAGGAGGCATGGTTTGATTCAATACCGATATTCGAGTCTGACTGTGAAGATGATTACCTTAGCGTTCAAGATGGTATTTATGCTAATAATAAATATGTTGCTTTTGAGATATTCCTTTCTTTTCATTTTAGCTGTTCCCCGTTATTGAAGTAACTTACCGTAATGTCTTGCAGATCCGTTATCCCTAAATGGGTTTGAAGGGGCATCAGTCTCCAGTGTTTCATCTCTAAGAGATTCTATTCCTGAGGATTTTAATGGGAAATTTGAAAATAGTAGTGACTCTGGGAACAAAACAAATCCACCTGTTGTCCTGGATGAAAACCGTAGCAGTGTTTCAGTGGATGAAGTTACAAATAGAGGCGAAGTGGGAGCAGTGGATCCTTGTGGTATTCTACCAAATGCTTGCCTTCCCTGTCTTGTTCCTGTTGCCCCTACAGTAGACAAGAGAAGGTCTTTAAGCCCTGGTCCACCTAGTATGAGGAAAAAAACTGCCTTAAGGCTCTCTTTCAAATGGAAGTCTGTGGATGGTCAACCACCTCCCACTCGATGTGAGTGTTTCTTTTTCTTTTTCCTTATGATAGTCTTTTTCTTTCTAAATATCTGTTTACATTCTTGGATTTTATTAATTCTAGAGAACCCCTTATTTGAAAACTGCACTAGATAAACTCATCATTTGAAATGCATATATTTGGAGATAGTGGCTCTATTTTATCTTTTAATTTACAGTTTGTTCTTGTGTTTTCATTTCCTCTTTTAAATCTACTTGCTGTTTTTATCAGTAAGTCCATTGACATTATTTTGGTTGCTCACAGTGAAAAACTTATGCTTGGACCAAATGTTTTATTTTTTTTATCTTTGAATAAATCTCTACTCCTTTTACCTTCAGGAAGTCAGTCTGATAAGTCTCATTTTTTCTTTTGTTCTAGAATTCTTGTTTGTAACTAAAATAGCTGTCACAAGCTCCTCACATTTTCAAAATTAAACCAGTTTGGTTTGAGAAGATCCATGTTGTCCATGTCCGTGTTATGAGCCATATGAACTCATTTCTTGTGTTTCTTATATTGCCACTGGCAGTAAGTTTAATCTTTTGTTTCCAACCCCATGCTTTTAAACTTTAGACCAGTTAAAATTAATGTTTTAAATGAACTTCATCTGATTGCCACTGTCTTTGTTTTCAGTTTCTTCAAAGAATTTACTGGAGAGACCAATAGCTGGCAACCAAGTTCCATTCTGCCCAATAGAAAAGAAAATGCTGGATTGCTGGTCACAGATTGATCCTAGTTCATTCAAGGTTCGAGGGGAAAATTACTTTAGGTATGGTATGGTGATATATCTTTAGCCTGTCCTTTAATTTGTATATAAAGATGCTGAAATCTATGTTTTCTCTATCAGGGACAAAAAGAAAGAGCTCGCACCAAATTATGCTGCATATTACCCATTTGGTGTTGATGTCTTCTTGTGCCAACGCAAAATTGATCACATTGCTAGATTTGTGGAACTTCCAGTAACGAATTCATCCGGCAAGTTTCCACCTATCCTTGTAGTAAACGTTCAGGTATTTCCTACTTCACTGTTTTTTTTTTTTCAATTTCATTTTTTATCTTACTTTCAGATAGCATTCAGTTAAATACATAAAAAGGGTTTCTGAAGGTCAAGCTGTTAAGCCCATATCTCCGTTGGCTTACTTAACACTTTTATATTGTGTGTTACATTTCTAGCTTTTTCATACTAAAAACTATATGAAATTTTACTAAGATACAAGATATATGCAAAATACAAAAATGGTTTTGGTACAAATGTTGGTCGACTATTGGCTGCAGTGAGAAAATTCAATGTAGCCTTCAGTTGTATGGCATTACTAATGCTACACATTCCATTTCATCGTGGAGTTTCAATTATGAAGTAGATGAGATCGAGTCTATTTTGATTTTAATTTTCTTGCTATGAGGAGGAATTTTTTTGCTAAAACATTATCTTATTTTTGTACAGGTCCCGCTTTATCCTGCGACAATCTTCCAGAATGAAAATGATGGGGAAGGCCTAAGCTTTGTATTATATTTTCGGATTTCTGAAAGTTTCTTAAAAGAAGTCCCACCTCATTTCCAGGAGAATATCAGAGTATGGTTTTGGTACCAGCGCTTTTATATTTTGACATTTCTCTTCCTGCAGTGTATTTAGATGATTGCACTTTTCATTTTAGCATTTGTGAGACTACTGCATTATTCCATCATGAGTGCCATAAATTGTTGACCAACTCACTGGAGTCTTTTTGTTCATTCCTGAAGTCTACTGACTATCATGGTGCCCATCAGAAAATGTGATATAAGTTTTTTTAAATGACGGTGGCAGTTTCATGAAAATGACTGTGTCAATGAATTCATATAAACACTGCAATTTTCTTTTCTTTTGTGCAGAAGTTGATTGATGACGAAGTAGAAAGGGTCAGAGGTTTCCCTGTAGATACAATTGTACCATTTAGAGAGAGATTAAAGATATTGGGGCGAGTGGCAAATGTGGAGGAGCTTCACTTAGGTGCTGCTGAGAGAAAGCTTATGCAGGCTTACAATGAAAAGCCCGTTCTTTCTCGTCCTCAGCATGAATTTTACTTGGTATGCCTATCTGGTGATTCATTCTGTGGTAAAATTTGATCTTACATTACTCTTTTATTAATTTGGTACATTAATCTACTTTTTGGCAGGGAGAAAACTATTTTGAGATAGACATTGATATGCACAGATTCAGTTATATCTCAAGGAAAGGTTTTGAAGCATTCCAGGACAGACTCAAGCATTGTGTCTTGGATATCGGCCTGACGATTCAGGTAAAAAAAACTCTTTTAAAAAGTTCAGTTATGAGCGTAAACTACTTCCCAAATTTAAGATCAATAATATGCCAAAAATTTAGCATTGATTACTGGACATAACTTCTTTTGTTTGACAGGGAAATAAAACAGAGGAATTACCCGAGCAGGTTTTATGTTGTGTACGATTGAATGGGATTCAGCACTCCAATTATCAGCAGCTGGCTACAATTTAGCTGGGTGTCAGCAAGCCCTTTGTGGGTTCTCATATTTGCTCTCAATCAATAATATATAATCAGTTAATTTTTTAACGGTTCCTTTATTTTTTGCCCTTTGCCCACCATGTGCACATCTTTCCTTCTTTTCTTTTCCTTTTTGAGATCATACTCTCATCTTTCCTGTGAATCGTTCTGTCGAACTGCTTTACAATTTTTTTGCCTAGTCCCAAGCCTGTTCGAACGAAGGAGAAACTTGCCTTGGAGCATTGCAGGCCATATCTTGACCAGCAGCAGCGTAGAAGCACAACCTAACTCCCTAAAATGAGCTGAAATGCTAAAACATTCAACCGAGTTTTTTAAAGTTACTTTTATCCCACGTCGTCACAACACCCCCCCATCCGTTTCAATTGCATCAAAACGCCGGCTGTTCATGATCTGGAGGACTCAGGTGTTAATCAAAAATTTATTTGAGCTCAAGCAAATAGGAATGAAGGCTTAAATTCATTCTTAAATGGTTGCTCTGATACCAAATGTTAGGTGTTTAGCTAATATGCCAAAAGTTTCAGAGTTAATAGAATATGGAAAGATAGGCTTTTAAACCTATTGCATATTATGTTGGCCAACCCACTAGTCTCATACCCTAGGTGGGGCTCAGAGGATCATCACATTGAAGTTCTCCAAGAGGGTCCATAGGGAAGGTGAGGTTAAAAATGTGGTTCACATTGAAGCCCCTTATATTACAACGATTCACAATAATGCTAACGGTCCATTGGTCTGACGTGGGTGAGGTTCCGGTTTGAGAGGGGGGAGAGGGCAGGAGGAAAATGTGGTGGCTGGAGAGGGAAGGAGAGGGGAGAGGACCGGAGGCCGGAGAGGGAAGGAGAGGGAGACCGGAGAGGGAAGGAGAGGTGGGAGAGGGAGGGAGAGGGCGGGGCGGGAGGGAGGCCGCCCTATACAGCTTGGGAAGGGAGGCCGTTCCTAAGGAATGCCCCGCTTATGCTCCGGCCTCCTCCCGCCGCAGCTCAACGATTAAACACAGCTCGGGAAGGAGGCCGCCCGCCGCGGCGTGGGAGGAAGCCTCCTCCCTCCCTATATATAATATGGCCTCCTCCCTCCCGCTCCCTGCTCCATCCGGCCTCCTTCCTCCCGCTCTCGCTCCGGCCTCCTTCCCTCCCGCTCTCGCTCCGGCCTCCTTCCCTAAATAAATATCTGCCGCTGATAAGACTATCTATGTGACTGGATATATAGTTATATACGCTACAAATGCATTACTCTAAATATTCAATATGGTCTGTATTAGTTATTCAAATGAATATTTTTCACACTTTTTCACACTTTTTACAGTGTAAATAAGTGTATAAATGAAACGCATAAATTAAGTTAAGTTACTCTCTATATATTGCACTGCAAATATTTAGTAGATCGGTACACAGGATGTACGCTTAAACAATCATTCTAAAAACCACTTTTTAGTTTATTTATCGAATGGTAGAATATATGATCGGGTAATAATCTGAAGAGAGCTAATTGTCTTTTTTTTTTTATGTAGTTTGTATGTAATATGCATTTGACCCTTTTAGAGTTTTAATTACACAAAATATAACTACTCAAATCTCAAGATGGCAGAAATAATTTCATCTACAGGTTATTTCACGTAGGTTAAAAAATAAGTTGTAAAACTGTACAAATTAATATTATTGTCTTTTTGCATAGGAGTCTAAGAATAATGACATTTTATAAATCTTACATGATTTATTAAAAATTTAGGAAGAATATATTTTTTCATAATCTATTAATGAATTTGTTCATCACCTAAATTAGATATGGAATAAGGTCTACCGAAGATCAGTTCCAAATAATATTTAGTAATGAATAATGCTATGAGTACCGAGGCTGTACTCACTTTTGAGTACAGCCTCCCTCACTGTAAGCAATGTGTATTAAAATATTTCCTTTGTGGGTCCCATCAGTGAGGGAGGCTGTACTCAAAAGTGAGTACAGCCTCGGTACTCATATCATTACTCTTTAGTAATATGATAATCGGGTAAAGTTATTCGGACAGGATAACCTCACCAACACGACTCACGCCAACAGTTTCGGTTGATTGTGCAGCGTGCTTATGTTCCCTGTAAGTTTGTAACCCGCTGATGATTCGGAGGTGATCACTTACGCTCCAAGAACATGAATATGGTGATCGAAATGGAGGACGCGGAAGGGGAGCACTGGAACAGGGTTACTGTCCCTCGAGTATTACAGATAGTGAGCACGGTCCTCCCCCAGCGGGACGTAGTGACCCTGTTACTGGTTAGCCCGTGGTGCTGCCGCACTCTGGCCTCTGATGCATCTCTTTGGCAGGTTTCTTTTGTTTGCCTTTCACCAAAGTTGCTTTTTTTTTTTACTAAATTCATCAATGCTTATTAATTTTCCGTGTATTATAGATTCATGAAATGCTTGTATCCAGATTTTCTTAGTGAGGACCCATTGTTCTTAAACTTTCCCACTCTTCAAATTTATTACTTTTTAAAGTTTGTCCAATGGGGTTAATTGTTTGGGTTGTTTCTGTTGAGGACCTCTTCACTGGTTGTGCTTATTCCAACCTGCAATAAAGATACAAGAATCGTTTTCTACTGGTTATCTCTTCCTCTGTCAAGTAGCACTAATATGTGGCACGTTTCATCGAGTTCACAATTTTGGTGGACTTGTGATGGAAATGGAATGTCTTTTCCTTTTTCTTTTTTGTCATCCAATAGTCATCAAAAAGAAATGTGTTTAAGATCTGTATTTGTTGATCTTTGTAGGTCCTTGATCTGCACGAAATGAATAAAGCTGGCGAGCGACTTATAGCTGCTCTTTCACTGGTTCGTCTATTAGTATCTTTTGAGCTAATGTACTAAATTGTACTGGGCCATATAAATTTTCAGAGGGTGTTGTTAAATTTCCATTTCTATCAGCAACACTATATGCTTTATCCCTGCCCTTGTTTGAGAGTAACAATCACTCAATCGTTTCAATTTATTGTAACAAATAAGTACATGTTTGGTCTTCCCTTCCTCTTTTACCTTTTCTTTAGCTTCTTATGTTGACTCTTTCTAACACCAGTCCTATCTATCCTAGAAATTAGTTTCCTAATTTGCACACACTACTTTTATAACAAATGGTAGACAGATAACCAAGTTTCACGCTGAAGAAGGACAATGTCAATATACCCTCTGAGCTACTTCCGTTTTAATTTTTTGTATTTTTTTATTTTTAGGAAACAAGATACCTTGAAATAAATAATTAAAACCTTCTGCTGGGGATTGGCTGTTGATACAAATTTTGGTGAATAGACAATGGAAAGATGAAAAATGTGAAGGCTCGAATTTGGTTTCGACAGTCCTGAGGTTTCATCGGGTTGTTATAAATATCTCTAATTAGTGGGAGTTCGAAAATGAAAAATAAGTAGTGAAAATGTCTCAGTTGCTGATAAATTGCAGTTACTGAATTGGGTGTTTAAAGATAGTGCTACTTTTGGAAGTTATGTAACTTTTCTATCCACAGTTTTTAAAAAAATGGAAGTATGACTATATCTTTTAATGCTTGTGCTAGAGCTGTTCCAGAAATAGCAACTTTTATGTGATTAGTGAAGTTCATAAAATTTTCAACCAAAATTCAGCGTTTGAAATAAAATATCCATCTTTGGTACTTTTCATGAAAAATTTTGACTTCTTGCTTATGGACCAGTTAGATTAGTGCTGAATCTTCCTCTGCTGTATCAATCCATAGATAGAGTTGAGCTGCATCATCTGTTTGTCAATTTGTTCAATCTGTCTCTTTCTGTTTTCACAGTCTTGTTTTGGAGTTCAAATATTGATTCTTTTTTGTATAATATTCACTTTGCAGTCAAGATACCTCCATGTTAAGTGTGTAAACCTTGAATTTGCCCAAGATATCGAAGATGAACACCTTAGTCTCCTAAGAAGCAAGGTGAGATTTTATAAGTTCTTGGCATTTAACTGCCTTTTAGGCCTGAGCTTACTGTGTTTATAGAGAGGATGATGGCTAGATTTCCACTGCTTTATCTGCTCTGTTTGCATGAAACCCCTGAAAGCAGCTGTTTATGTTTTCAATCAATGGCTTTTCTTTTGCATGAAAATCGTTGCTTCTCATCTTGCATTATGCTATCTCCCATGATAGGAGATTACTGGCAAAAAGTATTTGGTGTGGCATGATCCTGCTTCCCAACATAACGAGTGAACAAGGAGTACCTTTGGTGCTCTCCTGTCTTTGTCATGCCCATGAATGCAAGTCTGTGTTATTTACCAACCATTCTTAAGACCAAAAAAATGATTATGTGATGGTTTTTGTGACTGAGATTGCAGTTAGCATGTAGTATTGAGGTACAAGACGAACATAGTTGAATGCACAAGCACTTGTTTACTTGTTAAAAATTATATCAAAGCAGACAAGGAGGGGATCAAACAAAATGTTAAACATGTCATCTTTGCTTGCTTTCTGTTAATATCTAAAGGTGGTAAGTGTGGCTGTTTGAAGTGAAGAAATCTAACTGGTGGATTATCGAGATGCTTCCTCTAGAGTGTAGATAAACTTGATCTCAGAAACAACTGAGAAAATTATTATATAAAATTATTTAAATGGCTAAAACCTGAGGAGAAAATGGTAAGGCTAGTGAAGCTATTAAAAAAAGTAGTATGGGTTTCATGTGGACAGACTCAACCTGATTCGAAAACCCTAGTGATGGGTTTCTGTCTATGCCCGTAGCCTGGTATGGGGATGGCAAAAACAAGCCAATACTTTTCGTTTTGGGTTTTAATAAACCCAACCACTGGGGATCTTTGCTCTCACTTATACCTTTAAAATACCTTACAAGAAGAGATTTTTAATGGTATAGTAAAGTTGTTATAAACTTCAAATTATAATGATTATTATTTTTTTTTGAAAATTGTGTTTCATTTATGTCAAAAGAATTTTACAGAAAGAATCAGCCCCATAGGGCAGATACAAGTAGCTCAGGATGCCCTCAGAACAAGGAGATGTTGTTGATGCACTCCTTTGCTTAGTAAAAGAATCAGCACGGCCATTGGCCGAGCGAAGTACACGAGTCCATGAAATTACAGAATTTGATAAGGCTGAAAACTCAGTAAAAAGGAAATGGAATCTCCAAGGAGGCTTAGACTCGCCAGCACCCCAAGATAAAATGACTTTAGAGTCCCCTTTGACATGTAAATTACCAGTAAGACCAAAGGAAAAAAAACCCTTTATCCCCTGTAGAAGGCTGAATGCTTCAGCAGCAGTAGAGTCAGCTACACCAGTTGGACCAGAATATGATTATTATCAGTGTAAATCAACATCAGTACTTTACACATGTGATGTTATGTCTTGTGCTAGCGGCAACAAGGTCAATTTGCAAATTGCATGTCAATCAAACATTACTTATTTTATGCTAAAACACAGCTATCAAAGTCATGTAATGGAAAACGGAATGGACTAATGGAAAATCGGGGGGAGGGGGTTCTGTGACTGGATTCGAGGTTAAATTTCAGGGTCGTGTCATTCTATGACACTCGACCCAGCCCCAACCTGTGCCCACCTCTAGTGTTTTGATACGCTTTTTTTGGTTTTGCTCTACGGGTTCCAAACATTTTTTTTTATCTTTTATTATTTAGAGTAATGCTAGCTGCACCTAGGCCACAGTACCTATCCGACATACCTGACGTAACCAGCCAATAAGAAAATTTTAAAAAATAATAAAATATTTATATTTTTTAAAATCCTAAATTCTAAAAGATAAACCCTAGGCAACTGTGTTTTGGATTGGCTGGTTACGTCATGTACGTTATATAGGTACTTTCCATAGGTGTAGCTAACATTTTCCTATTATTGAACATCAGTTTACAAAAAGTTATTAGATGAGCAGGTCTCTATGTATTCGTAATTCTTGACAATGATATGGTAATGCTGCCAATTCTACATATTTCGTTTCACCCTTTTTCTGCCAAAGGTTCCACTTGAAACCTTTTTCTGTTATCTGGTTAATGTTTCATTTCATAGTGTTGGTGCTGGTCGGCAGTGCATGCAGTCATTTCTAGACTTAGAGACTCTAAATCTTAATGGGTGCCAAAAAATATCTGATCATGGAATCGCTGCTGTTACAATTGCTAGTCCAAATCTGAAGTCTTTCTCCATATACTGGAATGTGAGGTATTCCATTGATTCATGTTCTTTCTGCTTGTAGCATGTGATAATTTATTGAGGTTTGGATAATTACTCCATTTACTATCTGTTGAATGTATGTTCAGGGTAACTGATTTGGCCATAAAGCATTTGGTGAACAATTGCAGGAAGATAACAAACTTGAACTTGAGTGGATGTAAGGTATTATATATTTAATTTATATTTTTGTTATTTTTTTTATGATGTATGATTTCATTAATGAAGTGGAAAGACCGTCCCAAAGAAATACAAATATAGAAGAGAAGGTTGTCTCTCAAAGAAATGCTGGAGAGTTGCCCTTTATTTAGCTAACAAATCAGCAACGCCATTCACTGCCATGCTTACCTGATTCTTTTTTTGAAAAGATGAAAATTTTATTTATAGAAGCTCTCTAATGATTTAAGTACTGTTACACTAGTAGTACAAATATGGGCATATCCCGCTATGCTAATCTGTGTTACTACATAAGTTCTGCCACAGAATTGGCAGCTTTGAGTATTCCTTTTCCTACCCCAGCTTTTGCAAGCTTATCAGCCACAGAATTGGCTGAGCGTGATACTGCTATCCAAGCAATTCTCCATTCTATGGTGAGGTCCTGCATTTCATAAAAAATGTTCTTTAAAGTCCAAGGAATCTTTGATTCTTATGAAGCAGTTAATGATGAATGAGAGATAAAATTTCTCTAAAAAGAATTTAGAAGTCCCAGCATGAGCTAACAATTCTTGATGAGTCCCTTTCAACCAGAAGCGATCTGAAGAAGTGAGAAAGAAAAAAGATGAGTCCATCAGGCACTGCTAGTAGCTCAGCCTCTACGGAATCGGTGACTGTAGCTGTATTAGCCAAAGAGAATCGATGAACCCATCATTAGTACGCAAAACTAATCCACATCCCGCTGGTCTGGGATTCCCTCAAGAATGGTCCTTTACATTTAATTTTATTTCATGGTTTGAACGTGACTTCCATTATACCCCTTCTTAAATTTCGAAAAAGCCCTTTGGGCAAGGTCCCCCAATTGGTCAGGAAAATAGCGGAAGGCATACCCTTACATCTTGGAACAGTAAGTAGCCAAAAAATTACCCTATTAAAAATTCGCATGCAACAAAGAGTTAATGTAGAAAATAAGTTTTAAAAACATTTTCTACTCCTTTCTAATCATACCTCCCAGGAAATAAAGTCAAGCAGGATTTGTATGACATGCGTCCCATAGACTTCAAAGGAAGAATAGAAGAAGTCATCACCAAAGGTAAGAGTTCGGAAGCCGGGTAGTACTCCCAGCTTATGCAGAAATAGCATCCATAGATTCCAGGTGTGATCACAGGGCAACAGTAAGTGATCAATATATTCCTCCTGTTGACCACAAAGAAGACATGAGGAGGGTGAATAACTGCACCATGGTAAAGAAGCTCCAGATGTATCAGAATCCTCCTAGAAAGACAAAACCAACCAAAGAATTTAACTAGAGGTTTGTTTTGTAAAGACCAGACCTTTGCTGCAGAATGAGGAAGGGAGAGTTCTTGAATAAACTGAAAAAAGACTTGGTTGTGAATACACCATCTGTAGATGACATCCAAATCAATCCATCTCTTCTATTTGGCTGCAAAAAAATGCCTCTAATTTTGCTTTTAGAGAGGAGAATACTGGAGGCTTCATGTTACCAAGGACGCCTAAAGAACTGATACAGGGGACCCAAGGGAAAGAATTATTGTGCAAGACTTGTGAAATACAAATTTGAGACTGAACCCCAAGGCAAAACAAACTTGACTATAACAATTGAAGAGGCCTGTCCCCAAATATAGATTCGTCCTTTTTTTTTTTTTTAAAGTTGTGAGTTTTTTCCCATGTCCCTAAGGAGACTTAAATGCAAGACCTTCCATTACAAGCCCCCCATGTTGACCACTGAGCAATGCCCAAGTTCACAATATAGATCCATCCATAAATATTTAGTGCTATGGTCACCCACATTCAAGTGTAAGTTCAAATTGAAAATAAGGCAATTATTTGATATTGATCTCCAAATACAACGTGCTCCCTGAAAGGAATAGTGTTCAGTATACTAGCCATTTAAGATTTCACACTTACGAGAAACCAAGCTAGTCCAAGTTAAGGATGCCTTCGTACGAAGTCACCACATCCATTTGGTCATAAAAGCTTTATTATCATTTGAAAATGCCGGATTCCTAAATTCCGTCCAGCCTTTATCTGACACCCTCTCTATTAAATTTCGTTCCAATTTCTGGGCTATACTGTGGGTCTTGTCCTTGCTCTTGTTCTTGTTCTTGTTCATGTTCTTTTTCATTCTGTTTTTTTTTCCTTGGCTGTCCTTCTATATTCTGTTTGTCTTCTATATTTTGATGTTCAATGTTTCTGAAGAAGAAAATGAAAAAGATCAATGACTTGTTTTTGGAAAATGTAAACAATTAATCTGTTGTTTTAGGAAAGTTAAAGAGATTGATGCCTCATTTTGGGAAAATGAAAAAGATAGATGCCTTGTTTTATATAAATAATGATTGACGCCTTGTTTCAGAAAGTCTTTTTGATTATGCATATGCAATGGCCATTTGCAGGGTATATCAGACCAAAGTTTGCATTTGATTTCAAATAATTACAAAGAGCTGGAAACACTGAATTTGACGAGGTACTTCATTTACTGCTCTCATAAACACATCAGGTTTCCTGTTACTGAGAGAATGCTAACTGGTTTAACTTTGGCTGGCAAATCACTCTTATGAAAGTGTTTTTAGAATAATTAAAAAATTTTATGTTAATGATCGCCCTTCCTGGCTTCACCACTGAATAATAATTAAGTAAACAGAGTAGTTCCTCTTGATGTCTGTCAATATGTCAGTGCAACAGTAATAAAACATATTAAGGATGTACTGCTAGGTTACTTACAAAATACCCTTTTATCTCTTACACTTCTTAGGTTAGGGTATAGATATCAACTAGTTCCAGCTTGATTGGAAATTCATTCGTCACAAGGGCCTTGGTAAAAACATACTTAATCTTCCATGTTTTCTGAAATATGTTGTAACCTTACACTCAAAATTATATATCCTATTTATTAATTAATTAATTTTTTTAAGTAAGTTGTCTTTCATCGAATTCTTAGGTGAAAAACATTACAGATAATGCAGAGTTTACAAAAAATTATATATCCTATGAAATGACAATATTCCTTAATATGCTTATTCTCTCATGGAATAGTGGATTATGTGTAATGAAAATGATGCTTGATGCATAAGAGTCTTATTTGAATTAGGGTAGAATTAGGGTATTTTATTTGAGTTAAGTTTGAGTTGAGATTCCTTATTAGTTTCATATTGTATTTAGTCTTTTATTAGGTTATAAACTCTCTATTAGGTTATGTAATTAGCCTATAAACAGGCTATAGGTTATGAATGTAAGCACTTTTGGATTGATTAATCATTGAAGCTTCTATCTTCCTTTGGTTTTCTTCCCCTCTTTCTTCACTTTCTTCTTCCCTTCGTCCTCGTTCTCTCTATTTCTTCTCCTTCTATTCTCTCTGCCCTACTCTTTCCTACATTAGAAAATGACTTGCTGATCAATTTCAAAGAAAAAAAGAGACTGGCAGATAGTTACATGTATAGTCTGGATAATCTGCCAGGTTTCCTCCTACAAGCCTTCAGTACCTAATAGTAAACTTTTTATCCAATTTTGATTCTGCTGCATTTGCATACTTTTGGAAGACCAAAAAAATAGTCAGAATAGAACGGGGTTAACCCACTTTCTCAAAATGGTCATCATAAAATGGGTCTGACGTGCTTTCTGAATACAGTAAATCACTTCATGTAACTCCATTGCAACATCCACAGTTACTCACCCTCTAATGAAGGGAGAGCATTTACTGATCCAATTATCCATATAACCCTTTTAGATGGCTTGCCAGAAGCCTCACAATGATCTTGTAGGCGCCAGAATTAAGCTTACTGGATTTTTAAAGTCCTGCGCAATGCTCCACTACCTCTTTGGGAAGTAGGGCAATCCGAGAGGTCCCTATGCTTTTGATGAAATGCCTTGGTGGTGGAAATCAGAGACCATGGTGCGGATATCCTCCAACATAAAGACCGGGATGCACTAAATAATTCCCCTTTGAGACCATCTGGGCGCAGGGCTGAAGCTGCATCCTCAATCTCCTCCAGAGTAATAGGGGCTTCCAGTGCCTCCCTGTTTGCTGCTGAAGAGAGACATAGAATGGGGAAGGACCAGAGAGTGTTGCTGCTGTGTGCTGCGGCAGTTCTTAGGTCTTGTCAAGGGGGTCAAATTTTGATCTGTAGAGCTTTTTGTTAATCACTTCTGTTAAAAGATAGGTAGAGAAAATAAAAAATATAACCGTTACACGAATAAGACAATAAAAACTTAGAAACTTAATGTATAATCTAAAAGTTTACAACATTGTACTCATAATCAAAGCCCTCAAACGGAAATTAGCAGGGGTGCTGGAGTAGCTGATCCACCATGGAGATACAAACATTTCTTTAGGGAAATGTCTGTATTGTGTAATGTAATGCAATATAATTGGATTTGGATTGCCAGATCAGCCAACTCTATGGCTGATTCTCTCGCCAGAGAAGGGGTCTCTGACCAGCATCTTGTTGGGAGAAACTTCTTTGATGGACAACGATTCTACTAGGATTCTTTAATGGAATGAAATATTGTATCTTTTTCGAAAATAATAATAATAAATAATCAAAGCCTTATAAGACAGATTCTGAAACTTCTTCCCAGCACCTTTACTATGTGAGATTACCAAATTACTTCTGATCTTCTGCAAGTTCTTTTGAGGTGGAGGATGACGGAATTTTTATTAGTTGGTTGTCCTTTTATGGTCATCCACTTTGGCGTTCATTACATTTCTTTGATGAGATTCGTGACTTATCCAATTGTTATCAAATCTCTTTGTTGTGTTCCATTAGGAATGCAATTCCATGATAGACCAACTAGACACATTCTACAGTTATGCTGTCAGATTTTATTATGGGAGATTCGTCCTGTACTTGATCCTTTATGATGTATTATATTTTGTTTTTGCTTTATTTTGCTTTATTTTGCTTTAACTTGTTTTAGACACCTAGGCTAGCCTTTGCAAATTACTTGGCTTTAATGAACATCCGAATTTTAAAAAAAAACTAGCAAATTGTCTAATTATGATCCAATAATGGGTGTTTAAGGAAGGAATCTGGAAACACTGAGAACGAAGTCCTTTTTTTTCTTCAAAGCTGTTTTCAGGGGGTTGATGCTAGTACCATTTGGAAGTCATGGGCCGAGCATGCATGTCTAGGCACTTCTAATCGAACAGCAAATCAAGTTTGGCAGCCTCCTCCATACTCCACTTACAAGCTCAATTTTGATGGATCCTCACTCGGTAATCCAGGCCCTGCTGGCATTGGGGGAATAATTAGAGATTCCTCGGGTGAAGTTATTCTAACTTATTCTGGGCCAATTGGAGTCAATGATTCAAATACCGCTGAAGCACTTAGTCTCTTGCAAGGTCTTAAGTGCTTTGCTAGCTTGGGATTAGGATGCAGTCTCAATGTGGAGGGGGATTCCAAGGTGGTTCTCTCTTGGGGTTCGGCAGTCAGTGAAACCTCCATGGCGTTTTCGCTTCCTTTTAATGAACTTTGTACTTACACTAGCTTTGTAATTTCGTGGTCTCATGTGTTAAGAAGTGCGAATGGTCACGCTGATTCTCTTGCTAAGCAAGGGGTGCATCAACAAACTCTTGTTGTGTCACCCTAAGCTCCTTATGTATCTGCCCGGATTGGGCTCATACTTTGTAACTATTTCAAAAAATCAATGAAGAACAACTTTCAAAAAAAAAAACATTATCATAATGGTCCTTTTGAGGGCTTTCTTAATGTGAGGTCCTGTTTAAAGAATGGGGTCTATGTGTGAAGCTATTATCCAAAACATATACCAATTTTCTATCATTCCTTTAATCCAGAGACCATCCAGCTGCAAAATTCAAGTCAGCATTTAATTTCTTTGCTGCAGTGTAAGAAGTTGTACTGCCCTAGAGAATCTGTTGCAGACGAGCTTCATTCTTGAATAACTATAATGGATTCTTCTTCTAATTTATTAGTTTATTTTGCAATTATTTTAATGTTTTCCCCTCAAGTTTGAACCTTCAACTGTTCTCCAATGTTTACTAGGTGCATCAGACTAACCGATCATGGGCTGCAACAGATACTACAGAAGTGTTCCTCGTTGCAAAGCCTGAATCTTTATGCTCTATCAAGGTTTGCTATGGAAGAATTCATGTGTTGCTTTGGGTTCTGAATTACAGCATGCATGATGTCATTCATACTTTTTTTTTTTTGAAAGTTTTGTCATTCTTACTTTTTAGAAAACAAAAGATTGAAAATTATATAGAAAGAGAAAGTTCTCACTTGGCCTTTTTGTGAAACTAGATGTATCCTGTCATAGTTGCAGTGGTACTATGGTCATTTTACTCTATGTACAAGCCCTAAAATCTATTTCTAAGTAGAGTGGTTGGTAGAAGTATTCCTGTAACTTTTACTTTCCACATAAGTCAATGTTCAGATGTGTTTTGTGTTAGAGGCCTGGAAAAGTATGTTAGTCCATGTTTTGTAAGTTTATGACTTAAAAGTGAACTTAATCAGATCTGAGGTAGACCGGGTTTTGTGGAAGACAGAATCTGAGAAAGACCCGGTGGAAGAATAGATAAGTTAGTCTTAACTCATGGTGGTGCAAGCATGTTGAGCTTGGTTCAGAGTAGGTAAATAGTGGTCTATATAAATGCTTGGTGAAGAGATTGGCAGGCTATATGGTGGTCTGAGTGCATTTTAGACGAAAGACACCAAAGGCGAGTTTCTGATGAGGTGGACATCTATTGCGATATGTTCACTGCAGCCATAGACTACCATGTTAGTGGCAAGAAATAGAACGGATATCATTACAAAGTATAAAACGGTGTTGAAGGTAAACAAATATGGAGTCTGCAATATTTTAGTGCTGAGGGTGGCCAGTGCTCGATATGCAGCTTCATGGCTCGAGCGAGAGACCGTTGTTTTTTGTGTGATGTTCAAGAAATTAAATTGCGATCTAGGTAGATTGCAAAGCCAGTGATAAAATGGCAAGTGGTTGGGCAGCTGGCCCAGTTGGCGTCACTAAACCCCGTGAGGCAGAAGGTGGATGGAGAGATGTGTAATCCGTAAGCTGGTGTTTGTTTTAGGTACTGAAGAATTTAATTTACTGCTTGGAGATGAGGAAATTGCGAGGACTGCATGAATTGACAGAGAATTAACCTGAATGCACAATATGTGGTTTGGTTAAAGTATTGGAGTCACCTTAGTAGTTGACGATAAGAGGTGGGATCGCTAAACAGGTCTCCATCATCAGGAGATAATTTTTCACCTGACATGGGTGTGCATACTGGTTTGGCACCTTCCATTTTGTAGGTATGAAGCAAGCTGACTCTGTATTTTCTCCAAGTGAGGAGAATGCCACTTTTATGGCGTATTGCCTAAATGCCGAGAAAGTATTAAAGTTCTCTGAGATCAGTCATCTCAAAGGTCGATTGTTAAGTGGAGATGAAGTGCTGAATTATAGAAAGAACTGATCCGGTGACAATAATGTCATTGGCGTAGATCAATAATATAATAGCGCTCCCGAATTTGTGACAGGAAGAGAAGGGTGTCATGCGGTGAAGACACAAAGCCCTCTTGGAGAACGAAATTCTTGAATTTGGAATACCATGCACTGGGCCCCTGTTTGAGACCATTGAGAGATTTTCTTCGACAGCAGACAAGAGGCCATCTGTCTGGATCAGTGAAATCTTTAGGCTGCTGTATATAGAGTCTCTTGGAGATCTCCATTAAGAAAGGTGTATTTGATGTCGAGCTGTCGGAGTGGCCTTCCAAAGGTGATTGCAATGGTCAGAATGAGGAGAACAGTTGTTGGATGGACAACTGGAGAACTGAAGCAAACTTGAAATAGGGGGTCAAGGGTTGTTCTGTACCCTAAACTGCGCTCACTTGCAAACTTCTCTCTCAATATCTCTATCTTCTTTTCTCATTTTAAACTACACATTATTTAACATATCCAAAGTCCACGACTAACCGTATGTAGAGCAGCTTTACAGATAACTCTTATAGAAAGATTTCATTACTACCAAACCTGAGATTCCTTGATCTATGTGGTTCTCAGGTAAACTTTATTCATCTCCAAAATTCTTTAAGGAGAAAATGCCTGGTTAAAATGTAGATACTAATGAAAGTGAATGTGTTCCAGAATTTGTCAGATGAAGGGCTTACAAGCATAGTCAAATGCCGGAAGCTGGTCTCCCTGAATCTCACATGGTAAGTAACTGAAGTTTTGACTTATGTTTGTTTGCTTATGGTACCTGAGAATTAACTTATTAGTGCAGTGAGCATTGCTTTTATTTGGTACTAGAGTACCTTGTAAAGAAGCTTAAATTTTAAATACTTATGTAGGTTACTCTTGAAACACACGTTGTCTTCCAGTTGATTCCCCTCTTGCAGAAATGTTGTTACTTTTTGACAGAAAGGTTGCGAGGCCCTAAATTAGTGTGACTTATGTTTATGATATTACAGTGGGTTAGGGTAATATAGAGAGGGATGAATAAAGCATGAGAGATAGAAGAAGAGAAAAACGATTATTGAAGAAAGGAGAGAGGAGGAGTTTGGATCCTGTTCAAACCAATTTACCATTGTTGCAGTTTTGCTGGTCGAGTGCATATGAATTTTGGTTAAGTTAATATCTGCACATGTTTCTTTAAAATGACTATTTCCTCATTATGAGTTATTGAAGGGCATATTTTCTTTGTGAACATGGCTTTTAAGTCCAAGAAATATGGTCTAGGGAGATAATTTTCTCTCATCTCCTTTCTGCTTTCTCTAATTTACCCACCTGCAGAACTTTTCATATTTTCTATCCTCGCCTCTCCTCTCCTCTCCTATCTATCTTTCTATTAATTTTTTTTTTAATCTTAAGTCCTTGCAATAGGATCTCAATCTATAAAAACATGACACTGATAGACACGTTCAGTTTGCTGCATGGTCAAAGCATTTATATACAGTTTACCCAGTTTGCTGCATGGTCAAAGCATTTATATACAGTTTACCCAAGAAAATGCATTTAATGGACTGGGCTGCAAGTTCTTCATTATTTGGTCTCATATTATGAACGCACCATGTGCTAGCAACATGTTGGGAGGTAAAGAACAACGGGTAGAATTTTGATAGGAGTGTTGTTAGTTCCCACAAAGTTAACCTAGGGGAAGCGGGGGTGAATGTGTTTATCATTTTTTGGTTATCTCAGGTTCTATTTTAACACTAACACAACTAGTGAGTCCATGGACTGAATCCCTAATAGGTTTCTTTGGACGATGGGTCCTTGGCCCTAGTCCATGGACTACACTTCATAAATATTACTCTTAGTGCCTTTTCTCGTGTTCTTCTTATTGCAAAACTTACTTTTAAGTATTTAATAAATAACGCAACTAATAAAATTTTAATTAATCAATAATTTTCGATTGGTGGAGGCTTTGTTGGGTGCCTCAAATCTAATTCATCTCTTGCAGTAGCCATTCTCCATGTCATTGCACAACAAACTTAGACATCCATCTCTTCCAGCCCAGCAACATCTGATAGTGTGCTGACTCAATTTGATACTTAAATTAAAGTGTTATATCAGATAATGCAAAAAATAGTGATGTAGTTGGAGAAATTGAATGAAATTTCCAGGTCAAAACTATTTTAATAATTGTTTTTTCACTGTGGGTTGCTTTTGCACTATCTAGTTTGCTTTTGCAGTATGTAAAGTTTCCCTTTTTTTTTATCTGTTAACAGGTGTGTGCGTGTCACTGATATTGGAGTAATTTCAGTTGCCCAAAATTGTACTTCTCTTGAATTTCTAAGGTAAACATAGGGAGCTTTGTGTACTTTATGTTATTGATTCTAATAAGTTAGTTGATTGACGGGTAAGATTTTAATGAAATGCAGTTTGTTTGGGATCACTGGTGTGACAGACAAGTGCTTAGAAGCCCTCTCTACATTCTCTTCAAGCACATTAACAACCCTTGATGTGAATGGGTGCACTGGGATAAAGGTCGTTAGAAATTGGAGTGCTTCCTCTTTACATCATTCGTCTCTTTTGAGTGGCCAGCAATCCTATTGGAGGCAGGCCGAGGGCCCCTCGGAAACTCATATTGAATGGATGCTAAAGCTTCCTTTTAATTAATCCCTTGGTCAGGGAATTTGAAACCTAAGTTTTTCTTTATTTTTGCAGAGACGGAGCAACCAAGAACTTCTCCAGTTGTTTCCAAATTTGAAATGCTTCAAGGTGCACAGCTAAGAATACAAACAAGAGCAGAACGTGGTTGATCTGTGAGCATCTACTGTGCTTTCTACTTCTTAATTTATTAGAATATATGGATTTTTTAATTCTAAAAGTTATTTTTCCCAGAACGAAATATTCAATGGTCATGTCATTAATCAAAGGCTCCCTTAGTGATAAATAGGTGCATTCTTGCATGCTGGCCGAAAAAGTGCCAGCCTCACATAACTTTTCTTAATCAAAATAAGTAAAGGTGCATAAAAATGCCACCTTTTAAGTTGTAGAGGCAGCATAAAAAAGTCGCCTTTTAAGTCGAATACATACTATTACTCAGGGTTTATTTTTTAAGTGGAAGCATATGTAAAATGATAAAATTTGCATTTTATAAAAGTTAAAAATGAAGGCAGCAAGAAAATGTTGCCTCCGGATATAGCTAAAGGCGTCTCCTCCACATTTAATTACAGGACCCTTTAAATGCCGCCTAGAGTAGTACTGGATTTTGTGGGAGGTGGCAACCATAAGTAGCATTTAAATGTTACTTTTGTATGTTCTTATCAAACATATATGCAACATGCCAACGCTAGTCCGTCCAACGCGTTGCTTATCTGGTCTATAATAAGGTGTTTGTTGAATATTTTAGAAAATATTTTCTATATAAAATAAATATTTTTTAATATTTTATTTAAGTAAAAATCCCTCAAATATACCTTTTTTAAAAAAAAAATCTCAAAAATATAATTGTTATTTTTAAAGAAAAGAATTACTTTTTGTTTCAGGCAAAAGCTGACATTGGCCTCTATTTTAAGATGATCTTTGTAGTGCTCTAGTATTTTAGAGTGCTTGCGTTGAGTTTTGTAACATGTGACAACTAAAGAATGTCATTGAAAAGAAAGAACATTGTGCATATGAAACTCTTTGGAATAGTTTGTGATCTTCTATGGTATGTAGTTGAATGAGTAAAATAAAAATCGCGCATATTGTGTTACAGTCCTCTGTGGCCTAACGGTTACCTAGTGTTAGAGTGAAAGATGTAAGTGGAATTGTTGACATATTGGTTATGTGCTTAACATATATGTTTCGAAGTTGAGTTTAGCTTTCCCATCTAGCTCTAGCATTGACAATAAGACATACTTGAAAGTTAAGGCTGATCTTAGGATTATCACCCCAGCTCATACTAGCCAAAAGCAGCGCAAGATAATTGGCCACATAGTCCTTAATTCTTTCCATAGGGTATCCCAAGTACGTGCACAAATGATAATAAACAATTGGAAGATAATAAACATGCAGAATTTAGTGGTTCAAAAACCATTTAGCTGACTGTGAATCTAGTCCTAAAAGAGTGATTTTCTCAAGTCAGTTAATGTATTCTATTTGCGGTTGTCAATTGGTTTTTATACAGAGTTTTACCCTACTTAACTAACAATGACGGCTAAATTTCATTAACTAAAGCTTCTAAGCTATAGTTGGGGTTCCTTTTCATGTGTTGTAAAGTGCCATTTGGCCCTCCACTCATAATCAATGTTAACATCATAATTATAATGTTTGGTACAGTTTAATCAGTGGGTCAACACGGTTTTGAACCAACTGTACCATGTTTCTGGGATCTGGGTCAGTTCTTGTAACATTGGATCTTCTAATTCTCTCTCTCTCTCTCTCTTTATTGTTTGTATTGTATTTTCATTAGAACTAATGGGCAGATACAACAAATAGATAAATAAATAAATAAATAAATAAAAGCCACATAAGATGCCATAAGAAGTCATATCAAGCCATGATGGGGCCAACCCATGGGCGCCAACTCATATGGAGACTCCAATGTGGAGAGGAATTAACTTTAGAACGGCCATCTCACAAACAATAAACAATTATATTTTTTGGGTTTTGTGAAATATATTTTTTTATTTTTTAGTGAGAGGGCCGGTGCCCGATTCGCACACTCAACTGGTGCACAAATCATTACGCTTAACTTTATATTCTTATTTTCCTACGAGTTAGCAAAAAAAAAAAAAAAAAACCAGTACTTTATAATGTTTCTAACCGGTGCTGCTGGAATAATTTGACCATCCTTTCAAACAAGAATATTGAGTTCATTGTCCAAATCGGTCCTGATTCCAATGCCGAATATTTCCTGATTCCTGATCTAATCATTTCAATCATCGCTTAATTCCCATCACTGTAGATGATGATCAGTACCATAAGAACTGAACCAGTTGGTTAAACTTTAGTAAACCCGAATATATGATCCGTTTCCAGCGTAGCAGTTGGTATTATTGGATAAACGCTTGAGTCGATTTAATTTACATCATATTGTTTACAAGTACCACCCTGTCCCCAACTAATGTGATAGACAATTTTACATTTGTTATCAGAACATGGGTCATCCATGGAACTCACGATATGAAGTTGTTAAATCTAAAAAGAATAATGCTAGTTGCACTTGTTAATCTAAACCATTGACGCTTAGGGTTTAACCTCTAGAAAATAGGATTTTATAAAAAAAATAATTTTTTGTATTTTTAAGGGCTTAGATTAACATGTAAGTCGTAGCATTACTCTAAAATTTATTACTAGGGAAATAATTTTATTAACTTACCTAATTGCTCAATAGTTTCACATGTACGTAGGTCCGGTGAGAATTCGATCAGTTTCCATGGAATTCAGTGTCTGCTTACTGTACTAAAAATTAATCCCAACCCAAAATCTTAAACCTCTAGATTTCGGCCTTTTAAGGGTTGGGATTATGATCTAAACATTAATTGTAGAATTGATGGAGTACTACACTTCAGTTTATTAACTGAAAGCCTTGAACTGGTAACTGGTGCCTTAGCGTTATATTACATTAATTATGTATTGTTATAGATCCTTTAACAACTGAAGTAACAATCAATGGTCTCTTTGCACGTCCACGCTTCAGTAGTACTCTGTACTAATTAATAATTTGTTGCCATCAATTAAACAACGACGAAGGAAGGAAGCTGTATAACTTAGGGGATCGTTAATATAATATTGTGCCATGTAAGCTGTAGCTGCTAGAGAACCTCAAGGGCGAAGTTTTTGGATGGACTAGTGACATGAGATCCAAAATCAAGGATTGAGGAAGAAAGAGACTCGTTCCCATGCATGAACAATATAATTTCAGTCTGCAATATGACAGAGACCTGGGCCCTGGCGGAACTAACGATATATTTCATCGCTTCTGATCCCCGATGAATCCGAAGAAGAGAGTGCACTGGTGTTGGAGATCCCGGCGCGTTAACTTCTCTAAGTCTCCATCGCAAGCAAAAGCTTCCAAAAGACATCAGAGAAAAAAAAAAAAAGAAAGAAAAAAAAAGAAGAACTGGGTATATATAAATATGCATGGGGATCGAGCTAGCTAGCTTGTGACACAATCAATAATTTCATCCCTCCCAAGTCTGTCCGGTGGTAACAATTAATATTGTTTTTGTACGTAGGTAGTGAGAATAATATGGGTAAAGAGAAGCAATTTTAAAAGAAGAAGCAGGTGGGCGGAAGTTTCCGGCGGTGGAGCGGTGCAACTCGATCGGGCGGGAGAAACAGACGGTGGTGGCGGACATGGACGGGACCCTCCTCCGGGGGCGGAGCTCATTCCCATACTTCGCTCTGGTGGCCTTCGAGGTGGGAGGCGTGTTAAGGCTCCTGTTCCTCCTCCTGGCCTCCCCTGTCGCTGGAATCCTCTACTACTTGGTGTCGGAGTCGGCCGGAATCCAGGTCCTCATCTTCGCTAGCTTGGTGGGGATGAAGGTCTCGGACGTGGAGTCCGTCGCTCGAGCCGTCCTCCCCAAGTTCTACTCCATGGACCTGCACCCGGAGTCGTGGCGGGTGTTCTCCTCTTGCGGGAAGAGGTGCGTCCTCACCGCCAATCCTCGAATCATGGTCCAACCCTTTTTGAAGGACTACTTGGGAGCCGATTTGATCATGGGAACCGAGATCGGAACCTATAAGGGTCGGGCCACCGGATTGGTTCGACGGCCGGGGGTTCTCGTCGGACCGGCCAAGGCCGCAGCACTCCGGAAAAACTTCGGAGAAACTTCACCTGAGATTGGACTCGGTGACCGGAAGACAGATTTTCCCTTCATGGAGCTCTGCCAGGTTAGTTATTATAAGTATCAATTACCATTAATTGATCTATATACACCCAACTTTATACATTTTTGTTGTTGTGAATATATGTTATAGGAAAGCTACGTGGTGAGGAGTGACGCCAAATTGGAAGCGGTGACGCGCGATAAGCTGCCGAAGCCGGTGGTGTTCCACGACGGTAGGTTGGTGCAGAAACCAACCCCCTTCCTGGCTCTGATAATCATCCTATGGATTCCCGTCGGATTCCTCCTGGCCTGTCTGAGAATAGCCGCCGGCGCCCTCCTTCCGATGTCCCTCGTGTACTACGCATTCTGGGCACTCGGCGTCCGGGTGACGGTGAAGGGACCCCCGCCGCCGCCGTCGAAGTCGTCAGGCCAATCCGGGGTCCTCTTCATCTGCTCCCACCGGACCCTCCTGGACCCCGTGTTCCTGTCGACGGCCCTCGGCCGGCCAATCGCCGCCGTCACCTACTCCGTCTCCCGGCTCTCGAGTTCCTCTCCCCGATCAAGACGGTCCGGCTGAGCCGGGAGCGGGCGGTGGACGCGGCCATGATAAAGAAGCTGCTGGAGGAAGGCGACCTGGTGATATGCCCGGAGGGGACGACGTGCCGGGAACCGTTCCTGCTCAGGTTCTCGGCCTTGTTCGCCGAACTCACGGACCAGATCGTGCCTGTCGCCATGGCTAACCGGATGACCATGTTCCACGGCACGACGGCCAGGGGGTGGAAGGGGATGGACCCTTTTTACTTCTTCATGAACCCAAGCCCCGCTTACGAGGTCGCATTCCTCACCAAGCTCCCTCACGAGCTCACCTGCGCCGCCGGCAAGTCCAGCCACGACGTCGCTAATTACATACAGAGGGTCATCGCCGCCAGCCTCTCCTACGAGTGCACCAGCTTTACCAGGAAGGACAAGTATCGGGCACTCGCCGGAAACGACGGTATCGTTCCCCCCGACGCAGCCGCCCACAACCCCCGGCCCCTCGCCGCCCCCAAGAACAAACTCAATATGGGCTCATAGCTTGGACTATTGAATTGAACCTGAATTAACGTACGCTACGTCCCGTCTCTAATAAGTGATCAGAATCAGCATTAATCCAACACTGCATGGTTAATTTTAAGCACTACTTAATTCTCGAGTTTGTGAGTAATTTTCGTCTCTCAATATAAATTTGGGGAAATAATACGTGATATTAATTATATGGGGTTTTTTTTTAATTTTTAAAAATTATGTGATATTGCATCATATGGTTCTGATCACTTGGGAATCATAAATATTCCACACCTTTCTAACATAGTCAGGTTTCTTACAAATGTCTCAATGAGATCATGTAATTCCACACCTTTCTGCATTGCTTCATGAGGTTTAAATAATTTGACTCTTTCGCTAGTGTATGACTTGTAAAGGCTTTCTTGTATACACATAACTGATGGCATAAGTATGAGATGAACTCAAACCCAATTACTGAATGTGAATACACAGAAAAACAGTACTAAACCAATTATTATGATAATTACTAACAGGGGTTAGTCGTAAGAGTTTTCACTTTCAGGGACACTAATGTCCTAGAAATTAAGACTTTCTCCCGTTAGTTGATCTTCAAGCGACTGAGACTTCGATTTCTCAAAATCCCCATCCCCATGTAAATTAGACGGCCCGTTGAAAATTCCGTGTCTCTCTAGCAGGGGTGGAATTCTCAACTCCCTCGAATTCTCCCTGCCGAAAGAATAGTTCAACGCATGGATTGCGGCTTCGCAGCTCGTCGTCTTCGCTCCTCCCGATATTTCTTCTTCCTTCTTTTCTGTAATCGTTTCCATCTCTTGGCTTTTGTTTCTATCTTCGCTCTTCCTTTATATCTTCTCTCTTTCTCTCATTATTTTTCTCTGTCCGCTTCTCCGCTTCTCTCTTTCCCTCTTTGCTTTTCCGTGTCGTCTCTCTCCTATCTCTCCTTTTGTTTTTGAAAGATTCCACAGTCGTGATAAGAGGTGTGTTTCTCTTCTCTCTTTTTCTTTTTTGCTTCTCTTGTTTTTTATATTCTGTCAAGAATTTATTTTTTCTGGAATACAATATATAGTAGCATAATACAAACTCATTCCCAAATGTCCACTGAAATTTGCTTACTTTTGTTGCCGATTCCCTTATTAAATGTGTTTGCTAAGCATGTGAATAAGATATTTACTTATCTTCATAGTCATGTAGGAGAATAGAAGTTTAATAATGGCTGTGAAAGAGCTATGTCCACTTTTTCATAGTCGTGTATGAAAAAAGCTATGTCAACTCTTCATAGTCGTGTATGAAAAAAACTATGTCCACTAAGATATTTACTTATCTTCGTATGGGTTGCATTGCTACACTACCCCTCCTACATTTCTTTAGTAGTTTGGCCTTTTCCATGAAATTGCTCATCTTGGTCAAGTTTAGCTGGTGGATCATCTTTGATGAGGGCCCCAGTCTTTTTGCATACAACTTTTTGAGTTTGCCAAAGATATTCCACTTCAGTCTTTAAGCAGGTTTAGCGTTGTAAGCCCAATTTGGCATTTTGGAGCCATGATTTTGTTTCTGAGTAAATAGGGTAAGAATCATTAATTTTAGAATAAGAAAATGCTCTTGAATTATGAGATTTGAGAGATTGTTTCATTAAAGTTGTACTATTTGATTTATCTATCCTTTTATCTGCGGGTTTGCAGATTCTTCATTAATTATGTATTCAATTATCTCTCCCTCATAAGACAGGAGTGATGTTCTTCCAAGTGTTTGTTTATCTGAATGGTATAGCAGACTTCATAGCTTCAGAAAAATGCCCTTTCCTAAGGAATTAAATTGATTATGCAGTATTATGGACCACGTGAATGATTGTTAAGGTGCTAATATGGTAGATATAGATATACTGAAGGGCTTATAACTGAAATCTAAGTAGTTGTGAACATATGCTGAGATATTCCCACTACCAGAAAACAGCCATCCACCGTCGGTTGTTTTAGTCGGCGTAGAAGCCGAAAACCGCCGGCGGATGGACCGGCGGCGGTTGAAACTTCGTCGACGGCCAGGACGTTGACGAAAGCGATACGTCGACGAATATACCCGCCGACGGAAAAAACAGATCCGTCGGCGGTCAGAATTAAGTCATTCGTCGGCGGAAAAATCTTCCGCCGACGTTTCCAAATTTCGTCGGTGGAAACAGTTTCCCCGACGAATTAATATTCGTCGGCGGAAACTCCCTGACGAATTTATATTCGTTGGCGGAAACTCCCTAACGAATTACAATTCGTCGGCGGGAACTCCCCAACGACGAAAAACGTCGTCGACGTAATCCGCGGACGATGTTTTGTGCGTCGGTGGCAAAACGACGACCGCCGGCGGACTTTTTCCGCAGACGACATTTTAAACCGTCGTCGGAATCAGTTTTTTTCTGTTTTTTTGGCGACGGTTTAAACTGCCGGTGGAACTAATTTTATTTAAAAATTATTTTTTTTTGAATTTTGACCTGTTACCTGTCATAATGAAATACAAACAATTACCTAAAAAAAATACTATCATAATTAAATTCGATTTGCACATCAAAATGTTTACATTACAAAATATAATACATAACAAAAAATTACATAATCGATGTCAATTGTCATTTCAAACAAAAAGAAATGTACAGTCTGTGTTATCAGGTGTGTGACTGATTGCTACCCTGTAGGTTAGAAGAACCTACAAATGAACATTAATTCATCATAAGTGTAATGAAATATATAAAATTAGTAATTAATTATGTATTTAAATAATACTAACCTATAGGCGACTGGAGAGAGGCTCGCCACTGGTTCAATTCTTGCAACTGAGACTGCACTATCAACAGCTGGTTCTTCATTGATTCTTTGTCTTGCCTTTCCTGTTGCAGTTGTTTCTCTAGAGCTAAGTACTCTGGTGCTCTCGTAACCAGACCCCTACGCGGCGGCGCACCAGTCCCAAGTCCTCTCTCGTAACCTCCGTGATGGCCTCCAAACACCTTATCTATAATAGGTGTCAAATCCGCGGGGTTTGCCAAGTTGTGGACCTGTAGTTCAGTTGCGGTCCGGACAAGCTCCTCCTGCATAACCAACAAAACCTACTCAAATTATGCACTTGGTATTTGGAGAAAATGTTAGGAACGTGATAACTTACACATAATGTTGTTGTCTCCTCATCAGGATATGTCCCATCTTTCCTCTTGTGCGCCTTCAGGAAAGATCTCAGAAACACGAAGTTTGCACCTTCTGCCTGTCGCTGCATAAAATTTAATTTCCTAAAATTAGTATTGTGCAATGTATAAATTGAAGAATTGAGAAGGCAGAGCTTTAGTCAACTCAATACATACCTCTTCTTCCAAAAAACGAGCAAGAGACTTACACCCAAGCGTGTGAGTCGTCTTCAAACACTCTCGGTTCGCCTTGTTCTTTACATCCCGCCCGGACTCCCTTACCCCATCCCAATATTTCACTAGCAGTGTCCAGTTTTCAGGAGCCATACCTGGAATCGGACAGTCTGCTAGCTGCTCTGGGGTCTTCCCATCGTAGTATTGCTTTTATAGAGAGTACGGTTGTCTCAGTATAATTTTTCTGCACAACCGGTTGTTGAGCTTTCATCATAACGGGCTGTAGTCACGGGTTGATCCTCTGCATTAACAAACTTGTATCTTACCTAAAAAAAAATTCTGTTAGTACTTACGACTACTACAAGAAACAAATAGGTAGTTGTTAGTCTTACATTGATTTCTGTGAACCAATTTTTAAATGCATTCGGGCCGAGCTCACGCCACTGCAGATGTAGAGGGAAATGTAATTGACCCCGAATTTGAGTTCCAAGGAGAAAGGACAAATCATGATGTGCGGATGACACCATATGTCCATTCTTGATTATGATATTTGCCTCTTTCTCGGGCATGAATGATGTTGCCCTCACCTTACACTTGACGCGTGGTAGCTGAGGCTGCGAATCCTCAATCCCATCGACAGTCCAATCTGGAGGCTGGGTCTCCATGTCCTCCATTGGGGCTGGCTCTACATCAAATGCCCACTTAGTCAACTTTAAAATGTCATTTTAATAAGTAGTATGCATGTAATTGTACCTGAAACACCAGTAGTCTCCGGGGATTGGTAAGAGGGGAACAACTCCCTAAACTTGCGCATCGCTTCTTCTAAAATTATATTAATGAAAAAAAATTAATAAAGTAAAATTATAAAAAAATATTAGAAAATAGAGTTAATGAACCTCTCTCGTACCGAAAGATGGCAGAGCTGATGAAGACGGAAGCTCTGAGGGAGGGTCGATTGCAGGAGTCGGGGCCGATGTCGAAGGGGCTGCAGGAGCCGGGGCCGATGTCGAAGGGGCTGCAGGAGCCGGGGCCGATGTCGAAGGGGCTGCAGGAGTCAACCCCGACAAAGAGGGGGCTGCTGGAGCCCTAGCTGATGTCGCCGCCCGGGCGCGTTTGTTCCTAAGTGACACCATGTCCGCCTTCAGAGGCATAATTATCCTGCAATTACAGAGAGAAAAAGAGAACATAAGATTTATAATTATATGTAGCGGATTTATTTACAGACTACAATAGATTAAACATACTCAATCATCCAAGCCGTCACTATTGATCCTTAATCTAGGACCAAGGTCACGACGCACCCATGTAACATTATCTTCACTATCGATGTTTGCTGCGTCTCCAACTCTTGCATCTTGCGCCAATAACAATGCTTCATCTTCTTGTGCCCTCAAACCTTCCTCATTTAAGGGGATGCCGTAGGTGTTTCTGGGTCTCCAACGACAAACAACGCTCCAACAAGGCTCAATTGGGTCTTTTGAATAAAAGACCTGTTGTGCTTGACGTGGGAAAATGAAAGGCTCATCTTCATATGCCTGTCTCATTGTGTTTACTAACGTGAAGTCTAGCTCGTCCATGAAGCAACCTGTGCCCTTCTTCATGTCGTACCATTTGCACTTAAATAAGTGCACCGGTGTCCATAATCCAATATAAACTTCTATGACCAGCTGCAAGACACCATAAAATATCTCGTCTCCTACCTCCACTGTTGCAATGCTACTATTTTGTGTAGCTCGATTCAGGTCAACGGCCTCCGTGTCGAACTTGTAACCATTGCTAAAATATCCATGGTACGACATAGCATCACGAGATGGACCACGGGCAAGGTTCCTTAATTCCTCTGTGTCCTCAGAATCTGATGACACATCGATTACCTACGGAATAAAAGTAGTGACAAAGTCAACAAATGAGGGACATTCGACACAAACGTAATATTGACACTCCTATATTCTGGGTAAACAACTTACTCGTTTTTTAAAACCATTGTACAAATTGGTTGTGCTGCTATGTTTGTATTCGATGCTCAGTCCACTGGGAGTGTAACCCTCTTAAGTAGTCTTTATGTTCCCTTTAAAGAACCCAAATACAATGATTAAGAGGAAATTAAATTCATGGATGAAACATATAAATAAACAATTAATTACACTTACAACAAGTACGGCTGAGTCTCTGGAGTATTGAACAACAAAAAACGATGGAGCTGGTACGCCTCCTCAGTGGTTAGCAGAAATGGGCGAGCAGCCCCCAACGGCCCATCCTCGTATCGTACTGCCCATGTAACTTTTGATTCCATCCCATCATCATAACGTGCGCAAAAAGTTGTTACTTCTTCCATCAAGTACCCCTCTGCAATAGATCTCTCTGGCCGATACTTATTACGAATATAATTCTTCAATGTAAGCAAATTGCGTTCAATTGGGTACATCCATCTGTTATGAACCGGTCCAGCTAATCTCACTTCTGAAGCCAAGTGTAGTGTCACATGAATCATAATGTCAAAGAATGCCGTTGGGAAGGTCCTCTCTAGTTTGCATAGGATATATGGAATAGTTGATTGTGTGTCCTCTATCTTCCTCACATCAATCACCTTAGAACACAATTCTCTGAAGTATGCGCACAATTCATTTATTACTTTGGCAATGGGCTTAGCCATAGATTTCCTCGCCGCCAACGAAAGGAGCTGCTGCATAAGAACATGATAATCATGGCTCTTAAGACCAATCAATTTCCTCGCTTTGACTTGTACTTGATTGGAGATTTTTGAAGAAAACCCCGTTGGAAGTTTCAATTCCTTCAACACACTGAGGAACCTTGTTTTTTCTTCCTTCGTCAAACTGTATGAAGCATGAGGAATTATTACCTTACCCAAGTCAATTTTTTGAAGGTCTGGGGTGGAGTGGTTTCCTTATGTTGAGACTTTGCATATCCAACCTCGATTTTATATTATCTTTTGACTTCCCATCTTTCTCCAAAATGGTATTCAAAATAATTTCACATACGTTTTTCTCGATATGCATTACGTCGTAATTATGTCGGATGAGCAGAGTACTCTAGTATGGGAGCTCAAAAAAAATACTCCTCTTCTTCCACACTTTAGGCAAATATCGGGTTTCTGCCCGTTGTCCTTTTCCAAACACAATATTTTGTACTCCCCATAAATCCATGATCTCAATTCCTGACATGCATGTGGGTGTACCATCACGTTCCTCTGTCCCATCAAATGATTTTTTATCTGCCCTCCATGGGTGATCATCTGGTACAAACCTCCGATGACGCAAGTAAACACATTTTCTATTATGCCGCAGATATAACGAAGCAGTGTTTACGTGACAAATAGGGCATGCTTTGTAACCTTTCGTACTCCACCCAGACAACATGGCATACGCAGGAAAGTCTGATATTGTCCAAAAGACTGCTGCACGCATTTGAAAAAAACTTTTGGTTTGTGCATCATAAGTCTTCACACCAAATTCCCATAAAACCTTCAGCTCATCTATCAGTGGCTGCAAGAAAATATCTTTATCATTTCCTGGCGACTTTGGACCGTCAATAAGAAAGGTCATCACAAAATAGCTCTGCTTCATAGCCAACTAAGGGGGCAAGTTATAAATGGTAACAATGACTGGCCATGTGCTGCGTTTGCCCCAGACCCAATCTTGAATGGACTAAAACCGTCGCTCGCAAGACCAAGTCTGACATTCCGTATGTCTAAGCTGAATGATGGATGCACTGAATCAAAGTGTTTCCATGCGATCGAATCCCTAGGGTGAATCATTTTTCCTTCTTCTGTAGGTGGAGCCGAACCATGCCACGTCATCAACTCCGATGTCTTAGTGGACATGAACAACCGTTGCAACCTCGGAATCAGAGGAAAGTGTCTAAGGATCTTCGCTGGCCTTGCAGTATTTGAAATGCTTACCTTTTTTTTTATGGACCATCTCGACTGACCACATCTTGGGCACGCATCTAAATCTTTATATTCATTCCTGAAGAGCAAGCAGTCGTTTGGACATGCATGAATTTTTTCATATTTCAATCCCAAGTCACTCATCATTTTCTTGGACTCATACCAACTGCATGGAAGCAAGTTATCGGATGGAAGAGTGTCTTTCAGAAGTGAAAGAAGATCCGAAAAAGATTTATTTCTCCATCGATTCATACACTTCAATTGGAATATATGAACCATAAACGACAGTTTGGAGTGTTTATGACATCCTTCGTAGGTGTTCAAATTTGTGGAATTCTGGATCCTCTGGATCGTTCCCCATATTGGCATCTTCCACATTCCATACGAAAGCATCGCCCAACATTGTTGCCATCTCTTCGTCGCGACCAATTTCCACAAGAACGTCGATTTCACGACGTTCAGGTAGTTCCCCGTGATGTCTCCAGATTTCATACATTGGGACAAATCCATTTAGGACAATGTGGGTCATGATGGTCTCGCAATCAAGAAATTTGCTGTTCTCACATTCCCAACATGGACAACGCATAACACCATTTCCCTGCACCCCCAATTGCTGTTTTGCATAATCTATAAAGAAATAGACTCCACCCACAAAATTTGGATTACACCGGGTTGGCTTGGACTTGTACATATACATCCATTTCTTGTCGGTAAAATAGTCCATCTACGCGACAATTGTTATAGACAGATTAGAGAGACTGAGGGAAAGAGAGAATTTAAATCAAAAACCGAATTTAGCAGAAAACTGAGTGAAAAGAAAATTTAGCTATAGAGAAATGAGAGAGAAAACAGTAAGACAGAGAGAAATCAGGGGGAGAGAGAGAGACAGAGAGGGAGGGAGAGAGGGAGGGAGGGAGAGAGAGAGAGAGAGAGAGAGAGAGAGAGAGAGAGAGAGAGAGAGAGAGAGAGAGAGAGAGAGAGAGAGAGAGAGAGAGAGAGAGAGAGAGAGAGAGAGAAAAGGAGGGAGAAATATAATGGTTATTATATAAAAAAACAGAGAGAGAGAAATAAAATCAGAAACTTAATTTAGGAGAAAACTGATTGAAAGGAAAATTTAGCTATAGAGAAATGAGAGAGAACAGAAAGAGAGAGAAAGATAGAGAGAGAGAGAGAGAGAGAGAGAGAGAGAGAGAGAGCAAAGGAGGGAGAAAGATAATGGTTATGATATAAAAACACAGAGAGAGAGAATTAAAATCAGAAACTTAATTTAGGAGAAAACTGATTGAAAGGAAAATTTAGCTATAGAGAAATGAGTGAGAAAACAGAAAGAGAGAGAAAGATAGAGGGGGGAGAGAGAGAGAGAGAGAAAGCAAAGGAGGGAGAAAGATAATGGTTATGATATAAAAAAACAGAGAGAGAGAATTAAAATCAGAAACTGAATTTAGGAGAAAACTGATTGAAAGGAAAATATAGCTATAGAGAAATGAGAGAAAAAACAGAAAGAGAGAGAAAGATAGAGAGAGAGAGAGAGAGAGAGAGAGAGAGAGAGAGAGAGCAAAGGAGGGAGAAAGATAATGGTTATGATATAAAAAAACAGAGAGAGAATTAAAATCAGAAACTGAATTTAGGAGAAAACTGATTGAAAGGAAAATTTAGCTATAGAGAAATGAGAGAGAAAACAGAAAGAGAGAGAAAGATAGAGGGAGAGAGAGAGAGAGAGAGCAAAGGAGGGAGAAAGATAATGGTTATGATATAAAAAAACAGAGAGAGAATTAAAATCAGAAACTGAATTTAGGAGAAAACTGATTGAAAGGAAAATTTAGCTATAGAGAAATGAGAGAGAAAACAGAAAGAGAGAAAGATAGAGAGAGAGAGAGAGAGAGAGAGAGAGAGAGAGAGAGAGAGAGAGAGAGAGAGAGAGAGAGAGAGGTAGAGGGAGAGAGAGATAGAGAGAGGAAGAGAAAACTGAGAGAGGGCGACATTCAGAGAGAGTGAATTACAGAGAAACAGATTTTCAGACTTGTTAATGCTTTAGAAAACACAAAGGTAACTCAGTTCGAAATCTAAACATAACCTCACTGCTTATGTTGATAGCCTACAAGGGAAATACATAATAACTAAAACCTGAATGAAAAGCTGCTACTAAACTGGCTTCTACCGAGCTTCTAACAGCAATACATTCCAATAGCAGATTATAATTACCTTAACAGAACTCTGAAACAGAATTTGGCATCACAACACAAATCCTTCATCCAATCAGGTGAACCCAAATTCTAATACTCATAAAAAATGAAATTTATACAGCAGTGAACAACAAATGATATTTCCCACATTTTCATCGAATACAGAAGACAAAAAAGAAAGTTTTTTTAAAAAAATCTTATGAAAGTACTGAAACTTACTTCTTCTAGTCAATATATGGTATGTCTCTCGTTTCAACCTTCTCCACAGTGACCTTTATTGCACGAGAAGTAAGACTCAAATCAAATCAATGAAAGATAAGAACCGAATGTAAAAAAACGAAATACAAGGTACTGAAACCAAATTAATAACCTGCGGCGGCGAAGGGGAAGAGCCTTCCGTCAACGGCGAGGAAGTGGGAGGCGTTTGACGTCGGGAGGGCGGCCGGAACGCAGAGAACGCCGCCGGAAATTGCCCCGACAGGCTTCGAAAGAAATGGGTTTTCGAACCCAAGAGCCTCGTCGAATATGGGTCTTCTGACGGAGGAGTTGTTGTGATGCCGAGAAGACAAACTAGAAATTTTTTTCGAAAGAACGCCGGGGGAATGCCGCCGGAACTCCGGCGTACGGCTTCGCGCGCAGATTTCCTTTGACGATTTCCGTTGATTTTCGTCGAAGGAAAACCAGGGCGGGAGAAGGAATACGGCGAATGTTACGGGATTCACGCGCGCTCGCGCGACGCGCGTTACTGGCGCGGGAACTTAGGTCCCGATTCAAATCGGGACCAAAGTCCCCGTATGGGCCTGATGGAAAGAAATTCCGCCCACAATTACATTATAACCGTCGGCGGATAAGTACTCCGCCGACGAAAAAATTTCATCTCGTCGGTGGAGTTCTGTTTTCTAGTAGTGTCCTCATAGAAAAGAAAATTTATTGTTTTACCTACAAAAAATAGCACTTCAATAGAAGTGGTGGTTATTGAGGCAAACCGAGAGTAGGTAAACTGCTTAAAGGGAAAGAGTCGCAGTCGGCTGATTAGGTAGGATCATGGCAAGACTTATAGAGAGTTTGATAAAATTTAAAAAGCCGTGTCACCGAGGATGAAAAAGGCATAGCATACCCTGTGATGTATACATTTGCCTTGTTATGCTACCTAATATTGATAATCAATGCTACCTCTTTTTTTAAAAAAAAAATAATTATGGTACAAATCAAAGCAATAAGGCATCTACATGTTTGCAAAGTTCAAGCAGTAAAAACCATGCTTGAATCTTTGATTGCTCCGCTTCTTATGAGTACAGAATTGAATGCTTTATGTTATTTTATCTAATAGGTTTAAGTTAGTATCTAATAGTAAATTATGAAATATATTTTTTTTTATCTCTACAGATGTCAACTGTTCAACAAGAAAAAGAGAAAATGTCAGTAGTAGCCAAGGAGCACGAGTGAGAGGGGCTTACATGGCATGGATTGGAAGAGAAAACCTAGTTATGCTTAATTTATTAGTAGAGTTAGTTGAAAGGGGCAACAAACTGACAGATGGGACGTTTTCAAAAGCTTTAATTGAAGGTGAAGTACTACCTAAGTTCAATGAAATTTGTAGAAGTAACAAAAAATTTGAGCATTACAAAGCAAGGTGGAAAACATGGAAGAGGACATACTCAACCATAGCTGGTATGTTGAGTTGAGGCAGTGGATTTGGATGGAACGCCGATACTAAACGAGTAACCGCAGATGATGAAGTTTGGGATGGTTACATCAAGGTAAAACCACAATTTCCACCCTTCAATATCAAATACTATATGATATACTGACATAATATAATATCTTATTATTATAGAGTCACCCTGATGCCGCAAAATATAGGGAACAAGGTAACGACTACTTTGAGCAGCTTCAGATTGTTGTGGGAAATTCAGTAGCTACAGGGATTTTTGCTGAAGGGGTGCCAAACCAAGGTGCTGATAACCCAACTGAACTAGATGTGGATCTTGAAGGAGTGAATGATGAGGTGAACAACTATGAAGCTTGTGATGAAGATTTAAATTTCAATGATAGTTCAACAACAATGAGGAGTAATGGAAATAATCAAAGGTCCACAAATGCATCTTCGAGATTCAGGCGAAGAGCAAAGCCACAAGCAAAGAACAATGAAGATGTTGCTAACTCTCTTTTTGAGATTGTTGCTGAATTGAAATCTATGAACGAGAGAAAGAATAGTCAACAATGGTTAACAGTTGTCAACGAAATTCCTGATTTAGACCCAATATTGAAGTTTATGGCACCAAAACTTTTAAAGCTTCATGAGAATAAAGTTGCATTTATTGCAATGAATTTAGAAGAGCGAAGAGCTTGGTTAGCTTGGAAGGCTAGTAGGACCTAGATGAATGTTTGAGTTTTTTTATCTTTAAAAAAATAGTTGAATTTTGTGATCAGTTTCTCGTAAATAAATATAGCTACTTGTTGTACATAGAAGCTAAGTTTATGAGATATATATCATTTTTAATTTGCAATAAAATATTTTGTTAATTCTACCTTCAAGAATATTATTTTCTCAATCGTTATATTTTAAGGTGAGGTACTGATTTTTATTTTTCAATATTACTTTTACTTTTATTTAGTTCCTAATTTTATGTGCAACTATTTAGGATTGCATAGGAGCTATTGATGGGACATATATTCCAGTTTTAGTGTATGGTGATGATTCGATCAGGTTTAGAAATCGGCATGGTAAACTATCATAGAATGTTTTAGCTGCATGCACTTTTAATCTAAAGTTTATTTATGTACTTACTGGTTGGGAAGGGTCTGCAAATGATGTTAGAGTATTAAAGGATGCATTGCAGAAGCCAAATGGACTTAAAGTACCACAAGGTAAATTTTATTTATTTATTATTTTTTGAGTAGGTAAACAATAGTTTAACGTGTATTTTCTTGTAGGAAAATATTATTTAGATGATGCCGGTTATCCAAATAGACCAAGATTTTTAGCTCCATATCGTGGAACTCGATATCATTTGCAAGAGTATGGTAATAATATTCCACAAAATCCAAAAAAGTTATTTAATCTCTGGCATGCATCATTGAGGAATGTGATTGAGAGGATATTCGGTGTTCTAAAATCTCGATTTATTATATTACAAACACCACCACCATTTCCATATCCCAATCAAGTGAAGATAGTGCTAACATGTTGTATTCTACACAACTATCTTCGTAAAGAATGTATTATGAATTTACTTCTGAAGAGCAAAGTCAACAACCATCCAATTTTAGGGAAGCTAAATTTGATGGTGACGGGGAATCTAGAGTAGCTCAATCTCAAGTGGAACTACGTATTAGAGCAAACCAATTTCGTGATGAGATGGCTAATCAAATGTGGGAAGACTCTCGTAATAGTATTTGAATTATATATTTTTATTTAATTTTTATTAATTTTTTATGTATGTATTTGACTTTTTTACATTATATTTAGATTCATTTTTTAAAAGTACAACTTTTATTCATATAATTTAATTAATAAAATATTTTTATATTTTTTAATATAAAAAATAAATTATAGAAATTAAATAAATTTTTATAAATAAATAAAATTTATTAATAAGTCTTTTTCCATATAACAATGTCTCCTAAATTTTCAATGTTTTAAACTAACAGAAAAAATTTAAATTCTCAATGTCTTTGACTAACAAGAGAAAGTTTTCTTGGAGATTTCACTTTGGAGGAACTCCAACGACAATGAATTCCTTTTAATTCTCCAAAAACATTAAATTCTCTATACACTAACCCCTCGTAAGGGATATATCATATATATGTACCCCCAAAGGAATTATTGGAAATGCATAGATGATAGCATTTAGATGGAACGGGGATGAATTTGTAGCGTTTATATATCCCTGCTCCTCCTCTATAGGGTTTTTGGTTTCCGTACCTTCTTCCTGCACGGCGTAAACTTTGTTGCAGTATTCTCCTTCCATGGCGCCGAAGGAGATCAGGAGGCCCACCAGTCGGAACCCGGAGCTCATCCGGGGTATCGGCAAGTACTCTCGATCGAAAATGTATCACAAGAGAGGACTTTGGGCGATCAAGTCTAAACACGGCGGCGGCTTTCCCAAGCACGACCCCAAGCCGGAGGAGCCGAAACCTGCGGAAAAGACTTCCAACTATTACCCGGCCGACGACGTGAAGAAGCCTTTATCCAACAAAAGAAAGCACAAACCCACCAAGCTCAAGTGTTTCAGCTCCCTGCATTTTAATACCCTTGTTACTTCCTCTTTTTCTCTTTATAGTTTATGCTATTATTTACTTGGTTGAATGCTCTTGATGATTCAGGGCAAGCCTAACTCCTGGGACTGTTTTGATTCTTTTGGCCGGGCGATTCATGGGGAAACGGGTTGTTTTCCTTAAACAGCTTCCTTCTGGGTTACTGCTAGTCACAGGTAAGTTCTCCTGACCTTTTTTATTGGTTGGATTGCATGCTTGCTTGTGTATCTCTTAAATCTGGAGAGTTTCCTCCTGGTTTTTTCATCCCTCATTCTCCTTTCTGCCTCTGTTACAAATTTCCTGTGTTGGATTGGTTTTAATTTTCTTGTAACTATGCTTTTCATATACAATTGTATCAAATTTCCTGTTCAAGGTGCCTCGGTCTTTGGAACTAAATGTAAATATGAATAGAAAGTTGATTTAAATTGAGTATGACAAACGATTACATGAAGCAGTTGGGGTTTGAGTTTACCAATGTGGCTGCTAAGGGTGGTAGAATCTCCTGTTCTTATGCCCTCTTGCTGGCTGTTGCACAAGTAGGATTCCCATTCTGTCCTTCTAAGGGTGGTAGCAACCTTGTCAATTGCGGGTGATTAACCTGGAGAAGAGACTTGGAGTGACAACTGCAGCATAAAAAGAAGGAACAATTTTTTACTTGCTGCTGTTCTGCGTGGTGAGTTAGATTGGGCCTTCGCATGTAAAGAATCTTCTCTGCCTCAGCACTGTTGGCATTTCCTATGAGATTTCCTTGTGGTTCTCGCTGTCATTCACATTTTTCATTCTATAGAGTATAGGTTTATTGCACATTCCCTTTTCTGTTATGTGAAATTTTGGGAGCAGGGGTTGATTTGTCATTTTTGATAATTCTGGGAAAGGCTTCCTTACCGTGAATGGTACCTTTTTGTATCTTGTTCCTTTTCTTGATGGTAGTTCATATCTTGTTTCTGCAATGGCAAGTTCCTCTTTTTCTGGTTTTTTTCTTTTTTTAAAGTTGGTTTTTTTTTCTTGTATTGCCTCCATATTTTTGCCCTTGCTTAGTGATACTCTGCAGGGCATGGTAGGTCGATGATTGGCGATATTATGTTTGCACAAGTCTTCTTCATTACAGTTCTTATGAGATTTGATTGTTGCCATGGCTTTGTTGGTTTAGTTGCTGGTGTCATTGTGTGTATATTTGCCCATTGCTGTTTCGTAAGTTGTTTTCTATTTCCTGTTGACAGGTCCCTTCAAGGTTAATGGCATTCCTCTTCGTTGTGTAAACCAGTCATATGTGATTGCAACCTCTACTAAAGTTGACATCAGTGGATTAGATGTTGCAAACTTTGATGACAAGTATTTTGCAAGGGAAGTAGAGAAGAAAATAAAAAAGACAGAAGGCGAGTTTTTTGAGGGAGAGAAAGAGGTATGATATCCTTTTTTGAGCCGACGGGTATTAATTGAAATGTTTTCTCAGTTGCATGATTGCTTGGCTCTGCTCAACTGAATTGCAGGAGACAAAGGGGCTTCCTCAGCTGAAGAAAGATGACCAGAAGGCTGTTGATTCACAGCTTTTGAAGTCCGTTGAGGCAGTTTCAGAGTTGCGGGATTACTTGGCTGCTAGATTTTCTCTTAGGTCAGGCGTGAAGCCTCATGAGCTTGTTTTCTAGAACTGTGGCCATATGAATGGGGGGGCTCCACTTAAATTTGGGTTCACCTTCTTCATAGCTGCATTTCTCACTGCTGCATTCTGTTAATTTTTGTTAAGTCTAGAGTTTTTTTTTTTTTTTTTTGTTTTTTTTTTTGTCTTGGAAGTGAAAAAGATCTATTGACCCATTTAATTGGTACTCAATGATGATTTTACTTGTTTAATGTATACCGTCTTTTGTGAAAACAGGACGTTTATCGTCTTAAAACTGATTACGTTTGACACTACAAATTTTATAAAACTTATCTTGTGAAAGCCTGAGTCTTCCTGGGATTGATCCTGGGCATTAGCATAATCAGCAATTAAAGTTCTGAAGATTGTAAAAATTGATATGGTTTGTGAAAACAGTTTGCCGTTTATTTTGCTGTTGGATAAATTGATATATCGTTTGAGACTTTTATTCAGTTGTGAAGATTGTAAAATTATTCAGTTGTGAAGATTGTAAAATTATTCAGTTGTGAAGATTGTAAAATTATTCTGTTGTGAAGATTGTAAAATTATTCAGTTGTATATGGATGACTATAGCGGGAACAATTTCAACATCTTTTAAGTCATAAAACAGAAAAAAGAGGTGGCCTAAAACCAATTTGAAATGTTTACAAATGAACTCTCTTTTGATAGAACTCCGATCAACCCTCTTCTCTTAGCTCTTCACTCCGTTGCAGGAAACTCAGAGAGAGAAAGAGAGAGAGAGATTTTAACGGCCGCCTCTCATTGGCTCTCTCGTTGGCTCGCTTTACTTACTCTCATTGGCTCTCTCTAGTTCTCGCCCCATCTGCGTCGTCTCGTGTCATGAGAAAGAAGACAGACACTGCTCATCATGCAGTTTCCGCTTCCAATTTCCACAAATTACTTTCTGCAGCAATCATGCAGTTTCCTCGCTGCAGTCTGTCTGTCTGCAACAAGGACGGCCAACTCACAAGTTTTTTTTTTATTAACAAAACAGAACCGCAAACACACTGCTCATACCCTTTTATTGTTTCAGTCCACTGAGACCGAATCATCCCACACAAGTACTCCGTATCGTGGCCGTTCGGTGAGATACTCATGACTACTCCCTGCATACACGACGCAGTTGGGATTATAAATCCCTAGCTAGCTTGATCATGAACATGTAAGTCGCAAGAGAGACTGATACGAGAAGGCGAGAAAAGAGAGGAGATGGCGACGGCGGACGCATTGGGATGGGGCAGCGCCGCCGCAAGTCTTATGTTCTTATGGGCGGTCGCCCGCGATTATATCCCCACGGCCTCGAAATCTACATCCAAACATGCATCGATAGGCTATGGAGCTTCTTCTTCTACCCCTACATAGAGATCACATTCCACGAATACTCCGGCCAGAGAATGAGCCGGAGCCAAGTCTACACCACCATCCGGACGTACCTGAGCGCCACCGCCGCCGAGCAGGCCAAGCTCCTCGACGCCGGACCCAAGGATGGCCACCACCTCCTCCTCTCCCTCGACGACTTCGAGCAGGTCACTGACGTCTTCCGCGGCATCCAGTTCCGGTGGACTTCCCGGATAAAATACACGGCGAAAAGCGTCATTTCCTGGTACCCGTCGCAGGAAGACCCCAGGTATTATCGACTCACCCTCCACCGCAAGCATCGCCACCTCCTCGACGATTACCTCCGGCATGTGAAGGAACAGGGGAAGGCGATCAAGGTCAGGACCCGCCAGAGGAAGCTCTACACGAACAACCCCAGTTCGAACTGGTACGGGTACAAGAAGAACGTCTGGAGCCACACGGTGTTGGAGCACCCCGCGACGTTCGACACCCTCGCTATGGAATCGGGGAAGGAGGAGCTTCTTCGGGACTTGGAGAACTTCAAGAGGGGGAGAGACTTCTACAAGAAAATCGGAAGGGCTTGGAAGAGAGGGTATCTTCTGTACGGTCCGCCGGGGACCGGGAAATCCACGATGATTGCCGCCATGGCTAATCATCTCGATTACGATATCTATGATCTCGAATTGACTGCAGTCAAGGACAATACAGAGCTGAGGAAGCTCCTGATAGAGACGACGCCCAAATCCCTCATCGTGATCGAAGACATCGACTGCTCCGAGGACTTATCCGGGAAGCGGAAGAAGAAAGAAGAGAATGACGAGGAGGAGGACGATGACGATGAAATTCTTCCTCGACCCTGTTTGCGCAAGGAAGAAGAGAAGAAGATGAGTAAAGTTACTCTGTCTGGCCTGCTCAATCTCATCGACGGCCTCTGGTCTTCGTGTGGAGGGGAACGCCTCATCGTCTTCACCACGAATCATGTGGAGAAGCTGGATCCGGCTTTGATTCGGAAGGGTCGAATGGACAAGCACATCGAGCTCTCCTACTGCTGCTTCGAGACCTTCAAAGTGCTGGCCAATAACTACCTGGGTGTTGATTCCCACCCTCTGTTTGAAACTGTGAGGAAACTGCTGGGTGAAAGCAAAATCACACCGGCTGATGTTGCAGAGAATTTGATGCCTATATCATATATCGCCGAGGAAGCCGAAGCGAATAACCGGCGATGCCTCGAAAGTCTGATAGAAACTCTTAAAAAAGCCAAGGAAGAAGAAGCAGCTCTTCAGGCAGCGGAAGAGAATAGAAAAGCTGTTAAAAAAGCGAAGGGAGAAGCAGCTCTTGAGACGCAAGAGAATAACGAGGAGAAGACGGAGGAAAAAGAGACTGTAAAAGAAGAGAGCGGGAAAGACATGTCCAAAGGAATTGAAAATGGTGTAATCCAGATCTGGACGGGATTAAATTAGATGAAGGAAACAACAGAGTAAAATGAAGGGGAAGCTAGTAACAATGATCAAAGCGTTCTCTAATTAGTGAGTCTTATGACAAGCAATTTTGAATTTGGAAGAAGGAAACAACTTTTAGATTCCTGATCACTCCTCGTGTCTCATTTGTGGATGGACAGTTTTCTTGCATTCTTTTAATTTGAACAAGTAGAATGTATGTCTTGCCCTGGATGTGTATGCTTGTTGAACAAACAGGCTTCCTATAGCCCATCCAACCTCTCCTGTAATGCGCAAGATGATCTTTGTTTGAGACTCAGCCCCCTAAATTGCCTCTTAATTTGTAATTAATCAGATCCTAATGTAACTACAAGTGAAATCAGTTTGCTTGCTGCTATGAGAAATCCGAGACCGGCACAGAAACAGACTTACAACCTTCACCAGTTCTAGAGCATACTTGGACCATCATTTCCATATATTTTTTTGAGGGTTGCCCAACTGCAAATGGGCTTTGGTGATTCTTGTGGTAATGCCCATTTTAATCTTCTATCACATCTGTATAAAACCAAGTTTCTACCTTATTCATGAACCACTTTGCCAGACTCTGTTGTCTCTAATCGAGACCTAATGTTTCTTATTTTAATTGATACACAATTTGATCCATTATTTCTTTGGATCTTTCGAGGTATTGGATTGTGTCGGTTGTATACGAGCTCAAACTCCTTCCAAATATTGTTTGTACATCTTATTAATTCTTATATTGTGCGTTTGGTTAAACTCTTTGGCGGCAAATAACTCCTCAGATGTAAGAGTTACTCTTTTGAAAATAATTGTGTTTGGATAAACTTCATTATATATAAATCTCTTTTTGAAAGAGGAGATGATTTCTGCTATTATATGTAATATTTATCTTGTTTCGTGGTATTTTAGTCTTCTCTTTGTATAAGACTTGTATATAAATTATAAATAGTTGAGTTATTAATAACAGATTACACTGTTTTAATCTTGTTTCTCAGAGTTTAACAATTTCAATGCTTAGAAAGAGTTCCAAAACAAAAAATTTCCAAAAAGAACTCTTTTCACAGAGTATTATTAGAGAGCTTAGTCAAACACTTCTAGTCGGAGTATCTAAGTTGAGACCACATCCAATTCTGCGCTGACTATCACTGCAGCTTTCCTTAGTATTCGGAGGCAACATCATGAGAACCAAATTTCTCGTCAAATTTACTTTTCATAGAACCTTGAGGATAAGGTTTTAAGTAACTCCATCATCCATGGAATAATGATTCGTATAGAGCCCGTGCACGAGACTCTCACATAATAATAAAATAATATATTTTCTAAAATATATTATTTTATTTATTGTGAGACAACCCGTGAACTCTTTGTGGGGAGTCATTATTCTTATCCATGGAAACAAAGTAACTTTTACTATTTATGTTTATTTGAGCATATGTTTTCAATACATCTCCTACCTCTATCCTTGAAAAATGCTAGAAAACAAACACTTGCTTATTGTAAGATTGTGTCCGAACAGGATGAAGGGAATTTGGCCATTTAACCCCCAAAGCCCAATCCAATCTGGTGGGTAAATATGTAAATATAAGGATAAATTTATAAGTATGTGAAGTTTTATAATTTTTGTCACGAGAAATAATAGAAGGTGATTTATTTATTTATAATTATTTATAATTTTCGTGATTTTATGTTTTTTATAAATATTTTTGGCGGGGCGGGTTCAGGTTTCAACTAGTCTAGGAAAAAAAAAAGGCTAATACAACAAACCCCAGACTAGTGCACACCCACTTGCTTCTTGGATTGTTAAATCAAGTAATATATTTATGTCAAACTAAGTACGAAGTTAACCGCTAGTCATTGTCTTCACCATGGAAATAATCGGTTCGGTACAGAATCTTCCATTGAACCGACCAAAGTCCAAAGCTTGGGAATCCGAATTCTATGTTACACAGGGCAAGCGAGGGCGAGAGAGAGAGAGAGAGAGAAAGAACGCAGAGGCTGCAGCAGCCAGCTTCACCCACTTGTGCTCCCTGATCTGATGGATCGTAAAAAGTTGCTTCAGCGAGTGAGAGGACTAAAAAGTAGAAAAAAGAGGAAGAAGATTGTCTGCTCACGTCCAGACTCGGACTGAGTTTCCGTGCGGTGCACTTGCAGAAGCCGACCGTTTTAGAAAAGAAAGACCGAGAAATCCAAACGCTTACGCCATTATATAAAAAAAAAGCACGCCTCATCCCATTTATTAATTCACATCTCTCTCTCTCTCTCTCTCTCTCTCTCTCTCTCTCTCTCTCTCTCTCTCTCTCTCTCTCGCTCGCCTTCCCCCCTTCTTACCCTTTTCTACTCTATTTATTTATTGTCTCTGTTCTACTACTCCTTCCCCACATCAGACGACGAAAACGAGAAAGTTCTGCCGGCGCCGCCTCCGGGAATTCTTGGATTCTATCGTTTTAACTTTCCTTTCTTTTACCCATACCCGGAACCTCCTCTCTTACATCCTCGCCATGTCCTCCCTGTTGACATCCCAGGGAATGGCCCTCGCCACTGCCATGGCCGTCTCTGGCACCGTAATCATCTTAGCCCTCTGTCGTCATCAGAAGCCTTTATTCGACGCCCGCTTCGCCGTTGATTCTGATTCCCCTCCCCGCCCGGACTTTAAGATCCTGCATCGCTTCCGGTATGTATGCCCATTCAATCTCTCTGTTTTTTTCTCTCTCTCTCTCTCTACCTGGATTGATTGATTGATTAAGTAACTCCTTCCCTCCCTCCTCTGGGTATTTCATCAAGAGAACGTTGTTGCTGGAATTAATCTCTCCTTTTTTCTATCGAGCAGGGGAAAGGAAGATGAGGAGGTCGAAGAAGAAGAGGGTGCATTTCGCGGATCATTTGGTCGAAGCGGTTGAGCTGATCGCCGACGACGAGGACACCGAAGAAGAAGACGAAGACGACGGGGAGGATTATTACGACCCGGGTTCGGGATTCGAAGGTGCACGCGTCTCTGGGGACGTTCAGGCCGCCAGAATGCCGCCAAATCGACTGGCCCTCTATCACGGAATGCTCCAGGATCGCCTCCAAAGAATGGCGTGCTCCTACTGAAACATCATCTCTTTCTCTGTGTTCACATTAGTTCAGTCCACGAAGAATTTTTTAGGATTGCCGATCGATTTCTCTCTCTCTCTTTTCTGTAAAAAAAAGAATGAAAGAAAGAAAGAATTCGTCTCTAAGCAGTAGGAGACAAAACGCCTCTCTTCCCCATCTCCGTCAAGCCTGTACCTTCCTTACCTTGGACTCCTCGGAATTTTCAACTCTGTATCATGATCTTACCCCCATTAACGAGTCGTCGAGTTGACTCTGGCGAGTCACGGCTTGCTCCAACCAGGGTCGGCTTCAATTGTTGTGATTATCCAGTTAATCATCTTCTGGTTTCAACTACCGTCATTGAATCTGGAATTGTTTGGGGCAGGAGGGTGCTCATTTGCTCTGGAATGCCTAATTGTTTGGTAAATATATAATAATCCTTTATTATTATTATTTTTATAATCATGCATATAACTGTAAATTACTATATTATATACGATTGCATAATTGGTCGTCGGATTATTTATTTAATAAATACGATTGTTAGTGGTTGGGTTATATATATGGAGACGAATGCATGTTATTGTATGATGTATTGGTGGGCAGGTCAACAAAAGCGTGTGAATGCACATGGACTAAGTTAGTTACTACGGCAACAGGAGTGGTGGAGAATATTTGATATTTATTTATTTTTTTTCTGGGCATAGACTCAGCCGGTCAATAGGGACAGGTGTCGCAGACTCAGTGACAAAAAAATAGGGCCGGTGGGCCTGCCGTGTTTGGGTTCTCAAACGTTCTAGAGGCTTACGTCATTATTTAGACGTTATAAATATTTCAATATCAACCAATCCCATCCGTCTTAGATTTTTATTCAGTCCGAGTCCAATTAAAAAAAAAAAGACTCGACTCGGGGACAGACTCGGGTTTTCATAACGGGTTGAGTCGTGAGTGACCTCCAACTCTGATCGTGTCCGGCTGAGTCGAAAAATTGACTTTCGTTTATTTAGCGGATTCAGATCTCCTTCCGTTTTATGATTTGTCTCTCTTGTACAGATTCCTTCCGTCCGTCCAATCGTACTTCGCCACGCGGACGCTTCGACAGATACCGGATTCAATGCAAACCGTATCTCGCACGGGTGTCCACGTAGCGTAACACGGCGCGAGAATCCCGCGTTTTTACGCTTTTTATTTGAACAGTTACGTGTCTTCCTCTTTCATTGCCCCCACCATCTTTTTCCTCGACACGAGGACTCTGGATGTCACGAGGAGGGTCCACGTTAAAGGCCACCGGCGGCTGCCCAGGGACACCGCCGGCGGTGGCTGCTCCGACAGCCCCAACCGGCCACTTTGTTTCTTTGTTTGGGGATGGTTAGCCATGCTTCAAAGTTTGGTATACGTTCTTCCAAATTAAAGACGTTCAACTTGCCTTTCGCTTCAACATATGATATCATGTCCTGATCCCGGAGCTAGCTACCATTATAGAATTAATATAATGACTATATAAGTGTATACATCATCATTCAACATTACTTTATAAAAAGAAAGGAATATAAGGGAATAACCGCATCTACTAAACTCGATCGAGTACCCCTCGATCGACCCATTATCAACCATGGTTAAGTTGTTAATTAATGAATTGTTTAATATCGTGTCTGTCTCCTTTTCTTAAGCTTTTAATTGACCCCACTTTATGATATTACTTACGAAAGCGGAAGTGATTAGTTTTTAGTGTCTAGTGGTTTCCGAACAAGGAAATAAATAACCATGGATGACGAAAGAAGGGGATCAGGACTGGGGGAAAAAGGGATCATGCATATAATCGCTGCTTACGTTCTCTGTTCTTAATTTATCTTTAACGTCCACTTCTCGAGTCCCACTCGGTGAGAGATGACGGACGATGATATATGTGAAGAGGGTACTTTGTTTTTTTTTTTTTTTTCAGGTAAGTGGTGCGGCTTTTCGGATGTCCCAAATCGCCATTAATGGCCGGAACTCGCTCCTACGTAGGCGAGACGATGATAATATCCTTCCTAGCTATCTTTCATAATTTGTCTACTATATTTATGCATGACTGCTTCGGTCCCGCGACCAACTGCGACGACACCGGATTAAACTACTACATATTATATATGTATATATTCCACTTTCCTAACTCACAGCTAGAAGCATCTCTTGATTCTCTTCAGTTCTCTTGATCAACGACCTTTCGCTGTCTTTTCTGTTTCATTCTTTCTTTTAATTAGACGTGGAGTTGCACTTAGAATTAAAAGACGAGTACTGTCAACCATGCACCTCTCTCTTAGACTCAAGATGAATATTCAATGCACCATGGAGTTACAACGAGGGATTGATTACTCGGGTACAAACTGAATACCAACAAAGTTACAATGAGCTGGTTGGAATCAAATCTTGACATATGTGACTGTATTAACTTTGTAATTACTAAGTGGGATAAATGTGCATTGATTTTTTTTCTTAAAAAGGCACCCAAAAAAAAAATTTCCTATAGCGAGCTAGGTTACCTACATAATTGCTCTATATGTATGGAGAAAGATCTAGAGGCCGGGATCAGCAAATCTTTAAGGGAATTGAAATCCATCCTGTTAAGTGGTGGATAAAGTGAGGTGGACAACCTCTTTAATTTATTTCACCATTAAAAATATAGAAAGATCAAAACATGTGGGTTAGGTGCATCCTACTCAGTTAAGAGAAAATTGAGAAAAAAAACTAGAAAGATGATTGACTTCATTGAATTGAATGGCACTTGATTAAGTGGGAGTAGTTGAGACAATCTAGGAAAATTGTTTCATTTGGCATACAATTAGAAGCGACTTGGGATCTCATAAAAACTGGGAAAAAGAGGAATCACATGAGAAAAATGGGAAGACAGGAAGATGGAAGAGGGGAGGGAGTTAAGCGGGGGGCAAAAGTTAAGTAGTATTAGGAATAAACTAAAGATAGGTAAATCATTTTTTAATAATTGCTTCTTAATCTCATCCTTATGCTATCATGCATATTATCTGTTTCCACCAATGTTTTAAAAACTGAACGGGTAATAGAATAGGTGGAGCCTCTGATTTTGGTTCAACCGGATCAACCGGGTTCAACCGGATCAACCGGGTTCAACCGGAATGAATTTTTTCTAATTAAAAAATACATAATAAGATTTATATATACAAAAATAAGATTAAAAATACAGAAAATTATTAAAATACTAAAAAAGTAAGTAAACTGGTTTAACCGGTCCGGTCTGATTTTCGGTTCAGTGGTTGAACAGCTCGAAACCGCCCTGTCAACCGGTTTTCTACTATTTCCGGGTCTTTGAGCGAACCAAACCGTTTAAAGTCCCGGTTCCGGTTGAACCCGATCGAACCGGCCAATTCGGTTCGGTTTTTAAAACACTAGTTTCCACTTAAAATTAAGGAATTAAAACCAAAATCAAACTTGTTCATTTTAACATCTAATTAAGTAAAACTATCCTTCGTATGGCTATCACATTTATTTTTCTATTGAGCCAGTGTTTACTAATTTGTAAATTTCAAACTTTTATTTTGGGTACATTGCCCTTTTCCTTATTAGAAATTTTATACTCGAAATATGAGTAAAAAAAGAAGCAAGCAATCACACAAGATAACATAGTCATCTATGCACAACACCTCAATGAAGCTGATCTGAACACACATCTTAGAAGATTACGAATCAGATTCTACATTATAGTCTTTCAATATGACATTTTGCCAGGACAGCATGAATTAGAATTTAATGTCTTCTCCTTGGTGAATGAACTTGTCCATGCCAAATATTGTGAGATTAAAACTCTAAGCAAAGTATTTTTGTTAGTATGAATAATATGCTACATACATATGGAAAATACTTTCATAAATAAACATATATGCGGCTTATATGTTTATAAAAAGCTTAAAACTGACGTAAGGATATCTTTGTCATACTTAATTTGCCTTCAGAAATTGTTGAAAAAACATGGTTTTTTTGCTGATCACGAACATATAATCCTCTCAACTATGCATAATAGTTTGATGAATATGTTCACTCAACCTTCATAGTAGAATTATGTCAACAAAAATAGTATATATATGGTTGATGGATTAGTGTCTAAAAATATGTACTAGAAATTCACAGAAAATATTTGATATTGCACCTTCTCACGGTTGCAAATGATAATTTTTTTTTCTTGTGGCGCATAAATATTGCATCTTTTTTAGGCATCACCAATAATCATTGACTAATTCATCTTATATGCTATTTGTTTTTTTGTCTTGTTTTCATTTGTTGGTACTTACATAGAGCAGATTGCAAGTTGAAGTTACATCTCAAAGTGTGTGTTACAATTATTATTGAGCTTCAAATTTTTGTTCGTCCTACCCAAGTCGTATTCTTTTTAAGGAAGAAATTTTGTTCAGTAGTTCTCAATATCTCTACTTCCTATGTCCCCAATTTTTGCTAATTTTAAGTAACGTTTATATTCTATTCTATTCACGTTGTCATTTTCAGTAGGTCAACGAGACCTAGTATTGGTATGTCAATGTTTGGATACATGTATTAAATCTTTAAGAGACGACTTTTTTTTATTTGTACTCAATTATTGTTTTATTTTAGGAATTGTTTGGAGCTTATTTATGATTTTGATTGTAACCATAGTTTGCTCTTTTTTGTGCTGCTCTATTAAATATTCAAACACATAATGTGAACCAATTACCCTATTTTCATTGCTTTCCACTTTGAGAGTTGAATATATGATGTTGAATTTGCTTTGACACCAAAAAGTATGAAGATATTATAAAATAAAAATTAATAAACTTTTAAGAAGATCAGTCCCCTATTTTTTTGTTCACTTCCCCTGAAATCTTTTAGCATGAATAGTAAGTCATCCTATTAGTTCTATGACATTGTTTGGATTAACGACATTCATTGACAATATCTCAAATTAAACTCTGAAAAGTGTACAAGCAAAAACCGTGATGCTAATGATAATTCAGACATTCATGTACATTAAATGAAAGACATATTAGGCGTACTTGTAGAATTTAGTGAATTTAGTTAATGTATGCTTTTGATTTCTGTGTTTATTTGGGCTAGTCGGATTACTACTCCATGTATCTATAATTTCTTCATCTTTTTGGAGTATGTATTTTATTGGAGTTTGTTTTTATTTTGGGTCTTATATTAGTTTGTGATGAGGTTTGATTTTTGGTTGGAATCTTTTCAAATAAAAATAAATCTTAGTTTGATTTATTTGAGTGCAGCAATTTGACGTGCTTTGACGTCGATGGAGATTTTGGTCTCGAATTGTAGTGGTTTGTGTTAGCTTTTCATTGCAAATTTTTGTTCTTCAAATGTTTTTTTTAAGTGTATTTGTATTTCATTTCACAATCTTTTTAGTGTTTTATTGTATCCAATCACCCACAATTCCTGTTTTCAATTTTATTTTCTCTAAAATTGGATAACAAATTTTTTGAGTGTTTCTTTTTTCAAAATCCCATATAATGTGTGAATTATTCCGATGAAATTCAAATCTCCATATATATCTAACTACTTAATTGAAACATCTTTCTTAAATTGAATGTTATAATGTGTGATTAATTCATTATATCTATTTGATATTTTCTTGTTTTCTTTGGTGGGTGATGAAATTCAACATCTCTAAGCATATATATCTCACTACTTTATTGAAACATCTTTCTTAAATTGAATGTTTGCATACATATATCAATGTTTGCATACATATATTGAATCTTTAAGAGAACTTCTTTTCATTTGTACTCAATTATTGTTTTGTTTGACCCAATTTTTTTGAGCTTATATGTGATTTTGGATGTATCTATAGATTGCTCTTTTTTTGTTGATCTATTATGTATTCGAACACAATGTCAAATCTAGCTTTTATACCATTAAAACCATGTAGCCTTTTTTCATAGCTTTTCTACTTTGAGATTTCGACTTATGATGCTGAATTTGGCTTTGGTTCCAAAAAGTATAAGGGTAATCATACAATAAAAGGTAAAAACTGTCCATATAATACAATATTCTCCAAAATAGCTGATGGGATACGCCAATCAATTAACAATTGAACTATCCAAGTCACTCAAAGAAAACTCATTCAAAGGTCAAACTAGTCCATCAAGTCAGGCCAGGTAATGTTTTATGAATATATGTACTCCTGTCAATAATTTTTCTCATCCCTCTTGGCCAAACACTAAAATCAATGAAAAGTATTGCTAATGAAACATTATTATGTGTAAGGAGAAAAAAGAACATTTCCAATGAAATAATAATTTCAAAATCGATGTGGTAGTTGTTTTAAATTTCTGTAAAAAATATCTATCACTTGGATACCTTATTAATCTACAAAGAGATTGATAGAGGAAAGAAATGAAGAAAAAAGAAAGAAGAGAACTTGTGCTGAACCAAAGGGAGTCTGCGGAAGTCAATTACAACCTCTAACCTCATTTTATAATATCATTGAAGTCTTATTATTGAAAATTCCATAATTGCCTACATAGGTTTGTAAATAAAAGAGTATAAAAGTTATGATTTAAGTATTGTGGCCTTTTACTTCCAAGACATAACGTCCTGATGTCGTGTCCAAGTTGCAGTTCAGGTAAGAGATAAAATCTGCAAGATTTTATTTTTAAAATAAAATATTATCTACCTATTTTATGGGTAAACCCTAAACCATAGATTTTTTCTTGCCTAGACCGCCAACTATACGGCCATGTCACGAAGTAAAACCTCGATGTAAAATCAGAAAGTACTGATATCATTTTTCTTAAGTTTAGCGAAGAAACATCTTTGGACTCAACAAGATCTATATAATTTAATCATCAATTGACTTCAATGACACCTTCTTCTTAGAAAATTTGCCATATCACCCTCATTCAATATAAAAATAATAACGAAAATGCCTATTGATAAGGTAGACAAGTTGTCAATGCATATGTAAAAATATGTGAAAAATTATTGACAATAGAGGAAAAGTTATTGGCATTATAACTAATTATTGTTGAAAAAATTTTCCTCTTGATGTCTCCCTTTCCTTTGATTTTGTTAGTTCTTGAAGAAAAAATGTAATTATTCTACTCATTTATTAGGGCATATCCTAATGAATTTAAATATCTAATAAATCATTTTTGCTCTGTTTGTTACCATCTCTAGCGAGAGTTATGGGAGGTTTGTCTTTGCTTGTAGAGTAAGTGTTGGATATTTTTCCTTCTTTTTTGGACTTCAGGGATGACACCGAATATGTTTACCCTTAAACATTGCCGATAATGGTTAACAATACTGCTACCTGCATCCCATGAACCCTTCAAGATGGTGAAGTTAGTTTGGAGTAATATTCCCTAGTTGTGTGTATAGCCATTCTATTTCATATAGTCATTTCTTCACTATTGAAATAGATTCAATTAGCATATTTTTAAGATATTTTATTTTTTGAAGGATTGTTTTACATATCTCGGTAAATAAAAATAACTTTGCATTACGGATTTCATAATTCAATTGATTAATAAAAAACACTTATGTAATAAAGCTTGAAGCTGTTGTTAGTCCACCAAAAAACTTACGTTGCTACAAAACTCGCAGCCATGTACTTAAATAGCTTGAGCAATAACTCAGTTCCAGTCTCCATAGGGGCATGAGGCATGGGCCTTTATCCAAGCACACTATTTCAAAAAACCGATGAAATTCAAGATGAAATTATACACCTGAATTAAGTTCCATGATAGTCTTAAACTCTTCAAATAAAGAGGGACATAGTTGTCCATGCAAGGGTTTCTAGGGCTAGTGTGGAGCCAAAATTATTTTTGGAAGGGAGGCAAATATTGGAATAAGAAGATATTCTATTCAAAACTATTGTCATTTTTATGAATTAAAATATTAATATTATAAATTATTTTCACAAATTTATTAGTAGCTACATATACATAAATAAATTTTATCTTAGAAGGATTAAATAATATAAAATTTTCGTTACAATATTACTTACTTTTATTTAGTCTCTCGAATAAATTTCAAACAAAATAAAATTCATATGTATCTAGGTTTTGTTTACTAGTCAACAAACTATTACAAAGTTAGTAAATACATTAAAATTTGATTTAATTTTTGAATATAGTGAAATAAAAATCGAGTTGATATGCATGTGGACTCTTTCTACCATGATATATGCATGTTGATTACATAATTGCTTCAGTTTAACTATTTAAAAAAATAAGAAAATTAATTATATATTGAACGAATAAATAACATAACTTCTGCTTATAAGAGAGTTTTGAAGAGATTAAAAGATTGTTTTCTACATATTTATTTTGACATTGAACAAGCTTCAACAATAATGAGGCTTGTTTACTTGATCAAGCTAAGGTGAAGCTTTGAGTAGTCCGGCTTGAGACTTAACAAGCCAATGTATTAATTATTAATGTTAAATAACCATTCAAAACATAAAAAACAGAAAAAACAGTACACTGTTCTTTTCTCTTTAAAATGATGGGAATGTTTTTCTTAAATTTCCAAACAAGGTGCACTACGCTGTAATAGTTTTACACCCAAAAGATTGGTGCTGTCAATTTGATACGTAACCAAGTCAATCTTGAGCAAGCTCAAAACCCTCAATATTTGGTTTGGGCTGACCAGGAACCCATATAAAGGCAACCCAGTGAAGAAGGATATAGGTCAGTAATTGGTCTCTTGTGTATGGGAATTGGAGTAAAAAATCGCTTACCTCAAAACGGATATAGATTTATAACAATGGGAATGGGATAATAAATTCGGTCATGGGAGCTACATCTTTGAACCAGACTGTTGAAACTAGAAACTGTGGAGTGGTTTATTTTACTCGTTATGCCAATGGAAAAGGAAATGTGAAAGCCTGGTACAAGTCAAGTCAATCAACGATAAGGAAGAACAAAAATTGAAACTGGTTGGGTTCCAAAAGTCTCCTCCAATCTTTCTTTGATCCCAGGGGCGACTGCGGGTGTGGGAAATCAGTGGGCGCTGCCTTTAAATCTCTCCTCTTCTTGTCCTTCGCGGCTGTGGAGGAAACTCATTCAATTTCTTGGCGAATGGGTTTTCATTGTCTCCTTGCCCTGTTATGTCTTTCCTCCGTCATTGGCTTCTCTTCCTCTTTAAGCCTTCGGACTTGGCTATCAGACAAGTAAGTTTATCTCCCTCTTCCGTTCTCTCTTTCTCTCTTCCTCAGCTCCAATTAAGCGGCTGTATTTGTTGCAGGCATGAAGCGTCGGTGCTATCACCGGAGTGGAAGTTCGATCCGACGCGGGTCAAGCAGCTTTCCTGGCATCCGAGGGCTTTCCTGGCGAAAGGGTTTCTTTCGCACGAAGAATGCGATCACCTCGTTAAATTGGTAGGTATGCCTGTTATGCTTGTTTCGGGAAAACTTCTACGGGCTGCTTACGTCAAGTGCGGCATGTCTGACTCTATAGGCGAGAGGCAAACTGGAAATGTCAATGGTGGCTGATAATGATTCCGGAAAGAGTATAATGAGTGAAGTGCGAACGAGCTCTGGCATGTTCCTCAACAAAGGCCAAGTGAGTTTGGGATAAAGATATTTGTTTCCCTTCTCTTTTCTTTATTTCATTTTTTTTTTCAGTGGCGCTCTTCCTTTACTTTACACCAATTTCTGAATTTTTCCGGCACATTTTGGGAACTTCTGATATTTTCTGGCAAACATTTTGTTTCCGTGTGTCTGTGGGAGGCGGTAGTGCATGCAATAGAATTTTGATTGGCCTAATTTGTCATTCATATGAGCATTAGTATTTCTTGTCATCTTCTGATACGGCACTTAGCATCGCTGCTCTTGTAGCAATGTTTGCCAAGTATTTGGGAATCCCTGCTAACTCATCTAATATGATGGTAAAACTGGAATTTTTAGTTTACTAGTCAACAAGACTCTTATCTAGGCATATTTACCTATTTTGTAGAGAGGGAAATCGAAATCGAGATAAGATAGAGATAGAGACAACTACTTTGTGGCCAAGGCCCCTTTCTTGACTGGACTAGATGTTAGGTTCAGTCTTAAGCAAAGCTAAAGAGGTGAATAAGTTTGTTATCTTTTCCTACCAATACACTGCTCCCAACAAATGGAGACCTAATACTCCCTACAAATTGAAGCCATCTATGATAAGCAATCTGAAGCTGGAGCCAGAAAACTTCTTTGAAGGTCATCCCTCTTTGGCTCGAAGCTGAAAAGAATGTGCTGGGAAACTTTAGAAAGAGCTTGCGAATAAATTGCTGTAGGAATGACATGGGTGATTCCCAGCCTTATGGCCAACTAACCTCCTAAACTGCCAGCTTTATTCATTTAGCAATTTGTTAAAGGACTAAGGAGTTCATTTCATTTCTCTAGCTACTCAGAGAACTGTTTGTGACTCTTATCCTGGTGAGCTACCAAGCATATCTCTGGCTCTCTCTGGCTTTTTTCCTAACAGCTATTACAAGCTTTTCTACAGTGCTTATCTCTAGATTGTTTGCTGTCCTGCATGTCGTTGTGATTCTGCCACTTCCTTGCTCAAGCTATTTGAGCAATTGTCTGATGGTAGTGGATCAAGCTGCCATTTCTTTCATCTTCTCTAAGTTTGCTAAAAATTAAGGTTTTACTACCTAAAAACCTGAAATTATCCTAATGAGCTGCTGATTGTAGTTATAGGACACTCACCTGATGTTGGCCAAATTAAATGTTGAGAAATTTTCATTCTCTTGCATCTTAAATCGTTCATTTGGTTGAGTTTTGGCTGTTTGGTCTTTTGTTGCATGCTTTTCTTCTGGAGCATATTGTTGGCTTTAGGCAAATCTCATTCCCCTTGTGAATTGGTTGCTATACTGTATGATTTATGTCGGGAGCTTTTTGTTATCTTTGCCAAGATCTCCTAGATCTTCTTAGCTTTTGCAATGGCGTTTGTTGTGCTGATATCTCTTTTGGAGCTTGAAGGTGCTTCTGGGCTTTTTGCATTGTACTTTTGTGTGAGCCACATCTTTTTCCTTTGCATTGACTTTTCCATCGGTCTTCTGCCAATTGAAAACTAGTACTTCTATAAATTTCCTGTGGTTTTGAGCTGCACCATTAGTACCATCTGTGTCTAGTATCATCAAAATTCACTTACTGGGGCTCTTGAGATATCATGGGCCACCATCTGCATTATTTGATATTGGCTTTGCTGATGCCTGTATTATTATGTTAACTTATCTGCAAAAAATGACTTAATTGCCTCCCTGCTGAATTTCATAATTTCTCTGTTGGTCAGTTGCTTGCTTTCTATCTTATATGGTCAAAATCATTTAGATTCGTCAACCCCCTAGTATGCCAAGCACTCACTTAAATGTGCATCGTCATCATTATTGTCAAATACTACTCCAGGCTACGTCGGGACTGGATAGATGAGGGTGTTCCTTAACTAGGCTTGAGATTGGATAGATGAGGGTGTTCCTTAACTGGGCTTGGGACTGGATAGATGAGGGTGTTCCCTAACTGGGCTTGGGACTGGATAGATGAGGGTGTTCCTTAACTAGGCTTGGGATCTACAGTCAAATGTTAACAGGTATTCCTGATCACTTAGACAGCTTCACGCCACTGGAAATATCCTTTCACCAATGCATTTATGTACTATTGAACCTTCCCGAGGGAAAAAAATGAAAAAGACATGCCGTAATGGGGAAGTACAAGGCATCTGAAGGACAAAGATAAGATCTGATCTTAAACAATTAGAAGTGCAATAAGTTTTACTTGTCTTCTCTTTCTTTATTTGTTCTGTATCAATGTCATATGTGCTATTCCCTTGGGGAAAGAGATATTTTAAGTCACATATTTCCCTTGCCGGTTGCTTAATCTTGCAATTGTAGTAGATTTAGTCTTTGTTCCGTCAATTTGTGATGACTTTTATTCCCTTCCTCTTCTTTATCCCTGAGCTCCAAGGATACCTAGATCAAGTGCTCTTCTAGTGCCTTTTGGCACTATATTAGCTTACCATCAATTAAAGCAAAAGTTCACATGTTTCTGTGCTTCACTTGAAGGATGAAATTGTTGCAGCAATAGAGCGGAGGATATCAACCTGGACTTTCCTTCCAGTGGGTAAGTTGAGAAGCTTTTGTGTTTGATAATTGTTGTTGTTCATCTCATCAGTGAGTATCTATATGGAACAGAGAATGGCGAATCAATACAGATTCTACGATATGAGAATGGTCAAAAGTATGAACCACATTTTGACTATTTCCATGACAAAGCCAATCAAGAACTAGGGGGACATCGTGTTGCCACCGTACTCATGTACTTGTCTGATGTTGAGAAGGGAGGAGAAACAATCTTCCCTAATTCGGAGGTAACCATTTACCTCCATATCTCTTGTCTTTGCTATTTTTATGCTTGCCTGACGGCGAAACCTGGTCAGGGAAGCCAGTCTCAACTGAAGGATGATACATGGTCTGAATGTGCGAAAAAAGGTTATGCAGGTATATTGCAGTTACAATATTATTTAGACCTCTGTTGGAAAATTCAAATGAGCTTACAGATTAAGATATTTATTATCATTTGAGGATGATGATGCCTCATAAAAGCGAAGGGTACAAAAATCAAAATATTTTCAAAAAAATGGAAATAAAATATTCGAAGAAAAACATGAGGTGCAGAAAAAGCCAAGGCTACCTGAGAAATGTTCCAGCTTGGGGTGGTAATAGCAATCTTCTGTTTAATTACTGGTGATATTAAATTCGAGTAATTTAGATGAAAATATGGAGATTGAGAGAGGGGGAGGGGAAGGAATAGGGGAAAGGGGAGGTTTAGTTTACCGTGCTCGAGAACGGTGCACCTCCCAATCTCATTAAGAGATGATTGAGAATTACATTTGAGAACTTTAGGTGAAAATTTGCAGATTGAGAGACGGGGAGTTGAACGGGGAGGGGAAGGGTAAAGGGGTGTTTTAGTTTGCCGAGCTCAGAGCGGTGTTCCTCCCAATGTCATTGAGAGATAATTGGGAGTTACATTCTGCCTTCAAGAACTTTAGATGAAAATTTGGAGATTGGGTGAGGGGGAGAGAAACGGGGAGGAGGTGTAGGGGAAAGGAGAAGTTTAGATTGCCGACCTTGAGAGCAGTGTACCTCCCAATCTCATTGGGAGGATCTGCCAGGGGTGGGCCAGGTATATGTTTTTATTTCTTCAGGAAGTTTATTGTCCCCTACCTAGGACTACCTAAGATGTACCTACCCCATTATGCTTGACTGTAATTAAAAGATAAAATTATAAAAAACAAATAGGAGGGAGAGTCATATAAACTGTTTTTTTTTTTTTTTTGAAAGTTGTGATTTTATTTCATTATGAAACAATGCAGGAACCCACAAAGGGTTAAGATTACAGCAGCAATACTGAAAGACTTAGGGTACCCAAACAACCAAATGTTGCTCGTTTACCCCTTGCTTAGCAAGTATATCTGCTTTGCCATTGGCACTCCTAAGTACATGAGACCAATTAGATACAAGGTGAGATAAATCAGAGATTTCATTAAAAGTAAACAAATGCCTCCAAGGTGGTTTTGACTTCCCTTGACACCATGAAATAAGAACTTGAGAGTCTCCTTCAACACACAGGTCCCGAGAGGTGTGAATTTCTGAAACACTTCAGACCATGCAGTAGGCTGAGCGCTTCAGCAGTAGTAGAATCCGCATTCCCGATCGGTCCACTATAAGAAAGAAGAACCTCACCTATAGAATTCCCGATAAGTCCCCCAACTCCAGCTGGGCCTGGATTCCCAAGTGAAGATCAATCGAAATTAAGTTTATAGACGTGTTCAGGTGGGGGAGTCCATTCTTGAACTATGGAGTTTGTGCTTCTGGATTCATGAGCATGATCAATCCAAGACTTCCATATGGTGGCAGCCTCAACGCCTCGGAAAGGTTTTTGAATCTTAAGCCACCCCACAATCTGGTGAAGGATGCTAAAAGTAACATCCCTCCAATGTCGGGCTTTATTCTGAAAAACCCTATTGTTTCTTTCTTTCCATATCATCCATGGAATAAATCCCATACAACAACTAAACATTAATTTGCCCTTGCACCCCAATCCAAGTGATCCAATCAAGGAAGCCAGCCCAAATAAGTCACTAGGGGTGACAATGACAAGACCAAACATGTTGAGGAGGGAGGTCCAAATCTGCCAGCTGAAAGGGTAGTGGAGGAGAAGATGTCTAACTGTTTCTGTTGTATGATTACATAAGGGGCAGAGGTTATTTGTAACTTGCATACCTCTTCTTTCCAACAAATCACGGGTGGGTAATCTTCCTTGAATGCAACACCAGCCAAAGAACCTCTGTTTTTTAGGGCATGAAGAATTCCAGGCAACGACTGCAGGATGCCTAATATTCACCTCATTTGACAAGCAAGTGTATCCCGAAGAAACTGTATAATTACCTTTTGGGCAGGCCCTCTAGATTAATTCATCAGGTTTATTTCTTAATAGATAAACCTTGTCAAGCTCATATAATAATTCAGAAAATTGCAAAGCTTCAACATCATTAAGATTCCTCCGAAGAAGTGACAACCAATTGATGTTTTTGAGCTGCCCATTAGGGGTAATGTCCCAAATAAGTGAGGTTTTGTCTCGGACTAGCAAAAGAAGGTTCGGAAACCTCTCAGCAAAAGATGTTTCCCCAATCCATTTATCCAACCAGAAACGTGTCTTATCCCCTCTCCCAAGTTGCAAGGAGATCCAGTTTCGAAAGAAGGGAAGTTATTTAATTATCTTCTCCAAATAGGGGATAAACATCTAGTTCTTGTATTTTCGAACTACCAATGTCTTGGATTGTTGTCCAAGTTTGGTGTAACCAGCCCCTTCCAATTTAACTGTTAACGTTCAAATAAAGAAAAGGAGAGTCGGAGAGACTGTTAACATTTGACAAGTAATGGAGAGTCATATAGACTGTTAACCTTCAATCGAGTAGGAAAACATAGACACATAAGTTTTACGATTTAGGGAGGAAATAGGGATAATCTAAGGGTCGAAGAGCTGCTTCTCTCTTGATCTCACTGGGAGATAATTGGGCAAATATGTTCTGCACAGAGTATGTTAGGCATTTGTTTTATATTTCTCTAAGAAGTGTAACCTTGACTGTAGTTAAAAGAGAAAGTAATAACAAAAGAATAAGGAGAGTCATGTCGAGCTATTATAATTGGCTTTTAAGTAGATTTGAAGCATTTCTACTACCTTTTCTTCAGATTCTTTTTGTAATTTTCATTCAGTAACTGTTCCAATGGACTGTTTACTGGTTCTATTTGCAGTAAAACCAGAGAAAGGTGATGCCCTGCTTTTCTTTAGTCTCCATCCTGATGCACAAACAGATCCAGACAGCCTACATGGAAGTTGTCCCGTTATTGAGGGGGAGAAATGGTCTGCAACAAAATGGATACATGTCCAATCCTTTGATTCTCCAATGCAGCGCTCACGCCCCGCAAAGGGAGAATGTGTGGATGAAGATGAGAACTGCTTACAGTGGGCTGCCACGGGAGAGTGTGAGAAGAATCCTCTCTATATGGTGGGATCTCCTGAATTAGCAGGTTACTGTCGCAAGAGTTGCAAGGTATGCTCATCATAAGAGGCCTCATTTGTTCCCATCGTCCTCATGATCCCTGTTGTCGTTGTACATAGATATGAGATCCTGGTGCCCTTTATCTTACTTCAAAGATATGGGTCACACAAAGATGTAGTGGTTGTAAAAGACAATGATTTCTGCAGCAATTAGCTTCATAAAAACGTTGGAATTATTTTACGGAGCCTTGCACTTTACTGAAAATAATCTTCTGCCTCCATGACCTGGATTATTCTCTTTCATGTTATTTTCCTGTTAACACCTAGCATGTTTGTATTAGGGTCTGATCTGGTTGTACGACCCTGAGAAACTGAAGCTTCCTAATTTCAGAGCACAGGGAACATAGAAACCATGTTTCTTGCTTACAATCTGTATGAGTCCACTTAAAGTGAGGCGTAGTAGTTGGGCCCTTAGTAGTCGGAGTTTTTTAAATTCTCTGAAAATAAAGATGCTGCAAGAATCTGTAAAATAACTACATTCAGCCTTCGCTGCCCCTGTTTTATCTGACAAGAGGCTTCTCAGCCAGCAGAAGAAATCGGGGAACTATTGTAGTAGTTGTGGTAAGTGGTGCTACATTTTGGCTTTATGAACATTTAATTTTGTTCTGTCAGAAAAGGATGCAAAAACAGGTTGCTTTTTAAATTAAACAGGCCAGCCTGTTTTCCATGTGACGTTCGTAATCGTCTTCTCGGTTCAGTTTCCGAGTTTGCAGGGGAGATTGGTTCGTTTTCTTTCGTTTATTGAACTGCGTAACCAGAGTAATCTCTTTCCTTCTTCTTCTTCTGATTTCTTTAATGGTCGAAGAGCCATTGTTCAGCACACGTTCTTCGACCATTCACCATTTCATGAAAAACAGTGAGTTTCGAGATGCTGTTAGCTTTATGGGATTCTCCCCGCGGCATCCCAAAAAACTTATCAAAGTAACAAATTGGCAGGGAACAAAAACAACTCCTGTGTCTCTCGCCCTTTTCGGTAGTCTGTTAAACAGATTCGATGCGCTTAAAGGCTCGAAATATTTTCATTTTTTTAGCTGCCCGCCTTACACCCGTTTGTCCCATCAACGTTAATCATTCAAACAAACATCTTAGAGACCCCGAGGGCAGAGAACAGAATCCCTCTGAGCTCTGCAAAAGAAAAAGCCCACAACTACTACAGATATTTGACCAAAAGTTTGGATTCTTCAGTCCCCTTTCATGATTTTGTCCACCTTGGAAAGAAGTTCCTTGATACAGCCTTCACCCCTCCTCCCCCCCAACTTGTTCTCTTCTTGTTTTTTCTCCTCTTTAATCTCCCGACCCCTACTTGTCCCTTCTGAGTTTTTTTCTTTGGCAAAATGCGGCCAACCATGACTGTCCTCCTCTTCTTCATGGTCTCCTTTGGTCTCTCACAAGGGTGCCACCCACAGGACCGTATGGGTCTTCTGGGTTTTAAGGCCAACATCCACGTTGACACTTCCGGTCGTCTGGCGACATGGCTGGGTCAGGATTGCTGCAAATGGCTGGGCATCACTTGCAGTGGTGGGGCAAATGGAAGAGTGACTCACCTCAATCTCCCTGGCTTCCTCTCCAGCGAAGAGTTCTTCGGCCAGACCAGAATGGAAGGCCAGTTATCTTCCTCCCTCACACTGCTTTCCTTTCTTCAAGTCATTGATCTCGGTGAGCTCCTGGGTCTTTCAGGATTCATTCCACCCGACATCGGTTACAGACTCCCCCATCTCCAAAAACTCTCTCTTCACCGCAACAACATTTCAGGTCCTGTACCAGAGAGCATCGGGCATCTCTCAGCTCTGCAAGAACTGAACTTGAACGACAACAGATTATCTGGGTCGCTCCCATTTAGCCTCGGAAGGTTGGAGAGCCTGAACACCCTCAACCTCTTCTTCAACACGTTATCTGGTACGATACCCAGTTCCTTCTCCTCCCTGAAGAACCTCCAAAGATTGGATCTCCATGGCAATTCGTTAACCGGCAGCATACCGGAGAAGATTGGTGTTTTGGAAAAGCTGGAAGAACTTGATCTCTCTAACAACCGTTTGAGCGGGAAACTGCCATTGTCGCTGGGGAGTTTGGCGTCGATTAAGGTATTGTACTTGGATTCCAATCAACTCGAAGGAGAGATTTCATTTCCATCTAGCTCGAATCAGTTGCCCTTTCTGGGTTTTCTCCGTCTTCAAAACAACCGATTCTCCGGAAGATTACCTTCCAGTCTCGGGAATGTGGCGTCATTGCAGAGAGTGTATCTCTCGAACAACCGATTAACCGGACCGATTCCTTCCTCGTTTGGGAATCTAACTTCTGCAGCCGAGATCTTTCTCGATGGAAACCGCTTATCAGGTCGAATCCCCAAAACGCTTGGACACTTATCCAGCTTAATGTTCTTCAATGTAGCAAAAAACCAGATCGAAGGCCCACTTCCAAGCGAAATGTCGTCCCTCAGAAACCTTCAGACACTTGATTTGTCTTTCAACCGATTAAATCTCTCCCGAGTTCCGGACTGGTTCACTCTAGCGCCGTCGCTTTGCCGGATTTACCTCGCTGGCTGTGGAATCCGGGGAGCCCTGCCGGAAATTTTCCGTAGAATGAAGAGCCCAGTACTCGAGCTGGACTTGTCACTGAACCATTTGAGCGGAACAATCCCTCCGTGGCTCGGTAGTTTATCTCAGCTCTATTCTCTGAACCTATCGAGTAACTCGCTCAGTTCAGAGATCCCTGCTACAATCACCGATTTGCATGATCTGGGTGCTCTTGACCTTCATTCGAACAAGCTCACAGGACGCATTAATCATGTATTCAGAATCGGAAGCCGGTTCTCTGAAGGCTCTTTAACCTTCGTCGATCTCTCCGACAACAAGTTCTCTGGCGGAACAGAGGGAATCGGAGAGGGAGTGCAAAACAGAGTTCAGTTCCTTAAATTGTCGCATAACCTTCTGAGCGGGCGATTACCCATTTCAGTGGGGAGAATGGAATCGATGAAAGGGTTGGATTTGAGCTTCAACAGATTGGAATTCGGCTTGCCCGAAGCTCTTGCAGACATGACCATGCTCGAGACCCTGAAGCTCCAATGCAACAGATTCAGTGGAAGCATTCCGAACGGGTTTTTGAAGCTGAAAAGGCTGAGAGACTTGGATTTGTCTCACAATCTTCTCGTCGGAAGAATACCTCAAGGGAATCCGTTGAGTGATTTTCCGGACAGCTCCTTCGCCGGTAATGCCGGATTGTGCGGGAGACCGCTTTCTCCATGTAAAATTTGATTCTCATTTCTTTCGTTCGAACTTTTCTTTTGTTTGTCGTTCGGTCTGAGACACTGAATCTCATTGTTTGATTTGTTTACCGTAGAAAAATCTATCATTTCCCTGGGAAACGAACCATGAAGCTCCCCGCGAAAAACAAACTGAAATTGAAGACCACGCATTGACTCGACTGTAAATGATTTTTTTTTTTTTATTATTGCTAATGATTTGAAGAACTGTAGCCACCCACCACCCTCACTTCGACTTTCTCAAGCCTTGATTCCCGGCGCTGAATACTGCGAGTCTCATGACTTTCTGTCATAAATGTTCACTAACATTTTTTAAGCAATCCAATCGAAGATTCGAAACCCAAGAATCTCACTTGCAGTTGCGGACGCGACAAACATTTCTGCTTCATCTCAGAATTTAAAGATTACCACAACCCCCGGTAGGAAACCACACTGGCTTGGACCATATCTAGAGGACCACAACCGCGAAAACCTGAAAACCTGAAAACCTGAAAACCGAGACCTTGACAGGGAGCTGCAGAAAAGAGGAAAAGAAGGGAAAACAGGAGAAAGGTTCATCGGTCCTCTTTTCTTTTAATTAGGTGGGTAATGAAGAGGTTATCGATGTTGTGCTGAGGCTAAACAAAATTACTCACTTGAATCATGAGAGATAAAAGCTTCCAAATATGGTCTGCAGTAGAAGCAACTAAGAGTCTAAGACAGTATTACAGCCATGGATGGTGTTTGGTCACAATTTCTGTCCTTTTTCCTTCTTTCTTATTTTTTTTTGTGTGTGCATGTGTAGATGTGTGTGTGTGTGACCGAGCTGAAGCAGGTTGCTTGTGCTCATTACAGAATAATATCATTCCAGATTTAGTCATGAAATTTTGTACACCTGAAATCTAGATGAATTCCACAGCATTGAATTTCAATCTTATTTCTCGATAACTTTGTATAACAAAACTCTAAACATAGTGCACATTCTCCTTCTTTAGTACTCCGTATTTCTTGGATGTCCTTCAGTGCTGATCACAAAGAAAGACTTTTCATCACAAGTGAAATTTCATTTGTCAAGTGGTACCAGACCCTAGTTTCTCATAATTCTCTCAGAATGAGATTTTGGAAAATAACGATGGAGATTTTGGACATTTTAATTCTTCCATATATTACCTACAATTCTCAAAATTATAGCCTATATAAACCCATAACTCTTAACAAGCTACTTTCTATAATAATTAACTTTTCTACTAAAATAATGAGGCTTATCTTTAAGTAAGTATCCATGCAAAGTATTTGCCTTCGGCCACACTGACGTGGATGGCCCCAGCATCCAAAACGACGGCGTCGGTCCCCGGCCCTCAAAAATTCCGGTACCTTTCTGACGTGGATGCCTCTCTCTCTCTCTCATACCTGTTGCTTTGTTATTGATTTTCATTCTAGAAATGGACGTCCTGCCCGGCAGCATCTACGCATCCACCACGTAAGAGTCCTCTATCTTTGCTCCCATCGGATTTGACGACATTTGGCCAGCAAGGATGACCTTCCACGCAAGCCTGCTTCGATACAGAAGAAGTATGTAGGGTTTGCGAGAGGAGAAAGTAAATTCAATGTAAAGAGTCAAGGACTCGAGACCTGTGGCTCATCAATTCAGAACTCTAAAATTATAAAAAATGGACTCGCTGCCCAATGTGGAAGCCACAGTTTCACTGAGAATGGAAGCTTTAGTCCATGGGACAAGTGAGTCGTGCTCAAACAGTGAGCGGGCGGGAGAGAATCGCCGGCGGGAGAGGCAGGCGGGAGAGACTGGGGCGGGAGGGAGAGGCCGGCGGGAGGGAGAGGCGAGCAGGAGGGAGAACGGGAGGGAGGGCGAGGCAGGCAGGAGAGAGAGGCGGGCGGGAGGGAGAGGCGGGCAGGAGAGAGAGGCTCAGGAGAGATTAGGGAGAGAGAGCCTAGTCAATTGATCAAGGAGAGAGGGACTTTTGGGGTTGACGCCAGGAGAGAGAGGAACCCTGTTTGTTTTCGAGTTCGGGGAGACCGACACGGTCGGTTTTGGATGCTCAACTCAATGGATGGTAAAATCCACCTTGGCCGACCATACAGGATCTGCATTACTCTATTGATTTTTATTCTAGAAATTGAGGCAGCATTCATGTAAGAGTTATTTTATCTTTGAACTAAAGGATTTCTAAAGCCTGCCCTTAGCTGAAGTATATAGGGTTTGCAAAAAAATTTTAGTTCCCTGAACTCTAAAATTATAAAAAAATAAAATTTAATCCTCTATTATAAAAGCCTAGTCAATTGATCCAGGCTTGCTTTTGAACCTTGGAGTTTGGGTCAACTAATATGTTAAAAACCCTCCTCTACCTGCGGGGTAGGTAAAACTCGCGAATGGAGGAAGGGCTGCCAACCTCCTCTACCTTCTCTCATGTCTTCATGCCCCATTTTGTATATATACTTTTTATGATATCATTATGATTGTAGCACTATTTAACCAGTGAATGAATGAGTTGTTTATGATTGAGCTCGGTTCCATATCAAAATGACAAGCTCATTTAGGAGGCATATTGTCCAACCTTATAATTTGATGTAACCACTTAAACTTTTACAATGTGAGACTTTTTTCCCACTTTAACACTCCCCTTCACATCTAAGTCATTTTTATACATAACATGCCTGAAACGTGAAAAAATTGGTTTCATATTTTGAAGCCCACATCAAAATTGGGTCTCACCTTTTGGAGCCCACACACACATTGGATCTCATCTTTTGGAGCCCACAAACAAAAAAGAAAGATTAACACTTTAAGTTCTTTCCCCTCGACATACATATTTGTCACCTATGACACCTAAGGTTGTTGATGGCACTGGACTAAGAGTAGGAAAATTCACTTACGTGTGTTTGAAACCATTGGACAAAGTGGTTATGCTGCTTGGTATGGACCCGGTGCTTTGTCCAACAAGGGTGCAATTGTCTCAAATACTCTTATAAAGACTAAAGCATGTGGCAGTGAGAAAGAAAATTTAATACTTACAATAGGTATTGTAAAGTTTCTGTTAAATAATACAAGTCGATGGGCTTGATACGCCTCATTGCTAGAAAGGAAATAAGAGTGTCCCTTCCCCAAAGGACCATCCTTATAACATTCAGACCTAGTCAACTTGGTCTCAATTCCCTCAACATGCTATGGAATACTACTTACATGAGGAATCCACTAGTAAAATTATAGAGCATTCTTCCCAGAGATTGCTTTGATAGATAATGGATTTTAAGCTTAATCACCTAACTTCCAAAACGTTATGCATACATGCACAAATCTGTTTTCATCTTCTAGTATATATAAAGGCCTAGGTACAAGTCCTTTCCACATTTATTAAAGAATTAATTCTATCAATTTATATTAACACATGCATATAGGAAGTTTTGAAGCACAAAAGAAAACCAAACAGGATTGATCGGTTAACAAGGATTCCTGGACCAATATAACATAAAAAACTCAAACTGAAGCCTAAACTAAGGGAATTCGACGAAAAACAAAAACAGAAGGTTATAGTATAGGAATTTGATGAACAACTCAAACTGAAGGCTATAGTAAGAGATTTAAAACAAAAAATTCAAACTAAAGGCAATAGTGAAGGAATTAATAGAAAAAACAAATTGAAGGCTATAGTGATGGATTAAAAGAAAAAAAAATCAAATTGAAGACTATAATAAAAGAATTTGAAGAAAAACTCAAACTGAAGGTTATAGTTAGGGAATTCAACAAAAAACTCAAACTGAAGGCTATAGTAAGGGAGTTCAATGCAAAATCAATGTGAAAGCTAGGATTTTAAACCAAAACTCAAAGTAAAGGTTATAGTAAGAGAATTAGAACAAAAAGCTCAAAATGAAGGCTAAGTAAGGAAAATCAAAGAAAAACTCAAACTAAAGGTTATAGTAAGGGAATTCATTGAAAAAAAACTCAAACCAAAGGTTGTAGTGCGGGAATTCATTGAAAAAATTCAAATCGAAGGCTATATTAAGTAAATTTGAGGAAAAATTCAAACAGGAGGCCAATAAGGGAATTCAAAGAAAACTCAAACTTTAGGCAATCTAGTACAGGAATTCTAAAAAAGGGAAACTCAAACTAAAGGCATTAGTAGTGGTATTTAAACAAAAACTCAAACGAGGGCTTAGTAAAGTAATTCGAACAAAATATCAAACTGATGGTATATAGTTAGATAATTCAAAGAAAATCTCAAATTGAAATCTATATTAAGGAAATTCGAAAAAAAACTTAAATTGAAGGCTATACAAATGGAATTCAATGAAGAACTCAAACTAAAGGTTTTAGTAAGGGAATTCGATGAAAAATTAAAATTGAAGGCCATATAGTAAGGAAATTTGGCCGAAGTAAGGAACAACAAAAACTCAAACTGAAGACTATTATAACAGAATTAGATGAGAAACTCAAACATAATGTTAAAGTAAGGGAGTTCAAAAAAAATCAAATTGAAGGCTATAGTAGGGAAGTCAAAAAAAAAAAAACTTAAACAACAAGATAGTAAGGGAATTCAAAAAAAAACTAAAATTGAATTTATAGTAAGGGAATTCAATGAAAAACACTAACTTAAGATTATAGTATGGAAATTTAAAAAAAAAGTTAAACTAGGACAATAGAATGGGAATTCGGAGAAAAACTCAAGCTAAAGGCTATAGTAAGAGTATTCAAAGAAAAATTCAAACTAAAGGCTATAGTAAATGACTTAGAAGAAAACCTAAAACTGATGGCTATAGTAAGTGAATTCGAAGAAAACGTAAAACTGGTAGAGTAAGGAATTTTAAGAAAAAAAAAATCAAATTGAAGGCTATTGTTAGGGAATTCGAAAAAAGTTTCAAACTTAAGGTTATTGTAAGGGAATTTGACGAAAAACTCAAATTGAAGGTTGTGCTATGGGAATTTGACAAATATTTCAAACTAAAGGCAATAGTAAGTGAATAAAAAAATTAAATTGAAGGCTTAAGTAAGGGAATTTGGCAAAAAAAAAAAATTAAACTAAAAGCAATAGTAAGGGAATTCAATGAAAAACTCAAATTGAAGGAAATAGTAAGAGAAATTGAAGAGAAAATCAAACTCAAAGCTACAGAAAGGAAATTCGACAAAAAACTCAAATTGAAGGCTAACGAAATTCTAAGAAAAAGTCAAACTTGTGGCTATAGTAAGGGAAATCAATGAAAAATCAATATTATGGCTATATTAAAGGAATTCGAACAAAAATTAAAACTAAGAGGCTATGTAAGGGAATACAAACAAAAATGCAAACTTAAGAGAACAATAAGAGAATTCGAACAAAAGTCAAACTAAAGGTTATTGTAAGGGAATTCAACGAAAAAATCAAAATGAAGGTTGTAGAAAGAGAATTCCACAAAAAACTTAAACAGAAGGCAATAGTAAGTGATTTCAAACAAAAACTTAAATTGAAGGCTATAGTAAGGGAATTCGACGAAAAACTCAACTTGAAGGCTATAACTTCATCAGTATTTCTAGAAGTTTTCTGGTGTCCAAATACCAAATAAGTACCCAGTCCAGTTCTGTAAATAGGCCAACTGTTGGCTAGAGGATATTTCCTCTGTAGTGACTTACTTATAGATGATTGATGGTTTGTTTTATGGTTTTGATTCCCATAGTAGAAGCGAACTTAAAAGTTCTCTTTTTATAAATAGCATCTAGCTTAATGGCTGGAATAGTCCTATCATTTAATTGTTGTTAAACCTTATATTCAACAAGTGAAACATTCTTCACAGATCCATATTTCCAAAACACCATCTCTATTCTGGATAAAAAAATTTCTTGGTATTAAGTAATTGTCTAGACTTAATATACTGTAACCATAAATAGTTCTATAGATTATCATCTTCATTTCTAGGTACACAACAGATTTATGAATTTGGAATTGACTTAATTCCTGTCCTGATAACATAAATAGTTCTGCTGTTCATCTTCTTTTTGTTTGCATACACATCTGTCAACAATTTATGAGTAAGGAATTGACTTAATTCCTTTCTGATAACATGAATAGTTCTATTGTTCATCTTCTTCTTGTTTGGATACCCGTCTATGAACAATTTATGAGTGAAATGGCCATAAATGGCTATCCATTGGCAACGCGGCCTAACTCAACGTGACTTGGGTGACATCCCATATCTTTCACAAGAAGGCATTGAAAAATAGACATGTCTCATCTTTACTTTGAAAAGAATTAAGTAAAAATAAAACTCTATGTAGAAAATTTAATCTCATACCGAACCCAGGAAGAGGATGAATCTTAGACTTAAATATCATATATAGGCAAAGTATAACTCTATTAATGGTTAGAATATATGAAGTAAAGAACAAAGATAATCAAAATTTAGCCTTTGACACTCTGATTCCAAATTGAAGGCTATAGTGTAAAAGAAAAAAAAAAAAAAAAAGTCAAATTTAAGGCTTATAAGGATCCCACTAAAGTAAAACTTAAGGCTAAAAAGGGTATTCGACGAAAAAGTCAAATTAAACCCTATAGTATAGAAATTCTACGAAAAATTCAAAGTGAAGGTTATAGTAATGGAATTCGACGAAAAATGTAAACTAAATACTATAGTAAGGGAATTTAATGAAAACCTAACACTAGAGGGAATAATAAGGGAATTCGAGAAAAATATAAGCTGAAGGCTATTGTAAGAAAATTCAATGAAAAAATCACACTTAAGGCTATTGTAAGGATATTCGAAGAAAAACTCACATTGAAGACTTTAGTTAGAGAATTCGACGAAAAACTTAAAGTGAAGGCTATAGTATAGGAATTCAATGAAAAATTCAATCTGAAGGCTATAGTAAGGAAATTCGAACAAAAACTCAAACTAAAGGATTTAGAATGAAAATTCAAAAAAAAAAAACTAAACGTGTAAGGTAATTCGAAGAAAAATTCAAATTAAAGGCTATAGTAAGGAAATTTGAAGAAAACTCAAATTGAATGCTATAGTAGGAAATTCGATGAAAAACATAAATTGGTGGCCATAGTAAGAAAATCGAAAGAAAAACTCAAACTGATCCCTATAGTAAGGGAATTGGATAAAAAAATATATAACTGAAGCTTTGAAAGGGAATTTGAAGATAAACTCAAACTGATAGATATATAGTAAGGGAATTCAAAGAAAAACAAAAACTGAAGGGTAAACAAGGAATTCGACGAAAAACACAAAATGAAGACTATAGTAAGGGAATTCAACGAAAAACTAAAATTGAAAGCTATATTAAGGGAATTTGACAAAAAAATCAAACAGTAGGCTATAACAAGAGAATTCGATGAAAAACTTAAACTAAAGACTATAGTGAGGAAATTAAATGATAAACTCAAACTGAAGGCTTTATGAGGTAATTCGAAGAAAAATTCAAACTAAAGGTTATGTAGTTAATGAATTCAACAAAAAACTCAAACAGGAGGCTATAAAAAGAAAATAGAAAAACAATTCAAATAATAAAAAGCGAACGCAAAGAAAATCTGAATCATAACGCTATGGTAAGGGAAATTGAAGAAAAACTCAAATTGAAGGCTATAGTATGGGAATTCGTACAAAAATTCAAACAAAAGTCTTTAATTAGGAAATATAACGAAAAATTCCAGGTTGAAGACAATATTAAGGGCATTCAAATAAAAACTCAAGTTGAAGGCTATTGTAAAGGAATTCGATAAAAAAATTCAAGCAGAAGGCTATTGTAAGGGAATTCGAACAAAGACTCAAACTGAAGTTTATGTAAGGGAATTCCAACAAAAAAAGAACTCTAACTGAAGGACATAGTAAGGGAATTAGAAACGAAAAATCAAATTGAAGGCTATAGTAAGGGAATTCGATGAAAAACTCAAACAAAAGGCTATAGTAAAGGAATTCGCTAAAAAAGTCAAATTGAAGGCTATATAGTAAGGGGAAACGACTAAAAAGTCAAACAGAAGGCTTTAGCAATGAAATTTGTCGAAAAAACTCAAATTTTCAAGGCTATAGTAAGGGAATTCGACAAAAAAACTCAAATTGAAGGATATAATAGGGGAATATGAAGAAAAACTCAAATTGAAGGCTATAGTAACGATATTCAATGAAAAAACTCAATTTAAAGGCAATATAGTAAAGGAATACAACAAAAAAACTGAAATTCAAGGTCATATTTAAGAGAATCCCACGAAACTAAAACTGAAGGGTAAAACATGAAATTCGACGAAAAAATTAATCTAAACACTATAGTAAGGGTATTAGACAAAAAACTCAAAGTGAAGGTTATAGTATGGGAATTCGACGGAAAACACAAACTAAAGACTATAGTATGGGATTTGATGAAAAACTAACACCACCGACTATAGTAAGGGAATTCGACAAAAAACATAAGCTGAAATCTATAGTAAGGGAATTCAAGAAAAAAACAAATGAAAGGATATAGTATGGAAATTGATCAAAAAGTCAAATTAAAGGCTATAGTAAGGGAATTCGAAGAAAAACTTGTATAGAAGGCTATAGTATGGGAACTGAATGAAAAATTCAATATGAAGGAAATGTTAAGGAAATTCGAACAAAAACACAAACTGAAGGCTTTGGAAAGAGAATTCGAAAAAAAAAAACTAAAAGTGTAAGAGAATTCGATGAAAAATTCAAACAAAAGGCTATCATAAGGAAATTTATAGAAAAACTCAAATTGAAGGCTATAATAAGAAAATTGGCTATAGTAAGAAATCCCAAGAAAAGTCAAACTTATGCCTATAGTAAAGGAATTGGAAAAGAAACTCAAACTGAAGCCTAGTAAAGGAATTCAAAGAAAAACTTAAACTAAAGGTTGAACAAGGGAGTTCGTCCAAAAACTCAAACAAAAGGCTATAGTAAGGGAATCGAAGAATAACTCAAATTGAAAGCTATAATGGAATTCGTCTAAAACCTCAAACTAAAGTCTATGGTAAGGGAACTCAACGAAAAATTCAAATTGAATGCTATATTGAAGGAGTTCAATAAAAAATTCAAATCGAAGGCAATAGTTAGGGAACTTGAGGAAAAACTCAAACAAAAGCTTATTGAAAGGGAATTCAAAGAAAAATTAATGGTGTATGGGGATTCAAGGAAAAATTCAAACTAAAGGCTATAGTTAAGGAATTTAAAGAAAAAATCAAATTCAACGCTATAGTAAGGAAATTGGATGAAAAACTGAAACCGATGACTATAGTAAGGAATCCAAAGAAAAACTCAAGCTGATTCCTATAGTAAGGGAATTGGAAAAAGTTGTAGCTGAAGTTACGTAGAGGAAATCGAAGAAAAATGAAACTGATGGCTATATAGAAAAGTGAATTTGAAAAAAAAGAAAAAAACTCAAACTAGAGGATATTCAAAGGAAGTCCACTAAAAACTCAAACTAAAGGCTATAGTAAGGATATTTGTAGAAAAACTCAAATGAAGGCTATATTAAGGTAATTCGACGAAAAAATTAAAATTTTAGGCTATATTTAAGGAAAAACTCAAACTGAAGGCAATATTATAGGAATTTGACAAAAATTCAAACTAAAGGTTATAATAAGAGAATTTGATGAAAAACTCAAATTGAAGACTAAGAGAATTAAATGATAAACTCAAATTGAAGGCTTTATGGTGGGAATTCAAAGACTCAACTTGAAGGCTATATATTTAGGTAATTCAACAAAAGAATATCCCAAAACGAAGGCTACAAAAAGGAAAATAGACCAAAAATTCAAACACTAATAAGCGAATTAGACAAAAAACTCTAACTTAAGGCAATGGTAAGGGAATTTGAAGAAAAACTCAAATTGAAGGGTAGAGGAATTCGTACAAAAACTCGAACAAAAGTCTTTAATTATGAAATTTGACGAAAAAACACAAGCTCAAGACAATATTAAGGGAATTCAAAGAAAAACTCAAGTTGAAGGCTATACTAAGGGAATTCGATCGAAAACTCAAGTTGAAGGCTATTGTATGGGAATTCGAACAAAAACTCAAACTGAAGGGTATAATAAGGGAATTAGAAACAAAATATCAAACTAAAGGCCATAGTAAGAGAATCACACGAAACTCAAAATGAAGGCTATAGCAACGAAATACGTTGAAAAAACTCAAATTGAAGGCAATAGTAAGGGAATTCTACCAAAAAGTCAAAGAAGGATATAGTAATGGAATATGAAGAAAAACTCAAATTGAAGGCTATAATAAGGGTGTTTGACGAAAATTTCAAACTGAAGGGTATAGAGTAAAAGAATACAACAATAAACTCAAATTTCAAACTAAAGGGCAGAGAGTAAAAGAATACAACAATAAGCTCAAATTTAAGGTCTTATTAAGAGAATCCTACGAAACAAAAAGTTAAGGCTAACGAAAAACTCAAACTTAACGTTATAGTAAGGGTATTCGACAAAAAACTCAAAGTGAACGTTATAAAAAGCGAATTCGAAGAATAACAGAAACTGAAGGCTGTTAAAAGAGAATTGGAAGTAAAAATTAAACTGAAGGCAATAGTAAGGGAATTCAAAAAAATCTAAAATAGAAGGCTATGAGAATTAGATGAAAAACTCAAATTGAAGGTAATAGTAAGGGAATTCGCGAAAAGTGCAAACTAAAGACTATAGTAAGGGAATTCAATGCAAACTAAAGACTATAGTAACGGAATTTGGGAATTCGATGCAAACTTAAAGACTATAGTAAGGGAATTCGATGCAAACTAAAGACTATAGTAATGAAATTCGACAAAAAACATTAGTTGAAAGCTATGGTAAGGGAATTTGATAAAAAAATCAAACTGGAGGCTATAGTAAGGAAATTCGAACAAAAGCTCAAAGTAAAAGCTATAGTAAGGGAATTCGACGAAAAACTTAAACTAATGACTATACTATGGGAATTCAATGAAAAATTCAATCTGAAGGATATTGTAAGGAAATTCAAACAAAAAATCAAACTAAAGGTGTTGGGAAATACGAAGAAAAATTCAAACTAAAGGCTACAAAAAGGGAATTCATAGAAAAACTCAAATTGAATTATAGTACGGAAATTTGATGAAAAACTAAAACTGATATCTATAGTTAGGAAATTCAAACTGATGCCCATAGTAAGGGAATTTGAAAAAAAAAATCAAGCTTAAGTCAAGTAGGGAATTCGAAGAAAAACTCAAATAGATGGCTATATAATAAAGTGAATTCGAACAAAAATTCAAACTAAAGGCTATACATAGGAATACAACTAAAAACTCAAATTAAAGAATATAGTAAGGAAATTTGACGAAAAACTCCAATTGAAGGCTACATTAAGAGAACACAACTAAAAACTCAAATTGTAGGCTATATAGTAAGGGAATTAGAGGAAAACTCAAATTGAAGGGTATATAAAGTGAAATAGACAAAAAAAAAACTCAAACTGAAGGCCATAAAAAGATAATTCGGGGACAAAAAAGTCAAACTGAAGACTATAGTAAGGGAATTAAACGATAAATTCAAACTGAAGGCTTTATGGATGGAATTTGAAGAAAAACTAAAACGAAAGGCGATATATAGTATGGGAATTTCAACAAAAAAACTCAAATAGGAGGCTATCAGAATAATAAGCGAACTAGATGAAAAACTCAAACTTAAGGCAATGGTAAGGGACCTTGAAGAAAATCTAAAATTAATGCTAAAGTATGTGAATTCCTACAAAAATCAAACAGAAGTTTTTAATTAGGGAGTTTGACAAAAAAAAAAACTCAAGTTGGAGATTATATTATAGGAATTCAAAGAAAAACTCAAGTTGAATGCTAAAGTAAAGGAATTCGAACAAAAATGCAAGCAGAAATCTATTACAAGGGAATTCAAACAAAAACTCAAACTAAAGTCAATAATAAGGGAATTTGAAGGAAAAATTCAAACTAAAGGGTATATTAAGGTAGAAATGAAAATCCAACTAAAGGCTATAGTAAGGGAATTCGACGAAAACTCAAACTGAACGTTATATAGTAAGAGAATACAGCCAAAAACTGAAACTAAAGGCCATCGTAAGATAATCCCACGAAACTCAAACTAAACACAATTGCAACGAAATTCATCAAAAAAACTCAAACTAATGGTTAGTATGGGAATTTGACAACAAACTAATATTGAAGGATATACTAAGGGCACACAAAGAAAAACTCAAATTGAAACTTATAGTAAAGATTTTCGACGAAAAACTAAAACTGAAGGCTATATAGTAGAACAATACAAAAGAAAACACAAATTTAAGGTCATATTAAGAGAATCCCACAAAACTAAAACTCAAGGATAAAAAAGGTTATTTTGATGAAAAACTCAAACTAAATGCTTTAGTAAGAGAATTCGACGAAAAATTCTAAGTGAAGTTTATAGTAAGGGAAATTGACAAAAACGGCAAACTAAAGAATCTAGTAAGGGAATTTGATGAAAACTAATAGTGGTGGCTATAGTAAAAGAATTCAACAAAAAACATAAGTTGAAGGCCATAGTAAGGATATTCGAACAAAAACTCAAAGTGAAGACTATATAGTAAGGGAATTCAATGAAAAATTTAATCTGAAGGCTGTAGTATGGAAATTCAAACAAAAACTCAAACTAAAGGCTATAAAAAGGGAATTCGAAGAAAAATTCAAATTAGAAGATATAGTAAGAATATTTATACAAAACTCAATTGAACACTCATAGTAATGGCTATAGTAAGGAAATCCAAAGAAAAACCCAAAGTAATGCCTACAATATGGGAATTGGAAAAAAAATTTGTGTAAAACTGAATGTTAGTATGGGAATTCCTACAAAAATACAAATGAGCGGCTATAGAAAGTGAGTTCAATGAAAAACTTATATTGAAGGTTAATAAGGGAATTCAATCAAAAACTCAAATTGAAGGCTATTGTATGGGAATTCAAACTAAAACTCAAACTGAAGTCTATGTAAAGGAATTCAAAAAAAAAAACTCAAACTGAAGGGTATAGTAAGGGAATTAGAATCGAAAAATCAAACAAAAGGCTATAGTAAGGGAATTCGATGAAAAACACAAACATAAGGTTATATTAATGGAATTCGACCAAAAACTCAAACTGAAGCTATATAGTTTGGGAAAACAACTAAAAACTTAAATTGTGGGCCATAGTAAGAGAATTCCCTGAAACTCAAACTGAAGGCTGGAGAAACAAAATTGGTTGAAAAAACTCAAATTGAAGGCTATAGAAACGAAATTCATCGAAAAAACTAAAACTGAAGGCTATTCTAAGGGAATTCAACGAAAAACTCAAATTGAAGGATATAGTGAGGGAATATGAAGAAAACTCAATTGACGGGTATAGTGAGGATATTGACAAAAAACTCAAATTAAAGATTTTATAGTAAAATAATACAACAAAAAACTCACACTTATGGTCATATTAAGAGAATCCCAGAAAACCAACACTTAAGGCTAAAAAGGAATTTGATGAAAAACTCAAACTAAATGCTATAGTAATGGAATTCGACGAAAAACTCAAAGTGAAGCTTATAGTAAAGGAATTTGACGAAAAACGCAAACTAAAGACTATAGTAAGGGAATTCATTGAAAAACTAACACTAGAAGCTATAGTAAGGGAATTCGTTGAAAAACTAACACTAGAGGCTATAGTAAGGGAATTCGACCAAAAACATAAGTTAAAGGCTATGGTAAGGGAATTCAATGAAAAAAATCAAACTGAAGGCTATAGTAAAGTAATTTGAACAAAATCTCAAATTGAAGCTTATAGTAAGGAATTGGACGAAAAACTTAAACTAAAGGCAATAGTATGGGAATTCAATGAAAAATTCAATTTGAAAGCTATAGTAAGGAATTTGGAACAAAAATTCAAATTAAAGGTTATAGAAATGGGATTCAAAGAAAAACTAACGGTGTAAGAGAGTTCGAAGAAAAATTCAAACTAAAGTCTATAGTAAGGGAATTTATATAAAAAAAGTCAAATTGAACGCTATAGTAAAGAAATTCGAAAGCTAATGGCAATAGTAAGGAAGTCCAAAGAAAAACTCAAACTGATGGCAATGGTAAGGGAATTCGAAAAAAAAAAAATCTAACAGAAGCATAGTAAGGGAATTCAAAGAAAACTCAAACTGATGGCTATATAGTAAAGGGAAATCAAACAAAAACTCAAATTAAAGGCCATACAAGGGAATTCGACTAAAAAACTCAAACCAAAGGCAATAGTAAGGGAATTTCACGAAAAACTCAAATTGAAGGGTATATTAAGGGAATTCGACAAAACTCAAATTGTGCGCTATAGAAAGGGAATTCGAGGAAAAACTCAAATTGAAGGTTATATCAAAGGAATTTGACAAAAAACTCAAATTGAAGGCTATAATAAGAAAATTCGATGAAAAACTAAAATTGAAGACTATAGTAAGGAAATTAAATGATAAACTCAAACTAAAGACTTTATGGAGGGAATTCGTAGAAAAACTCAAACTAAATGTTGTGTAGTAAGGGAATTCAATAAAAAAACTCAAACATGAGGCTTTAAGAAAGAAAATAGAAAACAATTGAAACAATAATAAGAGAACTTAACGAGAAACTCAAACTTAAGGGTACGATAAGGGAAATTGAAGAAAAAATCAAATTGAAGACTATAATATGGGAATTTGTAAAAAAACTCAAACATAAGTCTTTAATTAGGAAATTTGATGAAAAACCCGTTCTAAAGACAATATTATGGGTATTCAAAGAAAAACTTGAGTTGATGGCCATTGTAAGGAATTTGAACAAAAACTCAAATTGAAGTCTATGTAAAGGAATTCGGAAAAAAAAAAACTCGAAGGGAATTTGAAACAAAAAATCAAACAGTTGGCCCTAGAAAGGGAATTCAACGAAAAACTCAAATAGAAGGTTATAGTAAGGTAATTTGACCAAAAAACTCAAATAGAAGGTTATAGTAAGGCAATTCGACGAAAACTCAAATTGAAAACTATATAGTAAGAGAAAATGACTAAAAACTCAAATAGTAGGCCATCGTAAGAGTATCCTAAGAAACCAAACTTAAGGTTATTGCAATGGAATTCATCGAAAAAACACTAATTGAAGGATATAGTAAGGGAATTAGACGAAAACTCAAATTGAAGGATATAGTAAGGGAATATGAAAAAAAACGTAAATTGAAGGCTATAGTAAGCATATTCGACGAAAAACTCAAACTGAATGCTATGAAGTAATAGAATACATCAAAGAACACAAATTTAAGGTCATATTAAGAGAATCCCACAAAACTAATACTTCAGGCTAAAAAGTGGAATTCAGCAAAAAACTCAAAGTGAAGATTATTGCAAAGGAATTCGAAGAATAACACAAATTAAAAGCTATAAAAGAGAACTAAAAGAAAATTTTAAATTGAGGGCTATAATAAGGAAATTCGAAGAAAAACAAGAACAGAAGGCTATGAGAATTAGACGATAAAACTCAAACTGAAGCTTATAGTAAGAGAATTCGAAGAAAAACTTAAAGTGAAGGCGTAAGGGAATTCAAAGGCAAAATTCAAACTGAAGGATATAGTATGGTAATCCGGAGAAAAACTAAAATTGAAGCCTATTGTAAGGGAATTCAGCTGAAAAATACAAACTGAAGACTATTTAAAAAGGGAATTCGGCGTAAGACTTAAACTTGAAGATATATAGGCTATAGTAAGAGAATTTGAGAAAAAAACTAAAACTTAAGGCTATATTTGGGGAATTCGACAAAAAACTCAAATTGAAGGTTATATTATGGGAATTTATAGAAAAACTCAAATTGAAGGCTATAGAAAGGAAATTTAATGTAAAACTCAAACTAATGGCTATAGTAAAGAAATCCAAAGAATAACTCAAAATGACGCATATAGTAAGGAAATTGTAAAAACACTCAAACTGAAACCTAGTAAAGGAATTTGAAGAAAAACTCAAACTGATGGCTATATAGGAAATTCAACGAAAAACTCAAATTGAAGGCTATATTAAGGGAATTTGACAAAAAAAAGTCAAACTATAGTATACTATAGTAAGGGAACTTGATGCAAAACTCAAACTGAAGGTTATAGTAAGGGAAGTCGACAAAAACCTAAAATTGAAGGCTATCCAAACTAAAGGCTAAAGAATGTGTATTCGAAAAAAAATTCAAATTGCTGGCAATATATAGAGAATTTGGAGGAAAATTCAAACTGAAACTCACAATAACGGAATTTGAAGAAAAACTAAAACTAAAGACTATAATAATGGAATTTGAAGAAACAATCAAACTAAAAGCAAAAGTAAGGGAATTTAAAGAAAAAATCAATTTCAAGGCTATGGTAAGGGAATTTGACGAAATACTCAAATCGAAGGTTATATTAAGAAAATTCGAAAAAAAAAACTCAAACTAAAAACTATAGTTAGGGAATTCGAACAAAAACTCAAAGTGAAATCTATAGAAAGGGAATTTAAAAAAAAACTAAAATTGAAGGATATAAGAGGAATTCGACAAAAAACTCAAATTGAATGGTATATAAGGGAATTTGATAAAAACATCAATGTGAAGGAAACGAACTGAAACTCATGGCTATAGTAATGGAATTTGACGAAAAATTCGAATTGAAGGTTATAATAAGGGAAAATTTATGAAAAACTCAAATTGAAGGTTAGAGTATGGGAATTTGAACAAAAACTTAATCTGAGGTTATAGTAAGAGAATTTGATTATAGTGTGGAAACCACACGAAACTCAAACTAAAGGCTATAGTAGTGGAATTCGATGAAAAATTAAATCTGAAGGCTTTAGTAAGGGAATTCAACGAAAAACTTAAACTAAAGGCTATAGTAAGGGAATTCAACAAAAAACTAAATTAAATGATATAGTAAGGGAATACGAACAAAAACTCAAACTGAAAGCAATAGTTAGGGAATTCAAAAAAAATACAAGCAAAAGGATATAGTTAGGAAATTCAAACAAAAGCTCAAACTGAAGACTATAGTAAGGGAATTTGAACAAAAAGCTCAAAAGTAAACATTATAGTATGGGAATTCAATCAAAATCTTAAACTTGAAGGAACCATTTGGATGACCTAACTTCTGTTCACTCTCTTCAATTTGAGTACTTCATTTACCTATTTTATGTTGGTTTTTCTTTGAACGGTCTATCCTATGCACACAACTTGGCTTTACTACGATGTCTATTCTGACATAGTCTCATCAAAATGGATAAGCTTTATTAATCCATCAAGGAGTTTATATACTCATTTGATTAATATAAAAAGACAAAATACCCTTTATGGATAAAATACCAAAAATATGTGTAAGAGCAATGTTTTAAAAACCGGACCAACCCGGCTGGTTTGCCCGGGTTCAACTGGAACCGGTGCTTCTTGCGGTTCGATTTGCTCTCAAACCAGCAAGAAGTAGAAAACCGAATGACCCGGCTGGTTTTACAGGTTCAACCAGTGAATCGATGAACCGCCAAAACCGGTTGAACCGGTCTAGTTAGTGTTGACCCAAACCATTTAAAATAAAACTCTAACCATGAAACCAAATTAATTATTTTTATATTTGCTGCTATTATGGATGAAAAGAAGATAAAAAGATTGCTAATATAGGTGAAGATGTGGAAAAAGATGTGTTGGATTCTCAAGAAAATAAATGTTTTTAGAATAATTTTGTATTTTGAAAGGGTATTTTATTTCTATAATTTAATTACATTTGATTTTAAAGTTTAAAAAACTATTTTTTTATAATTTTAGAATTTTTAATGATTTCTCTATTTTAAAATTGTTTTGTAAATATAGGTAATAAATAGGCTTATAGATAATAAAAGTCTCATTTTTTTAATGACTTACAACTCAGACCTGGTTCAGCCACCGGTTCAACCCGGTTAAACCGGATGAACCGAATTCGGATGTTCAACCGATTCGATTACCGATTCAATTTTTAAAACACTGTGTAAGAGTAATGCAAGACGCACCTATCCGACATGATAGGACGGACATGTTAATCTAAGCCCTTAAAATATAAAAATATATATTTTATTTACAAAATATTATTTTTTAGAGCATACACCTTTGTCATCAATGATTTAGATTAACAAGTGTGTGGGATAAGTTTAGGGTCAGTGACCAAGGTTAATAACATTGACTTTGTATTATTGACACAATTTGGAGCGGAAGATTATTTTTTGCAAAACAAAAGATTTTCAACACAACTTTTTCTTTTTCCAGCAATTATATAGAGGTTTCCCAAATTTTATTATTCCCTGGTAGCTGACATGACAGAGCTAAATCCGATTTGGTGACTATCCCATTTGGACTGCAAATGATATATACCTAACCAAAATCTTCTGGTTATAAGAGTGCAAACTATCTGTCAACGTACTTCCTTACGTTTAGCAGTCCGACGGCGACGTTTCACAAAAAATTATTAATCTGAACAAGATCTATCACTAAGTGGATCCACACCAGTAAAATCCGCCTTGCAGCTTCAGTTAAGGACTATCATCCAGCATTAGTGGCCACCACCCTTTCAGAAAATAAAAGAAATACATCATATGGTGACCAGTTTTTTTCCCCCTCTGGATAAACTCATTCACCGTGCCCAATGATGCATGTATATGCCCAAAAAATTTCAAAAGCCATTTTTCTTAAATTCTCTATAGGACTGACGTAGCATAATACATGACGACTTGAATGGGAAGACGGGGAAGAATATACAGGGAGCAAGATCTGCTCCTCCTTCCCACTTAATGGTTTTATCTTCTTCCATCAGATTCCCTCAAACAGGCTGAGCAACTCCCAAATAGAGACCTGCAAAGAGAGTGGAAATGAGGCGAAGTTCATAATCACCATAATGATGTAGTACTCCAGTTGAAACCAGGGTTGTGATAATATGGAGTTTTAAAAAAGAAAAAGTTAAACTAGGCCAGGAAGGGTTGTGATCAATATGGAATTTCAACCTGGCCAAGTGAAGGGTCAACTAGGCCAAGTGAAGGGTCAACCTGGCCAAGTGAAGGGTCAACCTGGCCAAGTGAAGGGTCAATCTGGCCAAGTGAAGGGTCAACCTGAACAAGTGAAGGGTCAACCTGCCAAGTAGGCAATGTAATTGTTGAAACATTGGGTACCATGAAAACTAACAAATGTAACAAGCACGAAAACTAGTGGCAGTACAAAACTAGATATGGAGAGTTAATTCAAACCTATGATGATTTCTGGTCATACTTCAATTCACAACTGCAATAAGGGAGTACATATAGATAAAAAGATATGGTAAATGAACAATGAAAACCGATCGGCTAATCCACCGTTCTCCTAGAAGAAAGAAAAAGACACCCACAACAGATTATTGAGGTTGAAAAAATTAACATGATAAAACTGACGAGGACCAAAACCACAGCTACTTAAACGTTATATGCATAACCTGGAGTTGTTAAAAAGTTCATCAAAGTACAAAGTTCTGACATTAGAAGTTTAGAGTTCTGAGAAAACCTATAGCCTACTCCCAATTGTTGAAAGGATCAATGTCTAAGCAACAATTCAGTAGAAATTTGTCATATGAAATATCAAGAGGGTCAACACACAGCAATGCCGTTGATCATATGGCCGATATATGATAGATATCAAGAATTTCTAGACTATATACTAATACAGAAGATAATAGTTCCTGATATTTCTAAGAAAATGAAATAAAAGGGACTTCTTTTGAAGAATGAAAGAAATGCAATTTAAATTCAGCAATGTTAAACTCCCAGTGGAATGCTACTCTCATTCCATAAAATGCAAGAAACTAATATGTAAATATAGCCACATAAACACCAAAAATTGCCTGTTATTTACCCTTCTTGTTAACGTCTTGTTCTTGGTTTGCACCGAAACTCTGCCAGAAGAGCAATATGATCAGATGACCACTCTGGAGATGGAAGTGCAGTATCTTTGCGTAAACTATCTTCATCCAAGAGCTCTAGTAACGACTCCACAGTCAATGAGTCCGCTGGATCCACAGCTCAAATGCACAACACATTAATACTTCGAACGAGCAAAAAAGTTTTAAAGAGAAACAAACTGGGAAGAAAATAATCCATAACAAAAATAATTACCAGTGTAAAAGATGTAATCTAAAGTGCCAATAAAATCTCGTGTGCAGTGTGTAAACAATGGTTCATTAGTCGTGGGGTCCATTCTCCTCCGTTGTTGCTCCAGATTGATTCCACCTCCAACGGTCCTTGCAAAGGATGAGTAAGCACTAACCTGTAATGTTTTCAAAGAATCATGTAATGATTGAAAAAAGCAAAAAATGATTCAAGACCAAAGGTTTCGGTATACAAATAATACCAGTGGAAGCTGATGCATCAACTTGCTTGCAGGGCGTAAAATACCTAGTGGATCCACTGCCAGATCTGAATGCATTTGATCAACCTTGCCCATTGCAAGAAGTGCATGAGGGGCACTGAAAAATGCCAATTTACTCAGAGGAGACCATTTACCAAAAAACAAGTAACAAAACAAAAAGAAAAATGATAATACCTTCCAGGGACTGAATTAAAATCCCCACATACCAACATAGGAATGTCCGCACTAGCAGCTATTTTCTCTAAACCTTTTAAAAGTGTATGCACCTAACAAATACACGCATCATTCAACAGAGAATTCCACATAAAAAGATATACCACTAAAGTTATATTGGCAAGAAGAAGGAGAATGTTAAAATAAGAACCTGCCAGAGCTTCACATCCTTCAGATCATGGTGGACATTTACATGTGTGTTTGCCTGCAAAGAAGTATCACAAGAAATATGCCATACAGTCAGTTCATGACTGTTCACAAGTAGTGCTGCACATACAATTTATGACTGTTACTAGGTGCATTCACCACAACCTAGAATAATTCAATAAACAGTTCTAGTTTGGTACACCCATCCCAATATCCCATACCTCAGCAAAAGATTCCACTTAACAAACATTTAATGAAATGATTCAACCCAAATATTCAAACTACACCGTGAAATTACAGCTTTCCAAATCATTTGACTCTAATAGAGGGGATCTCCAGTCTGTAACCTTCAACAAGTTTTACAACAGTCAGGGATCTGCCGTGTGCATAATCAACGTCATCCCCTCCACCTCATAATAAAATGATGAGAAGATATGAAGGCATTTATCAACTTCCCAAAATAGAAACAGTTGATTTTTGTCTTTTTTGTTTGTTCTTCTCTATTCTTTTACATATCTTTATTTATTCTAGATGACTTACATCTTCCATAAGTTGGCCATGTCATCAACAAGCTGGGTTATACTCACACAAAAAACTTAATTCGCTTTTAAACACTATAGAAAGAGTAAACAAAAAGAAATGTTTTCTTACCACACATAAGAGTTGGCGCTTTCCAGGAGTATCAGCTCCATGATTACTGAATTTTGCTTCTAGGACAGCAATTAGCGCAACGTTGTCCTAAAGACGCATAACATATACCATTATAAAAAAATAACACTTAAAAATAAAAACATAATTAAAATAAGAAAGTGTTTAAAAAAATTACCAGTAGAACCAAGCTTTTTTATGATAGAAATACACGATGGTAATGAAACCTCACCTTAAGCAACCGATTTAATGCAGTTTTCTTTTGAGTAGTTGGAACCACTGCCTCAGTTAAAGACTGTGCAGCTTTATTGAACTCAACCTGTATTATCAGCAAGAGAAGATTTTTAGCGAGAAAAAAAGAAGACAGCAGAGTGCATGCCCCAAAGCAGTAATTTGAACTATGCCTCAAGTATACAGATGGACTCAACAAAAAGCTGGATCAACATGGCCATCCTAATAGCCCTTCAATAATCTAAATAATAGTCTTATTTAGTAGTTACTCAAGCATTTGGACCATTGACTCACCAGAGAGCTGGACGAAAATGGCCAAGATGTATGGCCTTCATTATTAGAAACTTTCCCCACATTCAAATAAGAACCGGATGTAAAGTGTCCACAGCTCTCCAAAGCTCTCTTGTAGTTTCAAATCATTTGTATGTGGATTATCAATGCAAAACCAGAGAAAGAAGCAGAGGAGAGGAACACATGACACAACTTCAGGCCATTTAGCATTTGGGGGCCTATAAAATCTTAAACGGGCTTCTAGCCTAAAGGCTTTTAGAGGCCATGCCAAGCATAACAGGTAGAGATAGACCGTCATGGAGGACAGGGTCATCCTAAATGCTCCATGGGTGCACATGAAATAATAAACAGTTGGCGACCCAGCTAAAAATGCTGAAGACTGATATTTAAAAAGGCCTTGATAATACCGTGGCAATTTCTGAACTTTAAGAAGAAAAAAATATGAACTTTGCCTCAAGTGGAAGAAGTGGATTAAAAGTTGTAGCCTTTAGCTTCCTGGTCCAACATCATTAATGGCAGTTCTTGTAAAAACTTCAAAATAAATAGAGGGCTCATACAAGGGGGCCCACAAGTCACCTTTGCTGTTCAAGATTGTTGAAGATAATTAGCCAGCCTCTTCTAGATTGCCAGTGAGATGGATTGGCAAAAGTCCTATTCGAGAGGCCAAGGAATCAGTCAGATTGTCCAGTTTGCAAACGACATTATAATTCTGGAGAGGATTCCATTTAGCTAATCACCCAAATCAAAGCACGACTCAACATTTTTGAGTAGCCATCAGAACAGAAGGTAAACAAGGGTGTGATTGGTTACAAACCCTCTCATTAAAGTACATCATACCCAAACCCATTTATTAGCAGGCATCCATTATGGGTCAAAAAGCTTACCCACTGAGACAAGTGCCTTATGCCCTAAATATTTGCCTATATCCGTCCCCAATCGTTGCTTCCATTTGTTGTGACCAATTTCTTTTCTTGAATTTGTCCATTGCCATAATAGAGAAGGAGATCAAACAAAAAATAAGACCGCAAAATTCAAAACCCATGCAAAATGCCCAACATAACCCTCAACCTCTAGTTCCTAGATCTCACCCTACTTTAGCTGTGGGCAGTGTACCCTTCCATCACCCAAACTGGATACAGCTCAAGGAAAGGGTGTAGGAAGTCCGCAGTGAAGGGAGTAGAACCAGAACATTGTGGACGATTAGTTTATAGATCATCAAAATGAGGGGTTGTTCAAGAAGCTATAGGATGCAATTGATGGCTCTCAAATTTTTTTTTTTTTTTTTTTTTTTTTTTTTTGAGGAAGGAGGGCTCTCAATAATTATTCCTCGCTTCTTGGGTAATCTCAATCTCATCAAGACTTTCCTATTGGTTGTCAAACAATTCACTAAAAACTAAATTCATATGCTATTTTGCTCTATTGATCTATTTTTTATTTATTCAGTTCCTTAAATCTGTTTGGTTTTTTATGTTCAAACTGGAACAGTCCATGCAACATTAATTCACTAATTTTTATGGTGCCCAAGATTGTTCGACAGCCACCAATACACAATTAAACTTTTCGTGTTCTGAACAGAGTATGATGTGAAGGCACTAAGTATATTCGAAAGGGCCTAGGAAGAAATAGAACCTATATTGACCCCTTTCAACGAGTGCATAGTAACTTGATATTATTTTTGTTGAGAAAAAATCACGAGTGCTTGAACCAATTAATTCCTTAATAAAATGCTTTGTTTCTTTGTTCAGTTATTGACACGGTGGCGATTGATACCCTAGATAGAGTCGTGGCCACCGGAAATGTGGATGCCAACAACCCTCTAATCAAGAAGCTTTTGGAAATTGGTGAAGGTCTTGGAGCTTTGGCAGGAAAAAAACGAGGAATCCAAGGTGGGGGAAAAGTAAAGGCTGAGGAGACAAATCTCAACAAGGAAAATGAATCTAATTTTGACCCAGAAAACAAAGAAGGAAAATGCTTCCCAGCAAAACAACGAATCAGCGGAAGTTGCATGTGGCTATCCATTAAATCTGTTCTTTATGGGTTCTTAATGGGTGCCTACTAAGAACTTGTTGGTTTACCGGATGTCTATTAAAAGCCAAAATATTACCCAAAAACCTTATTGGATTCTTAACAGGTACTCTTCACCTTTTTAATTAGTTTAGATCGAGATTGGTTGTGGGTAACCCCAACCTATTGACACTCCTAATTAAATTGAGCAAAAATGGAGCTTTTTGGGAAAATTGGAGATAAATTTATGGAACCTAGTGCAGGAAAAACTACATAAGAGATTTGCCTCGAAGAAAGGGAAGCTCATTGTTAAGGAATGCCACCAAATATTTCCAAAGCCATGCCTTGCATAAATTCGAATAATACCTTTCAATTCTAAACTGCCCAAGAAGTAGTGCAAGAAGATGGAGAAGCTTCCAAGAGATTCTGTCAGGTTTACTGGATATCCACATCAATCAGGTCCAGCTAGATGCCAAGGAAGAGACTAGGATGCACAGCACAAAGACTGCCTAGGTTATAAAGGGATAGACATTATTAATTGAAAATGGAGAAAATTTTATGAAACCTAATGCTGGAAAAAATAAGAGACGTGCCTCAAAGAAAGGGAAGCTAATTCTTCAGAAATGCCACCAAAGATTGCCGAAGCCATGCCTTGCAGAAATAACAACAATACCTCTCAGTTCTAAACTGCCCAAGGAAGTATTGCCAACAAACTGGAGAAACTTCTAAGAGACTTCCAACTATAGGAGCTTTAACCAACCCCAAACACCATCTAATTGGATGGGAGGATCACTGCAAGCTTAAAAAATTAAGGTGGGATTGATATTAGATGGATCCAGGAGACCAGCTGGGCGTTCCTAACTATATGGTGTTGGGCACCCCGTACCCTGCAAACCTCCTATAGTAAAACCTTTTTGTTCCTAACTAAATGGTGTTGACCAACTTTTTGTCTCGAATTGCTGGTATAAGAAGATCCTAGACCAAGATGGACTGGCAAAGCGAGGAGCTGGTCCGCCCAATCAAGCATATTTATTATGCAGCCAACATCATTTTCAAAAAAAAAAATTATGCAACCAACATGATGAAGATATCGACCACTCCCTCCAGCAATGAGAATTTCACTACTGCACATGGAATCATTTCCTGCAATTGTTTGAATTCTCCATGTGAATTCCAGGTTCAACGAGCTTCTCTCCTCATTTCTTGGAGTATGATATCCCAACCATGGGCAAAATCATAAGCAGAAACCATGTTTGGTTTCATCCCTCGGGGAATTTAAAATGAAAGAAATCAAAAATGTTTCAGCTCCTCCAACTCCCCGTGGACTTGTGCTACAGCCCAAATCCAAAGCAAAGTTACATCCTGGCTTTTGTACTCAAGTTTGTGTAATAGGCTTTGTGGACATCAAGTTGTAAATGCCACTAGGCAAATTCATTTAAGTTGTGAAGCACAATCTTGAAATTAATGCAAAGCGTGGGGAGTTAATTGTCTATATCAATAAAAGTCTATCACTGTTTCAAAAAAAAACTGACATGAATTTGTTCAACTGATTCAAATAAATTTTCAACTTGTGCATACACATCTTTTACATGGATACCAATAATCTCAATTCCTTTCAGTCCTATAGAATAATTAATTGTTAGTCTGTTTGATTGTCTACTAAATATTCCAGAGAAATATGCAGCCCACAATCCTTTTATATCCTCTTCAGTGGCACATAATCCAAACTATCTAGATAATTGTAAAATAAGGTTAAAGTTATGACACTCAGCCAGAACTATACAGAATGAATTAAATAGACCAGACCTCATATTTCTTGACATGGAAAACCTGTCTCGGCGAAAGAAAGTCGCACAACCATCAATTGCATGAGCATTTCCACTGTAAACCTGTATATTATAAAGTTACTTAGCACCCCTTATATCATGAAATGACTTAAGCAAGCCAGAGAATTAAATTAATTTAGCTTTAAAACATGAAACGTAAATAACTGATTAAGCCAGAAGTTCAAAGATTATCCACAACCTCAGCAGTCTTTTTCTTGTAGAGAGCTTGATAACCATGTTTATCCAATTCAGGAGCAAAGAATTCCTCAAAGTGGTCACTTTGGACCTAAAATGATGAAAAAGATACCCTCTTTCAGTTTGCAAAGATAGGGTGAAGCAAGAAAAACAAATTGGGAAATGGAATATAATCACAAAGTCTACATTCCAGTAAAAATAATTCAACAGTCCCCACTCAAACAATTGCAAACATTAAAGCAAAAACATCAAACAAATAGGGTTTCACAATTGGTGACCAGTAATTCGAAATATAATTTAGAACCTTGTGATACTCTATTATTTTTGTTGACTTAGATATGACAAACCAATTAAGTATCCTGCATGTAAAAAATTTGCATATCTATCTTGTACAATCAGATCTTTAGAAGTTTGGTGTGACCCTTTACCTCTTGAAAGCAAAGAATGTCAGCATGATACCCAACAATTTCTCTCAATAAGTTTTGTTTACGATAAGGCCAAGAAAGAGCCCAAGATGGACAGTAACTGTACAATTCACTTGACGCATAAGCATCCGATAGAATGTTGTACGAGAGGACACTGAAGGTCCCTGATGAAGAAGCTCGGCCAACTGAATCCAAATGCCCTATCAAATCCACTCCATTAACTGGAATCATGCGCCGCGGACTAGGAGAGGGTGCCGGAATAACCGAGATGTTAAAATTGTGCTTGGGGTTCCCACTGGAATTCGTGTATCAACATCTACTGCCACACACTCAAACTTTAAAACATTACCAATATCATCAGCAGTAGGAGTATACGTTTTAGACCGGCCAACTTCGAACCAGATTTCACCAGTGCTGCTCCTCTCTGTAACTGCAGCAGGATACAATGGAGTAGCAGAGCCATTATTCATACTTGGGCTCTGCCCTACTGTTGGAGCAGTACTAGAATTTAGACTTCCAGATGCTGAACTACCAAAACGGCCAAATAACTCTTCCTCCTCTGCCCCATTTTCATTTACAGCACTGGCAGCGCGATCATGTAGAACCCTGTGATGTTGCCATGCATCAGAGAAACATCTAGGGGAGCAGTGATAACTCTTAGCAACTGGTATTTTGGCCTTTACACATCCTAGACACTGCAGTGTTGCCTGTTCAGATGGGTGTACACTGCATACAGCAACTTTCCTATCACTTTGAATACGGTACCTACAACAAATAGAAAGAGGGAGAAATAGGTGAAGTTACTGGAAAAAGTTTTAGCATTGCACATCAAGAAGATTAATACAGAAGTAGCAAACAGAGGCATGAGTGTCAACAAGTAGAAATATGAAATGAACCATTATTTCACCTATGAGGCAGACTACATCCAGTTACCCAGAAAAGAAAGCTAACAAGTGAAGCATTTCAGTACTTGTTTTAAGTTGGCTATTACTTCAACTTTTACCTTTCTAGAATATCACTCACAATAGTAGTCCCACTCAGCATGCCCTAGTAATAATGAAAGGGAGGCAGTAGAAGAACAGGTATGTTTTGACCATTCCATCCCTGTTTCTCATCAGAGACTTTCAACTCATACATTTTCTAGACTCTTTGTTGCCCTCATTTTCCATAAATTAAAAAAATAAAAAATAAATGACCATAGTGTACAACAGAAAAAGGCAACATTGATTTGATTATAAAAATACACCAAACAGGTCCAAAACAAAATATTCCCTAGTCTGGAACCTTGCTTCGTCTCAACCAAAAGACAAAATGAAAAGGAAGAATAGTAAACAAAAAATAAAGTAAAAAAGGAAACCAGAGGCCGAATGAAAAGGCAACATTAATGATGATGCGCTAAGAGACTAGAGATGACCAACATTTTGCGATGTACCAATGAAAGCCTTTGACCTATAAAGATAAAGAGCATGTGTTTAGTGAACCTACTTTTGGCCAGTCAAGTTTTAAAAGAGAAAGTAGGAGAAATGTGCTCATCATTAAGATATAGAATGAGTACAAATATTCAAGAAAGGAATTCCCTTGCAACAAGCTGGTGAAGGGCCACCATTTCTTAACTAAGAAGTCTCCCACACCATTGACAGCTTTCTTAAAAGAAATCCAAGATCATAGAATAGAAAACATAGAGCCCAAATTTTTGACAGTAATTAAAAAACAATAAAACAGTTAAAAGGAGGCCACGAGCTATGATTTAAAGCTTGCTCCAAGAATTCCTACTAGTTTGCAAATCTAATATAGATGATTATTTTGGTATCGTAAGACAGATAACAACTGAATGATGTTGTCAAGTGAAGGCTACTTGGCAAAGCCAAGCTTCACTTGACTAATGTGGAAAGACAAATCCGATATCTTGTAGGGTATGGTTGATGGACCAATTGCAAACATTGCAAAAAATCACATGTTCTGAATACACACAAAAATATGATGAATTGATGGTCCTTTGTGAAATTAAAAGACCCTAAGTCGGTGCTTTTTTCGATTTTGGAGTGGGTTATGGCCTAAAATTAGATGTGCAACGATTTCACATGATGCAGACTTTGTAGACAAGCATTTCAAGTAGCCCTTAACTTGGAACAATATGCTAAAGAACCAACCAACAGAAGATCACTTAAGTTAGCCAGAAAAGATCACTTTCAATTCCGAAACTGTATTCAAACTCTCCCATTTTTTGTTTTCTTGAGCAATGGGTTTTTGAGTGGCAAATCTTTGTGGAATGGAAACGAGATCAATCTTAAAATGGTATAGAAGTGGTTGCGTTCTGCTCCCCAGGTTACTTGAGTGTTGTCGGGTCCACAAAGTAAGAACCAGTTCATTTGTGTGACTTATGCTTTGTTGAGAGTTTGTGCCCACATCTCAGATCCTTTATGTTTAATCCTTGACAAGAGTGTTGTGTGGAAAAAAAAGTCCACATTGAAGAATATTAAAAATATGTTAATGGGTTAAGAAATTTGGGAAATAGGCTGCCCAACTAGTCATTTAGGGATGAAACTGGACCTAAATTACACCACTTTCTTGTTTTCTTATGGTGTTCATCCATTTAGTAGACAACCCAATTTGTTTGAGCTGACCCGTTGCAACCTAATTCAACACATTTTGACTTTTAAATTTAAAACCTTTCTATCCTACACCATTAGTATCACAAACAACAACAAAATAAATCACTCGCAACGTCGTGTTCATTTTTTTTTTTTTTGCAGAGATTGATTATATTGCTTGTGGGATTAATACATAGGCTGCTACAATATACTTCGCTCTGGGGGACTCGAACTCAAGACCTCCGGACAACACAACCCTCGGTGTTACCACTGAGCTATGCTCAGCTTCACCGCGACATCATGTTCATTAATGACAACAACAAGAAGAACAATATTTTTATGATCATCATTATCATTTTCTGTGGTTTACATGAACTGTATATGACATAGAGTTGACTGCTTTATGATGTATCAGCCTACTCCAATAGGTTGAACTTCTGTAAGTATTTCCTCAACACTACCAATCACACCATCATTAGAAAAATACAATGGCACAATTTTGAAATTAATAAAGTGAGAATACAATCAAACCCACACATTTAGAAGCTACTAATATTTTTCAAAAATTATTAAGCCAAACGCCAAAGTTTATATTGCATTAACATCTGTGAATTCCATATTTAAGCATCTTTAAGCAATTAACTACTCTCGTATCTCTTGTTGGGAGAAATGATAGCTACATTGCTAATCCCACAAAAATCTGACTTCAACTTCATGAGAACAACGAGAACGATGACACAAATGATGATGAATTCTACAAAATAAGTTCATAAACCAATTTTTCAGCAACATTTAAGCAAAACCTCATAGGAGCAAGAACCCAGCCACACAGTAAATCACTGAACATATGCCTCCATTTCTTGGGTCTGATCTAGCATCTACACTTGGTGTACACCCTAGATAAGGCTTTCTTGATATTACACTATGATTGACTTTTTTCTATCTTCAAATAGTTAAGACTCAATATGCCTTTTTTTCCTACTTCCCCTATCATCTTGTTAATTGTTTTCGCAAATACTACTGGCCTTCTTTGGAAAAAGTCCTCGGCTACACCTTACATCATAAAGAATGGCAATTTTTAAGTGCCTACATAAGTATCAACTTTCAGAAAGTACATAAAATTTATCAAATATATACTGTTTGAGCTTCATGCATTGGATCCATGATAAAAAACTTTTTGACCAAGTTGGAAATCCCAAGAAAAACAACGCTGTAGTTCCATCAAGATTTTCTAGCGGAAAGACAATCAACAGAAACACAAATTCTAAAATGAAATAAATTATGTTAACTAGTAAAAATACTTTTTTGAAAAAATACATAATATTGCTGCAGAAAATAAATTACTAAACTGAAAATTACAATAGAAAGACGACAACAAACTCACGACTACTGAAACAAATCCATTAAGAAATAGAAAAATATAAAAAGATGGAAAACAGCCAGTTATCTAGTAAAAGAGAAACAACTAAGGAGAAAGTGATTTTGGGATAAATAGTTCCAAAAATATAACATAACAAGTGCAAGGTGTTAGAGGTAACTCTTGCAGCAAGATGAACGTTGATGCGGAGCAGAACTAAAACTAGCAATCCCAGAGTCTGCTATTAGTGACTACAAGAAGACTTTAAAAAAAAAAAACTATTAATGCTTACCACTTATATCTCAGATAGTAGCCATCGAGTGGAGCTGACTCGGGAACATCTTCGGTGGTGATGGAACTATCTGGACGCCGTAAAAGAACATAAGGCGTAAGCTCACAGCCTACGATTGGAATGTCGGAGGGTAGATGCACCCTGAGGACGGTCAGCATGCTTTCTCAAACAAACAAAACCAGCCAAATTCGTACTCGCAGTCAAATTCTGAAACAAAGAGAATCCCTCCTGAAACCTCCTTCTTCGTTCCGATGCCGATTTGGAGGCGGGAACCAGGCGGATCCGCCATCACCTTTCCTCGAAATCCGCCAGCGTTGATCAATTAAACATAAACCTATGAAATCGAAACCTCTTTCAACTCCTCAGAAACAGTGAACGAATGCGACAACAGCTAATAAAATGGACAGATTCGATTCTCCTCTTCCAACAAATAGACGACGTGCTCTGTGTTGGAAAGACGGGGATACGGACCTAGGAAGGAGCTGCGATCCTCGAAATGGAAACGAACGGAGACACTGAGAATTTTGAAAGAACGAAACACGAAAACAAGCGTTTGCTAGGGTTTTACAGGAGGAAAGAAGGAACTCGGCTCGGCTTGGAGCGCGACGAAAAAAATAAAGAAAAAAGAAAAAGGAAAGAAAAGAGTAGAAATGATGGGGAGAGGAGATAAAAATGTCTCTTCGGAATCGGACCCTCCTAGTCGAAGAGATGTCATTAGCCTTCCGCGGGCCTCCGTTGCTCAAGGTTGGAAACTTACAAGGCCTGATTTCGTATGATTACACGCATTTCCGTATGCATGTACGTATTGCGTCCGTTGGTATTCTTGATTTATCTTCTTTATTGTTTTTCCATGGACGGGGTGATCCGGGACCTTGATGCTCCTTACTCGATCGGCAATTCCAGTCTGATGATCATGCGAAATGTGAACTACTCTTCCATTCAACAATCTAAAGCGAACGTGGGTGAAACCAATTATTGATACCACAAAATCCCAAAATGTTACTGTCTTAATCCAAGTGTTATTGAACCTATGATGAAGCAGTTTTTTATTGAGCGGAGTTTAAGCCTGTGGTCTTGGAGCCTGTTCTTTACTGCAAAGCAAAATTTTGTAATCCAAACCATCAGTGGAATTAAATCCAGTCCAATGACAAAGAATTTTCATTAGGCCCTTCTTTGGATATCCATTCGTTATTGGATCAACCTTGGAAAACCATTTTCAATAAGCAAACAGATATTCAATAATATCCATTAAGCCCAGTATCAGATTTGATAAAGGGCTTTAACTGACTATAGAAATTTAGAAACTACATTATACTTTCAGTAGATAATAGAGATAAGAGGGGTCGATAAGCAAAAAAAACTTGGTCTCTATTCTTCTCTCTCTGTGTGTGTATATATATATAGTAGATAATAGAGATATTCCTCCCCTCAGATTCCTCTCCCTCATTGGCTCTCTCTCATTACTCTCTCGATTCATTCCTCTCCCTCATTGCTCTCTTTCAAAAACTTGCTCTCTTCCATTGTCTCTCATTGCTCTCTCCCATTGCTCTCTCTCATTGCTCTCTCTCTCTCTCTCTCTCTCTCTCTCTCTCTCTCCCTCTCATTGCTCTCTCTCTCTCTCTCATTCTCTCTCTCATTGCTCTCTCATTCTCTCTCTCTCTCTCATTCTCTCTCTCTCTCCCTCTCTCTCTCTCTCTCTCTCTCTCTCTCTCTCTCTCTCTCTCTCTCTCTCTCTCTCTCTCTCTCTCTCTCTCTCTCTCTCTCTCAATTTTTGCTCACTCTCTTTCTCTCTCAATTTTTGCTCACTCTACTCTTTCTCAATTTTTAGCTCACTCTCTCGCTCTCAATTTTTACTCTACTTTCTCTCTCCATTTTTTGCACTCTACTTTCTCTCTCTACTTCTTTCTCCTCTTTCTCTCTCCATTTTTTTGCACTTTCTCTCTCTTATCTTTCTCCTCTCTCTCTCTTTAACTTCCTCTCTTCCTCTACTCTCTATCCTTAGCTTTACCTTCTCTCTCTCTCTTGGCTTTCTCTCTTCTGATCGATGTGTGAGACATTAGAGTCTCACTTTCTCCATTTAGTCATTCCATCACCCCCTGAAACTCCCAATTCTCCTTTCAGAAGAGAAATCAATCATTTAAATTCTACGAGAAGAAAAATAATTTACCATAATTTACTATGAGTTTTTTCTAATGTAGTTGTCCTTTGCCTAGTTTGGCAGTTTCTAGAGTTTAGACTCTATAGAATTAGTTCCTACTTTATCTTTTCCCTTTGTCACACCTGTAAACCCTCATAAAATTTGGCAAGACGATATTACCACTCTTCGAGAGAATTCGTGTAGCTCAAGTTCCTCCAATTCTCTCTCTCAGATATTACAAATTGGATGAAAGTGGTTGCAGCTGGAATCGAGTCTTCTTCATAGGCAGAAATACTTACATGATCCTTATCAAACACCCTCGATCAATTGCATTAATAACTGCGTCTATATTCAGTGTTGAACACATGAAAGGTGAATTTCGAGAGATGGACATCCTTAGCTAAAAGAAAGGCACCAACTCTGTGCCTGAATGAAGATGAAATACCATGTCCTTATTACCTCAATTACTTGGTTACCTCAGTTACATGAGTCCTGACAGCAGGTGATGTCCGTTAACAAACACGGTCTCAATAACCAGTAGCAAACCAGGAAGCACAATGTCATTCAGTGTATAGGACCTAAATGTTTAAGCTAGCAAACTTTCATACGAATGATTGAGAACTAGGAAAATATCTCAAACTCAAGTGTATGACATATATTTCATGATGAGATCGTTAATCAAATGTGGGAAAACTCTTGTAATAATATTTGAATCAAATTTTTATTTCATATTTTGAAAACTTTTATAAGGAAATATATTTGTTTTGGTTTGGCTTTCTACTATTATATAAAAAAAGTAATTATTTACGAATTATTGGGATTTATTATGTGCTTTTTCAATAACCCATGTCTCCTAAATTCCTAAACCCCTAAACCCTACCACTAACAAGAGAAAGTTGTCCAAGAGATTCTACTTTCAGTGACTTTAATGTCTAAGATTATGAATTCCTTTAAATTTCCTATAAACATCAAATTCTCTATGCACTAACTCCCCCTAATTTTCTATCTCAACTTCTCTCAACTTTCCCTCTACTTCTCTCTACTTTCCCTCCACTTTCCCTCTACTTCTCTCTACTTTCCCTCTTCTTTCCCTCTATTTTCTTTCTTTATCTTATGGATTCTTCTTGGATGTCCAAGGGTAATAGAAGAAGAAAGGAGACAAGAGTTTTTTTTTTTTTGAGATCAAAGCATGAAATGATTTACACAAGTTAAAAATGGAGAGCCACTAACAGTCTAACAGTGAGAAATTAAAGGTTGATTCCTCAGGCTAGTGAATCAACAAATAACTTCTGATTTAGTCAACGGCTCAGGTTTACCAAAACCCAGTACCAAGGCAACCCATTAAGGGTGATTATTGGATACCCAATAAGACTAATGGGTTCTTATTGGGCTCCTCTTAGATAGCAAAAATAAGCTTTTAAAAATGGCTATTCTTAGTAGGTCAATAAGTACCTCCCTCGCCTCCTCCTCCCTCCCTCCCTCCCTGCCTCCCTCCTCTCCTCCTCCCCTCCCTCCCTCCTCCCTCCCTCCCTCCCTCCCTCCCTCCCTCCCTCCTCCCTCCCTCCTCCTTCTCCCTCCCTCCTCCCTCCCTCCCTCCTCCTCCCTCCCTCCCTCCCTCCCTCCTCTCCTCCCTCCCTCCCTCCTCCCTCCCTCCCTCCCTCCCTTCTCCCTCCCTAGGTCCCCTCCCTCCCTCCCTCCCTCCCTCCTCCCTCCCTCCCTCCCCTCCCTCCTCCCTCCTCCCTCCCTCCTCCTCCCTCCCCCTCCCCTCCTCCCTCCCCTCCCCCCCCCCTCCCCTCCCCTCCCCAGCCCATATGCCATATCTATATTTTGAGCCTTGTTTAATGGGTTTAACCTAAGCCAAACCCAACACAGGTTTCAATTAATCTCATTGATGGGTAGTAGTATTGGATCGCTAAAACCCATTTATATCTAGTTTAGATTTATCATTGTGACCCATGTTTTTATGGCATTTTAAAAATTGGGAGTTCATGACATAGACAAAGGGGCCAAATGAATACTTAATTGTTAATTATGTGGGTTTGATGTATATGTAGGACTTCTTTCTAGTGTAGTGTATGATTGGTATTTTCTGTTCTAGTTTTCAACCTATGTGGAACAAGAATGAAACCAATTACTTTTCAGTTGTTCATGGAATACTGGATGACACTATTCCATTTCTATTTACGTTCTATGGCCCAATTATACTACAATAGTCCACCATATATTGGTTCATTTTCCTAGAATCATAGTGGGAGAGATTTTGTGCAGGTGTCACCTTATTGATCATTTCCAGTGGCAATTATGTCAACTTTGGGATGTTTGAGTTATATGGTGATAAAACACTTATAGATGTTCTTGATATTGTTAGTACTGATGACACATTCGGTACCTTTGGCTGATATATTGGCTTTTCATAAGCTATATCATGACAAAACTCTATGTTCTTCTTAAGTTTAAACTAATTTATAAATAAGCAATAAAATATTTAAAAATAAATTAAAACAAATATATATGACTTCGATTTCAACTGAACATTTATTTATGACAAGTATTATAGGGATATTCACTATCACTAAGTTCATACCCTTAACAGAGTTCAATCCTAGTCTTAGAGATAATTTATTGAGATAATTTATCAAGATAAATAGTGCGGCGCATCAAGAAGGTACTTTAGTAGACCCTCTTTTGTGCTTTCAATTGGACTTCATGTCTAATAAACGGAGATATATATCATGAAAAATATGATTTTTCATAGCATGAAAACAATGAATAAATCATTGAATTGAAATAATAAGCATGATAACAATGTACCTTTCATCTTCACGAGGAAAATAGAAATCGATGAACACAAGATCATCATAAGAATTATTTCTGCAAGAGATACGTTTGCTCACGAGCACCTTAACTAGGTTTGCTTGATGTCTTAGTTGTCGACCATGGAGGTACTTATAGATTCCCAAAGGGCGTGAAATTAATAATTATTAAAAAAAATACATCCTCTTAAGAAAGATACATTCCCTTTTCCTATGGGATGTATCTTCTAAGTCAATATACCTAATTAACCATGCTATACTGGAGATGTGCTGGCCAAAATTTCCTATATTGAATGTCCAATTGCTAAATATCAGAAACCACACCTCTCGCACGACAATCTCTCGACCACATATATTTAGCCAACCCAGTATTTCATGATCGTACAATACATATTGAATTAGATTATTATTTTGTGGAGAAAAAATCACTAGAGGTTGTTCGAAAGTTCAATCAATTGGCAGACATTTTACCTAAAGTCATCCTTGACAGGCACATCATCATTTTCTCAGCAAGTTAAGTGTCTATCCAACACAACTTCACTCGTGAGATGTGTAAAGTACTCTAGTTCAACTTTGATAAGCCAAATCTGACCTATCCAAACTCAAAATATCTTTCGAGAGATTTTAGCTATCAAATCTTATCTGCATTTTCTATCAAATCTTCCCAATTACACTTTTTTCTTTTTTTTTCTCTAAACTGAGTAACTTAATTGAATAACTTTCTATCATAAATTTCTATATATTGTAGTTGTTGGGTATGCAAATAAAGTCCTCGGTAGCTAGAAATGGGGAAGATCATGGGCTTATATATGAGGACTAAGTATCTATTGGTACGAGGCCTTTTAGGTAGAACCTAAGATCAAATCCAAGTGGATAATATCTTAACAATGTGGAGATGTGGGATCCGTAGACCCCAAGGTATTCAATTACATGTTTTCTGATCTTACAAAGATGTGTTAAGGGAAGGAGCATAAATGAAAGGTAATGAGCCAAATCCGTGTGGGCTTGGGCCCAAAGCGGAATATCATAACAATGTGAGGATGTGGGGTCTGTAGGACCCAATGAATTCAATTATATGTTTTCTGATCATAAAAGATGTGTTGGGAAGGAGCATATAGGAAAGCTAAAATGGGATATTTTCAGGTATGACAATAGTGTGACAAAATCACATCGCGCATTGATGACATCAAGTACTAGGTAGACTTTTCAACGAGGATGATAGGAAGACATTCACACAACTATGCAGCAACGGAGAAGGAGGGTCCCCGGAGTGTGATGACAACATAGATATTAGCTGCTATGTGGAAAGTTTCTTTTTGGTCGAAAGAGTAGAAGAGAGGCGGAGAGGGATCGGGGAAAGGTTCGCAGAATAGGAGATATGCAAAGTATCGGACCTTGTGGAAACGGATTGATCCGTTTCGTGGATAATAGATATGCGATAAGAAACACATGTAAATTATGGAAACATTGAAAAAATAAGAAGAGACATTAAAAATTATTTATATGTAGTAATTTCATAAATAAGTAAACAATATATATACCAATAATTCTAATTTAATAACTAAATCATTAAAACAAGTATTGTGATACATTGGTTCAAAACAAGTAATTCTAACTTAAATAACTTATGATAACTTGTTTCAAAGACAGAAATAAGTAATCTAATAGTAGCCCAAATTATACCAAGGATAGAATATTTCATTTATATATGGTCTTGAAATATATTTCTATTGATAAAAATATAAAGTTTACTAAGAATGGAGCAAAGAGTGAATGAAATAGGTATAAAGTTCTAGATGTTTTCATATTCTAATGTTCAAAATAATTAAAATTAGAAGATTGAGTCAAATCATAAATTCTATTGTAGATCATTTACCTTACTATGTGACGTTGTTAACACGATAAAAAGTTTCATAGGTTCTTTACTTAGATTATATTTCTAGTTGTTCTAATCTGTATTTGTATAATGTCATACGTATCAGCCTTTGTTTCCTCATACATCAGGAAACTAGCATAAACAAACGGATACGTAAGGATACAGGCCTTTGTTTCCTGTAAATGGAAACTCCTAGTATTTTTTGTTTCCCTAACTAAAGATAAGGATACGTATCGACCTCTGCAGTTTCAAATAGGTACGCAAACCATGGATCGGGGTGGGGGGTTATTAATCGTGGAAATAGGGGCAGTTCTATCAATCTGCTAAAAATGTATTTGGTATATTACAAGCACAAGATTCCCACAGGTTGGTCTTTTTTGTCTCATCTTTCTTCACTTCTCTTATTGCCATCCTGGGCCCTGGCCTGGCTCTCTTAATTAATTCCCACTTTCGCTTGTTTTGACCCTCTCTATGTAATTATCTGATAGAACTCCACGAACAGTGGACGAAACGAAAGGTTACATGGCGCATCTCTGCGGTGCCCACTTCACTCTCTGGTTCAAGCTTTTGACATAATTAATGGCTTTCACCCACTTCCAGTTGGTCCCCTAGCTCCGTCGTCAGATGAATTAATCGTCTTCCCAGTTGCCACAGTACGACGAGCTAGAGAGATGACGAACATCACCCATTTTCATGTAAAACATTGTAAACTGAAAGGACATGTCTGCAACATTATTGGCACTTGAACACTTAGATTTCACGACCTCTCCGGTTTTTCTAGTTTCATTAGGAAAGCATACGAGAGGTCAGAAATATTCAAAAAACTGGTGCATGCTCTCATGGTAAAAAAAGAGAAAATGATAACATACTGCTTTTATCTCAAGCATTTAACCTGCTGCAGCGGTTAGCCTTTTTAGCGGTCATGTAAAGAGGATAAGAACGAAGCAGCTGCTGATCATCAAACAAATATATTCCGTGGTGATAAATATAAATATCTAAGTCTTTAATTTTAAAGGAACTGGCGCATGTGGGCACAATCAATTACTTCCTCCAAATTCTGTGGCATTCAAAGGATTTATTCATGCAGGAAAACAGTTATTAATGCTGGTGATCGATCATGAAATTTCACCTAGAAATGAAAACACAAGGAACTTCATTCCGGTAGCTAGCTAGTACGTATATACATCTGACGGATGGACCACTGGGAGATGCAAAAATAGATGGCCGATCCTGGGAGATGCAAAAATAGATGGCCGATCAGAGACCCAGAACTGGAAAGCACTGATCAAACTGCTGTGATCCTGTGAACGAACTAGGTCGAGAGAACTCGTTGTCAACACCCCAATTAATTGCAGAAAACAACCGAGAGTCCAAGACAGTCATCCGTACTGTGTGACAATCCATGGAAACTATACGAATGTGACTCTTAGTAATTACTCTGTAACCTCCTCATATATGGAAAGATTAATTCTCTTGATCAAATACTCAATTTTTAGGTAGGAGAAATACATCAGTGGCCTCCACATCCCAGTCGATTTGTAGGATTATTACGTACATAGTCGGGTGGGAATGAGTTACGTTGTTGGATAATCGGGCCGGGGGTGACGTCTGAAAGCTAGAATTAAGTAAAAAAAATTGGTTTGAACTATGGAATCATATTCTTATGCTTTAAATAGAAAACCCAAATGGATATTAGTTTAATCAGAAAGCTACAGAAAACCCAATTGGTTAGTTAAGATCAGAAGTGAAAAGAAGAAGAAGAAAGACGGAATAAGAAGAAATAAAGAAGAAGAAGAAGAAGAAGAAGAAGAAGAAGAAGAAGAAGAAGAAGAAGAAGAAGAAGAAGAAGAAGAAGAAGAAAGGCGGAATAAGAAGAAATAAAGAAGAAGAAGAAGAAGAAGAAGAAGAAGAAGAAGAAGAAGAAGAAGAAGAAGAGAGTGAATAGCCGTCGGTAAGGGGTAATCGAATTATCAGTCCTCTCCCCAAGTCCCAGCCATGGCTCTGTTCCAAGTTGAATAATCTTCAATGCACAGCACGATGATGCTCGTACAGAAGAGAGCAGTCACTATAAATGCGAGTTTCACCTTAAAATCTGAAGCTAAAGTGAAGGCACGTGGCGACGGAGGTCTCCCCGTCCCCTTCTTTCTTCCTTCCCATGGCCGACTTGGCCTTTTTGCCACCTTTTTTCTTCTTTTTCCTCTTCAGACTTCCCCATCAAAGCCCCCATGGCCACTCTGGCTATGTGTGAGTACCAAACCCACGTTGTGGTGCTTTATGAATTTCCGTGTTTGTTAACGTGGGGTTAATGGAGGGTTCTTAAATTTTCCTATTAACTAAGTACAGTACTGGGTTTATTTCACCGACAGTGTATCACACTATATCCTTCTTTTATAATTCATAAGAGCGATCAAGGAGGGAGCTGCTAGGTTGCTCTTTTTCTCTTTTTCATCACCCCCTCTTCATTTCTCCCTGTGATCAGTGTCATTTATTTAAGATCCTCACCCAAGCCTGGCCCTGTTCAACAGAATCTTGCTCCCTCTGTCTCTCTCTCTCTCCCTCTCTGATTTAGCCTTTTCTCTGACAAACATGGTACAACCAAAGAAGTTCAGAGGTGTCAGGCAACGCCATTGGGGCTCCTGGGTATCAGAGATTCGCCACCCTTTACTGTAAGTTGGAGCCTGATCCAAAACCCTACTTTCTTCTTCTTCTCCATGAGATGGGTAATATATATGGGTTCTTAATATCGCTTCTAAACTCTGAATGATCATGAGTTGGGAATGGTGGTTAATTTAATTTCTTTTGTGATGCGTGCGCAGGAAGAGGAGGGTGTGGCTGGGGACGTTTGAGACGGCGGAGGAGGCGGCGAGGGCGTACGATGAGGCGGCGATTCTGATGAGCGGACGGAACGCGAAGACCAACTTCCCCATCTCCACCACTCCGAGTGGGGACATCGTCATGAAACCCGGGCGGTCCGTCGGAGGTGTACCTTCCTCCTCCTCCTCCTCTCCGGCGGTGGCGACCACCGCCACGACCCAGTTCTCCGCCGTGCTCAACGCGAAGCTCCGGAAATGGTGCAAGTCCCCCTCACCCTCCCTCACCTGCCTCCGCCTCGACATCGAGAACTCCCACATCGGCGTCTGGCAGAAGCGCGCCGGAGCCCCCACCTCCGATTCCTCCAACTGGGTCATGACCGTCCACCTCGGCAAAAGGCCCCGACGCCGCCGCCTCGGCGGAGGCCATTCCGCCTGCCGCGCCGGGGAATATTATTGCTTCTCAACCGGAAGAGGAGGAGGAGGAGGAGGAGAGAAATATCGCATTGCAGATGATTGAAGAGCTCCTGAGCAGGAACTGCCCAGCTTCACTCGCAGTACCTGAAAAGGTCATGGAGGCAGACGGGTGCTTCCCTGTGTAGTCATTCCCGAGCATTAATGGCGCGGAGTTGTGTAAGTTATTGTGTGTGGTGATCGATCACTAAGTCATATGTCCCCTCCAGCTTCCTTCTCATGATCGACTAGCTGTTCTTCAGTACTAGTGCTACCGCTGATTTTATTTTCCTTCAAGAACTGATCATATTACAATAATATTGTAAAACGGATTCTATTTCACCGGCCTCGGTGGTAAAATTAAAGGACATATATATACACATAAGTCGTCATTAGTTACTATGAAGAATTGAATTTATGTAGGTGACGAGAAATTAATAAATGGAACTAGTTTGTTTGTTGAGCTTTCTTCTCAGTGTCGCCTTCTGTCGTGTTTCGTACGTACTTCAAGTTCTTCTGGCTATAGATCGAGCTCCAATATCGCTTACATAATACAGAGAAATGAATTGACGTCTGTGGTACACGTCTAGTAACACTAGTAACTTGAAACCATTGAATCAATATAATTAAGCAGCTGGTTTTCAAAAGTCTGAAAATTTATACAAGCTCATGTAAAATTGAACGCAATCAGATTAAAGAAAAAAGAAAGAAGCTATGTCTATAATCGAGACAACGTCGTCATAACTACTATATATATATATGCAGCTATAGGATAATTATCTAAAAACAACATAAATAATAAACATGAGTTCACTCTCAAAAGTACACTATGGTACCTTGAGCTCTGCTAAATTAAGTTCACTAGCTATTTTTACTTAATTCGTGCTATTTTTCTTCTCTAGTGGTATATTATAAACTTTCCACAACCATGGTATTTTTTTTTTTCCATAACTATGGTGTCTGAGTTCTGAACTTGAAAAGAAGGGGAGAGAGAAGTACCTTTAGCAATGTATGACCTAATATTTTTTCTTCTTTCTAAAAGTTTAAATTCATGACGATATATTATAAATGATCATAATTGGAATTGACTCTTCGATTAAGTACTAGAGACTAGGTTAGCTTTTATGGTATTATCAGTTTTCCCTATAAGAGCCATATAGTTGATTATTTCAGTGCTTTTTTTTTTTTTTTTTTTTTTGTAGTTAGTGAAGGTCTAGTCATGAAGTGGCAGAATAAGAGATGGAGATAAGCTGAAGCCTGAAGGAGAAGGGAGAGAAACCAAAGGTGAAGGGAGAGAAACCAAAGGTAAAACATATACTAGATCTAGAGGAAGATTACAAAATTTGTATACATGTAGTACACTTTTAATAGACAAATAATAATAATTATTTTCCAAGTACGTATACCTATCCTTTTATCCATTACATAACCGATAGTCTACTCAACAAATAAATAAGTATCACAGCCTAACTAGGGCAGTATTTTTTTAGCCTAAAAACTCCAACCTGTGTCAAAAAGCAGCCCTCTTTTTTATTTTAAAATTCCGTAATATATGAATATATCTGAGGTCTCCCCAGTACTGAAATCAGTAAAGATGTATCTTTGGGGCTAACATAATTTGCTAATTTGAGAAGAGCATTCTCTCCTCTATTGCGAGACTTAGATGCAAATTAAATATAATATTCTATCTAATGTGAGTGAGTAGTAGTCTTTTGTTACTACATATAAAGCAACAACAATGCGTTGAAAAGTATAATATTGGACTTACATCCCTCAGATCTAATATGGTAATAAATGTTGATTAGACTATGCACCTGTCCAACTATGTCTATCAATTCTATACCTCCTAGAAAGGAACTTTGTCTTCAAGGTTCATGAAAGTCAGGGTATATCATCCAAAAGTTATGTGAAATATGGGTTTGATAACTGGAACTGTCACCTCATTCTATTATTGACTAGAATAGATTTAATAATACTATTTATCCCTATAAATATTTACATAATTGGCTAATTTACTCTTTTTAAATTCTTATAGCATTTGGGGGTCTAGTGAGAGAAAAAGAGAGACAGAAAGACCAAGGGAAGAGGAGCAAAAGTACAGCTCAAACATTTACTAGGTCAAGATCGAAAAAAATTATTATTCATAGTTTATAAATAGAAGAATCATTGGCAACATTTTCAAAATACAACTATCCTTGTCTTACCTACACCTTAAATCTGCTATTCAATAGATTACAACAAATAACAACCTACCTAGGGAGCAATGTATGCACAACATGCAGTGAGATCAGCTCTGAACACAACTTTGTTGGGATCCAATCACACCGCCTATGGAAAAGAGGGTTTACATGTAGGAAGCGTGAGACAGAACAACCGGTGGTCAAAGAGATAATTAAAAAATTAGTGGTGATATGCATACTACCAAATATTACTCTGAGGGTTTACAGCGTGACGTGCCAGCCTCGTTGTCAATCCAAGTAAGAGATAAAGTAAGAACTTTCTTCTTATTATAAAGGCAAGCCTAAACCCTAGACTATATTTGGACTGCCAAATAGGCTGCCAGGAGGACAACCACATCAGGATGTCAATAGTAAAATATGGTAGTATTGAAATCATTTTTCTTAAAAAAGGACCCAAACTAATATAGCTTCAAGACTAGAGAAGAGGTTAAAACCAAAAGAAACAACAAACTCTCATAAAATAATAAATGATGCTTCAAAGCATTTTTAACCATATAGTGATGATTTAGACTTTGCAAAATTTGAAGCAATGTTGTAGAGCATCCAAATTTGCCATTAAGGTAGCTTTTTTTTTTTGTTAGTTCTAAAATTCATTCCAAACTTAAAACATTGACCTGACCTGGTTTTGATATTTCTATGATCACCACAATCTTTTGCACTTCCTAAAAAACTCCTAAAAATTTTGGGGAAGCACTACAAAAAAAACCACTTTTAACGAAGATAAAAAATGTCATTTTTATGTTGCTGGCAGCCCACACAAATATTACCCAACTGCAGGCATTTTTCCTTTTTTTTTGGTAAACATTTTTGTCGGCAGTTTCATAGCTTGCTGGAAACGTTTTTGTGCTGGTGGTAAGAGTAAAATCGGCAGCATAATTCCGTTCAATGGCGGTTATTTAATCCACTAACTTTTTTATTTAAAAATAGCGGTGATTTTTGTTGTGTATGCGCTTGAAATCTTTGTTGTGTCTTGGAGTTAGTAAACCACAATTTGAATTTGTTATGAATAGATTATTTCCACCGTCTGACTCAAAGTCTGATTTTTGGATGAAAAAAGGTTTTCAAGGAATGATTTAAATTGAACAATATCTGAAAACACTTCATATTTCATGTGTAGAAGATAAAACCATGTAAAGTGAATATAATGGTTTATAAAAGAGACATTGTACTTATATTTGTTAACTAAAGGAACGGGACAAGGTCCCCATATATCCGCAAATATAGTATGTAGAGCAAAGGGAACACCAGATTGGGACATTGGAAAAGGTGGAAATATAGACTTACCAATACGACAAGCATGAGAAGAAGTCTTTTTATTTTAATCTGAAAATGTTATGTTCATGAGAAATACATCATGTGACTTTAATATTTTGAGATAGCCAAACCAATGATGGTAGGACGACCAAGGTGAAATTTCTGAAAGTAAATAATGAGGAGAGACAATATGATCTACGACATAGAGATCATTCCTATTCTGCCCCATGAGGATTACCCATTTTGGCTTCCTCCACATGAAAACCATGAGAATTGAGTAAAACAACACAAATTTTTTTTAGACATTAATTGAGAGACAAATAATGGATTTTTAAGCAAGTTGGTGACACATAAAACAACACTAAGAGTGATAGACTTCTTTAGGGAATGTGAACCAATGGTAGAGATGAGCAAATTTGACCCATTGCCCAGCATGACTTGATCCGGGCCATTGTATGCATGTATAGCCATCAATCAACAATGACACACCCGACTCTCCGAGGAAAAGTGGTGAGAGGCTTTCGAGTTAGTATACCACGTAACATCAGGCGATCACTAGTAGAAAACTGGCATTCAAGGGTGGATGTTCACTATAACCATCCCTACAAAACATATTTAGGGGCGGACGGTCTAAAGTTCATCCCTAATTGGTTGGTGCTTAGCCAACCATCGCTAAAGCCCGTTTTATTGTGTTTTAAAACCCTAAACTGTCTCAAATATAAATCCGAAATTATTTTTTGTCTCCCGCATGCGCTAACCCTATAATATCCCGCTTGCCTTAAACATAAAGAATGAAAACGCATCTTAATTAATCCTATAGTCTCCCGTGCCTTAAACATATAGTACTCTCCCATGCGCTTCAACTTCTCTCATGAAAAGACTCTTGAAAACTCCACCTTCTCGTACGAAAAGTTCCCTTCAAATTCCTTGCCAAGCGCCTGTACGAAGCAAGGCTCAAAGATCCTGTGTCCCCTATCTTGGCCCAACAGCAACAGGTAGATCTATCTTCGCCCTAAAGCTTTATCCTTCTTTTTGTTTTTCACTTTCAGCTTGATTTGCCTTTGAATTCATGACTGTTTCTAGTTCAAAAATTCACAAGTAGTGCTTCTTCTTATTGGCCACCCAGTTCCAAAAACTTGCATATGTATATACAAGACCCCCTAAAGTGCCTGAATATTCAATCAAATTAAGCATAAGAAAGTAGAGATAAGGCAAACTAACTTTGTGTCTTTTGAAAAGTTGAACTTGTCTGTCTTGCATGTGGTTTGTAGCCCCTTATCGTTTTTAGAAGCCAGGCTCAAGTTTTCCCAAATTTCCGTGTTTTCAGATTTGGTGGCAATCTAAGTTTCTGAGAGATATTTTTTTATTTTTTAAATGCTCAATTGTCAATCGTAAATCAAACAATAGTTTGAGACTTCTTCATAATATATAGACTCATTGTTTTCTTCTGTGACCGATGTGCGCAATCTTCTTTAATTATCTTCAGGAAGGAGAGATGCATGACATTCTTAATTTGTAAACTTAATGATTTGACTCCTTTCTCAAAAAATAAAATAATAATAATAATAATAGGAAGGAGAGATGCATGATGTTCTTAATTTGTAAACTTAATTAATGATTTACAAATCTTTAAGTTTTCAACTTTACGAGTTAGCTTGTGAATGGAGCTTTTTCTCAAACATAAAATAATAATAATAAACCGGGAAAATATATTTCAAAGAATATTTATTCTTTGATTTCTGAAGATTATCATCTGGTCAAGTTATGGCTGTGTAGTAGTCTTTTAGATAAAAAAAAATACCCCTATTTTGGGAGCAAAATAAACTTGTGTGCTTTCATATTTCTGTCGGAAACTTATAGATTCAGCTTTTGCCTCCCATTTATCGGATAATGTTATGAATCTGCTTACACAGAAGATCTTTTATTAAACATTTTTTTTATACTAGTCTGTATTGCCAAAGTAATTGATCTAGCTAGCAAAAACGATCTGTTTGCCTTTTGATCTATAATATATTTTTTTCTATCATTCAGTTTTGTATTTTCTCAATAGTTAATCTTATACTTTTGCTTGTCAATTTTTCCCATGACTGGTTAATGTAGTTACATAATTGTTTTTGTCGAATTACATCTTAGTAGATTGGAGAAATTGGTGTAGATTAACTTTATGCAAATATTTGGTGGATACACTCTAATGTTTGTTGTTCCCATTTTAAAATCTTGTTGTGTAGGAGCAATTAATATCTCTTATTTTGGAGTATATTTATTTGTTGGCATATAAATATAAGTTAGTGTGAATTTAATTGTTTTGATTTAAGAATATTGGAATGACAAACGCTTTACTTCTTCAAAAATGCTACATTACATTTTCATTCCCTTTGTTTTAGGTTCTTCAAAAGTTTCTAAATTCAGAGTTTTGTTCCCTAGTTATCAATCTCTAGAGGACTCTGATGCAGGTATAAATGTAACTTTAATTATTCCACTTTTGAGTTCTATAGAATTTTATACATGTTGCATTATATTTTTATTTTCTTTGTTCTAGGCCCTTCACATATTCCTAACATTAGAATATTCTACCCTAGTTATCAATCTCCTGAGGAGTCTGATGGAGGTATATATGCAACTTAATTTATTTCACTCATGACTTCTACAGATTTATATACATGTTACGTGGTATTTTTATTCCCTTTGTTTTAGGATCTTCACGAATGGCACCAAGGGATCCCCTCCCCTATGAAGATGATGAAACACAAGAGCAGATGGATGCCGATTTCATCCCCTTTGAGGATGAGGAAACACAAGAACCAGAGGATCAGGATACCCTCCCCTATGAAAATGACAAAACACAAGAGCTGATGGATGACAATCTCGTCCCCTTTGAAGATGAGGAAACACAAGAACCGGAGGATCAGGATCCCCTCCCTTTTGAGGATGAAGAAACACAAGAACTGGAGGATCAGGATCCCCTCCCCTTCGAGGATGAGGAAACACAAGAACCGGAGGATCAAGAGCCCCTCCCATTGAAGATAAACAAGTAGAAGAACCGGTGGATGAGGAGTTGTCAAAGCGGGTTAGGGGGAGAGGTCCGACTCGGGCAATCAATCTTGCGCCCAGAGAAAATGAAGGAAAATGGATAATAAAGATTAAAAATCGACAATTAATTTCATATAAACAGAAGGTGTTGGTTAGATTAATTGGCTTAGAAGAGAGTTCAGAGGAATTTTTCCCCTTCACAAGCAATGGTCTCAACATGTTGACGATGAATTCGATAATTGGTTTGAACATATCAAGGTATGTCAATAACCCCTGTCAGTTTTTATTTAACATGTTCAGATTATAAATTAGTTATAGATGTTCAACTATTTCATACAGGAAAAGTACGAATTCAACAAATCCAAACATCAGCCGCTTGATGATGAAGTTATGAAACCAGCACTCGTGCTTGTCATCCAAAAATTATAAGGAACAATCGGTGTAACTTTAGAAAAAAATACTTCGAAGGGAAGACCGAGGAAGAGCTCAACGATAATCCTACTTCGACACTCACAAATGACTCTTGGAAAAAATTTCTAAGTTACTGGAAACAAAAACATGTGGCCGAAATGTCAGAAAGAAATAAGAAGAATTAGAAGTGTCTAAAGACTACTCACACGCTTGGGACAGTTCCCTTAGCTCGAAGCAGCTGAGACAAAGTCGTCAAGACAAAGGGAAATCAATGAAATAATTATAACTCAAATGCAATCATTGGAGAATTTTATGCATCAAAGTAGGTCTAAGCGCAATTCCACCACTCCCTCAACCTCAGGTTTTACTTCTTTAAACCACTCAATTATGTAGATTCATTTTAATTTTTCCTCCATTAAGTTTCATTACATTCATTGCAAATTCACATGATAGCGATGAGGATTTCTTTTAGTGATAGAGTGATCTAGTTATATGGATGGCAGTGTAGGTTTCATACATCGAGGGAGGATTTTTGGTTAATGCCATTTAGATTTTTTTGTGAATTTACGAAAAATATTATGAAGAAACGATGTTTTAAATATTTTTTGTGAACTTTTGAATTGATAATGGAGAATCAATATTTTTGGTGATTGTTTCAATGTCTGCAGTTTGTTTTAATGAATGGTGAATTAGTTGCATTGTATGACATTCTATAGCTATATAATTAATGTTAAGTGTTAAGTACAAATGTATACTATTGAAAAAAATATTTTTTAAAAAAAACATATTAGGGCGGTTGTGATGCCGCCCCTAAAATTAAACAGAAAACTATTATTTTTAGAGGCGGTTGAATGAACAACCTCTATTACGTTTTACGGACTGTTTTCGTTGAACTGCCCCTAATATTAAACCGGAAACCATTATTTTTAGGGGCTGTTGAATGAACAGCCTCTAAAAAGTCTTACGGACGCTGTCGAAGAGCGCCTCTAAAAAGTTTTAAGAACACTATTGGAGACTTCCCCTAAAAATGTCATCAGTTAATTTTTTTATCAGGGACGGTGGAATGCCGTCCCTATTATTTTTCAGTAATAGGGACGGTGGAATGCCGTCCCTATTATTTTTCAGTAATAGGGACGGTGTTTGTTTATTAGTGACGGTCCTTGCCGTCTCTATATCACATTAGCAACCCTCTTATTAGGGACGGTTGTTAAACCGTCTCTAATGAGAATAGCGAAGGGTTTTAGCTCATCAGGGACAGGTTTTAAACCACCCCTAAAAGCCAATTTTCTACTAGTCGATGCCTCAGCATTAACCGAATGCCTATGGAGGAGCAGGAGCTGGTAGTTCAAGTTGAACCTGTTTTGGCGTTGAAAGACATTGTGTCCATGCATGTTACAAATTTTAACATCAGGGGCAACCACTATTATCATAACGGTCTCCTTGCTTCTTCTAAAATTCTTTTTATAGCCTCCTCTTTTGCAACATTGGTAGATAGATGGCTATTGATATCAAACTGAGAGAGCTGCTCATGAATATGGAAACAATGTTTCATGGTAAGGAGGTTTTGAAGTGTGTCGATGAGATTGGATCTTCGCATCCTGTAACTCTTTGCACAAACGGTTCAAATTTTGGTCTGGGGCTGGTTACACCACTGGCCATCATCAACTATGGATTTAACTTTGTCGACAAAGGCTGGCATAGGCTGATTACCTCTGCGCAATGTTTGACTTTGAAAATGAAGATGATTGAGACGAGCGTGAGAGGTAGAGGCATGCATATACCTCTTGACGTTTCTTTCACATTCAGTCACGGTGGTCAATCTGAGAGTATGCCTAGTGGGTTTTTTACAAGGTGGCTACCATCCAAATTTCGATAGGCTGTCCAAGCACATACCATTGAGGGAACTGGTATTAACATTGGTTATTTTGCTCCTCTTGAATGAATAAACTTTGAAGATGATGAATGTGGCAATTGACAAAGCCCACGACTTGTTGATTGTTGAGCATGGGCATAATATGTTGTCGTCACAGTAGATAATTTTGTTTGCCCACGACTTAAAATCGTCATTGGAAAACAAAATGTGTAGAGAATACATCAACGTTAAACAACCAAGTTATTTGAGAAACTAAATCCAACAAAAAGCGTATCACTGTATTGTAATTACAAATGGAGGTACCCTTCAATGTATGTCTAACGACAACAATTTGACTAGTCACCATAATATACTTTGCAGGGACGGTTGAATCTCGTTGTGGTTACTTTTCCTTAATGAGTGATGAGGCATTGGGATGGGCAATTCATGATACTTATTTATTTTTTAGTCATATTAATATTCGGTATAAAAGTAAATTATATAAAAAATATATTATAAGTTATTTATTTCCACTTTTATTTGTTTATTTATGAGGTGGAAGAAAAGGAATTGGAAAATAAATGAAATAATAAAAAAATTACAATATTTTTAAATGAATAATTTATCTTGTTTATACACCCAATTTAATAAAACAATTTCACAGATTTTAAACAAAACGAATCACAATTTAAAAATTTTGAATCATATTTCATCTTCAATGTGAATAAGAATATTGTATACTTAAACAAATATATTCTTTAACTTAATTTGTTAATGTGTAAAACAGGTGCTAAATAAACTTTTTCTTTCTTTTCCGTTTATTAAAAAGCATATTGGTGAATGGGTAAAATCACTCGTTTGCTATTTTGGTAAGAGTTAGCTTTTTTGTTCAAGTAATGTTGTCCACGGCCCACAGGGCGTTATTTTAGTGCCCTCCATTTTCACATTAAAATAATACGTTGTGAGGGGCTGCGCAAGAAATGCGCTCAAGGGCATAGTATTATTCTTTTTGCTTGTGCTCTATTTATTAAAAAGTAAATACGTAAACAAGTACAATTACTTGTTTGCTATTTGGGTAATAGTTTTAGGTTTCAATTCCAGTTTAATAATGTGTAAACGGTAAAACAGTTAATCACAGGAAAAATTTTCTGCCCTATTCTTCTATGTATGGAGAGTTGTCATGGTCACCTTTAGGTTGATAGAACGCTCCGCTCCCTCCTATTGCTCTTCCCTATCCTTTGTTCTTCTTATGTGCTTCTTTTCTTCTCCTTAATTTTCCTTTCTCCCCTTCTCCCTTCCCTTACTTTGCAGATGTCGCAAACACGGGACCTTGCAAGCCGGCTCATATCAATGGCCTACAATCGAACTAAGAAAACCTATATAGTCAATTGTTATATATTCACCATTTTTGGGTTTTAACTGACTCAAACTGGTAAATATTCAAGTATATAGAGAGGTAAATCTATCGGTGGTTGTTTTGTATTACTGATTTTGAGAGGTATTTAAAATCGATTGGCTAAACATGTAAATAAACAAAAACATTAAAAAGTGATTAAAAATTTCTAATAACATCATTAAATTTTTTATAAATCGAATTATGAATCACAAATTTTGCACATAATAAAAAACAAAACAAAAATACATCCACATTTTATATAGGTAAATCTCATATATCAAATTCTACTCGGGCCCGTGTACTTCTCAGTGGAAAGACATTGAATGTTTAACTGGTAAAAAGAGAAGACCACTCTCCTCTAATCTAAAATTATTTAATACAGATTAAAAGATAGTAAACTTCCTGCAACCTTTCTGCTTATATTCCAATTATCCTTTATAATATGAAGTAAACATTTCAACTTCTATTGCATTTATGAAACAGGTAAACCGGTGAGGTGAGAATTTATATTCCCCATACCCTAAGTAAAAAAGGTTATCTCATATAATTGCCGGCCCTACAATTAGCTGAAAATTTATTCGTAATTAATGTTGTGTTTCCTCATGACCTTGTTAAGCAAGCTATTCTCTGCTGGTCTAAACAGGGTATGGATGCCTTGAAAATGTCCAGCGAGATGACTGCAAAACTTTGACATGAACAAAAGTAAGTTAACACAATGACATTGATATAATGATGCGCATTCAGAGTGGGATAATGTAACGCCAAGGTGAGGGCATATTAGAAACTTACAGCACCATAATTACACTGACGAGATTAAAGCCTGGTCTTTATTACCATTATTGCACAAATTAAATCCATACCAAACCCCGTTGGGCAGGAATTGGTTGTATTTGAATGTGATCGTTCCCAGATGAGGCTCAGAGATCTTCACAGTTTCAGGTTTCCAGCCATCGGAGCCTCTCCTGAGGAGATAAAGATAACAGATGCGATTCGTGCAGGGGCCACTTATCTTGAAAGTATCGGTAGAGCATCTCTCGAAAGCTCTAGAAGAGGGGTCGTCGATCCTTGGGGCGTATACCTGGTGGAAATTAATTGCCAAAGATTACGAATCGAAATTGTTTAAATGTATAAACAAAATTTGGCTGACAAAGATAAATTATTTGCAGAGTGCACAGTTTAATTGCCGGAACGAGTAATTAAAAATGCAGTCGAGAAGAAACAAAAAAGAAAAAGCCTGGTACTTAAGAAAAATCGTAAATTGATTTTGTTTTTGCTCGGCGGCTGGTCGAATCTGAAAGCGAAGAAGGAAGCGATCAACATGAGGCAGCAAAGAGGAACTGCAAAATTGTGCTGGGCGGCCGCAAAAACCCCCAAATTTCGAAAATCTCTTCAGAAATTACACGACGAGACCGGATAACTAAATCAAACAGCGAAAAACGAATTCACAGATGCGCTGTTTCAGAAATATTCGTGATCGACTGAGTGAAAACCTCTGTTTAAATTGGCGTCGTACCTCGTTGCCGTACGCATCTCCAAAGGCGATGCTGATCGCGTCCCTAGTGTATGATCTGGAAGAGCAACTCGTCTTTATGCTCACCGTAAAAGAACACGAGTAGGCCGAAATCTGTAATAAAAAAAAAAAAAAAAAAGAATACGACCATCGGAGTCGGAAGAGAAGAACAGAAGTTGACTTTGCTAATCATCATCAAATCTTCCACCAAATCCAAGGCAAAGAAGGGGAAGAAGCTATTACCTTCGTAGTGTTCTTGACGGTGAAGGATGGGAGCTCATGCGGCTGCAGATCCACCGAATCGGCCACCGTGAAGACGAAGAAGCAGAGAGAGACGATGAGAAATGCTGCTCCTTTCACCATTTTCAACTCTCTCTCTCTCTCTCTCTCTCTCTCTCTCTCTCTCTCTCTCTCTCTCTCTCTCTCTCTCTCTGTTCGCGTCCGCCAAAGCGTAAATAAAACGTCGAATGATACCAAGGGTATATCCGTCATTGACTCGTCGAGAAGGAGGGAAGGAGAGGTAGAAACTTAAATGGAATGGCTGCTCTGAGCAACCGACAAGAACAACACAAGGTCACGGGGTTGAGGAATTTCCTCTTGCCCTTAATTTTAAATTTATTTATTTATTTTCGTCGATAAAATATGGTTTGAACTTTGAAAATATATTCTAATCAAATTTAGTATTCTTATTTGGCTTCTACAATTGATGTTCTTAAACTAACCCAGACACAAAATCCATTAGGTCTAGTTTTGGCCAATCCCCAGAAGATTAGGTTCAATCAGTGGTTAAATTACATCTATTGTCTCATTAAGTAACAAATATATTTCATATTATTTATTTTATTTTATTAAATTAAGATCATAATAGGTCTTAGGCTGGAATATTTTTGTACATTGGTTGAATTGGAGCGCGTCACAACTTATTTATTTATTTTTATTATTTATTAATTATAACTTGAAAATAAGACAATAGATGTTCTTTGTTTAATTAGTTACATAAGTGCCTCATATGTTTTATGTTGCTCATGGGATCTAATCTTGCTAGTCGCAAGTGGTCAAAAGTTTATCCTATATATATAATTTATTTTAACCTTTATATTTTTAATAATCAAATCATTTAATTAAAACTTAATTTTACTAGCAAATATTGGAAATATTATTACAAAATAAAAATGTATACAAAATATACTACTATGTTAAATATAGATCATAACATATCCCAACTAAGTATTACTATATATGTTAATAATATGTTAATAATATGTGAATAATATGAGAGAATGGAGGGGGAAGAGGGTAAGACGAGATGGAGAAGAACCCTCCGGCACCTTTTCCCTTCTTCCTGCAGGTGAAATTCACCAGTTTCCTGTCGCCACCCTCGCATTGTCTGTAGATTGTAGTTCAATAAAACAAGAAAAGAAAAATGCAAGAAAACATTCAATCCACGAAGCAATGGAACATGGAGAGTGAGGACTCATAAAGAAGTTCCTTATTTTCTTCCAAAGGATTCGAAATAACATTTTGATTATTAATATTACTGGCTTCCCTTTCGTTTTATAAATGCTGTAGTACTACTTAACACCATTTTCAGCTCCGTTGGACGACGACACTAATTTCCTGCTCTCGTCTTTTACAGTCTCTTTTTCCTCCGTCTTGCTATTCTCTTCTGCTGCCCGAAGAGCTTCTGCTTCTTCCTTGGCTTTAATTTTAAGAGATTGTATCAAACTTTCGAGACATAGCTGGTTATTCGCTTCGGCTTCCTCGGCGATATAAGATCTGGGCATCAAATTCTCGGCAACATCAGCTGGTGTGATTTTGCATTCACCCAACAGTTCCCTCACTGTTTGAAACAGAGGGTGTGAATCAACACCCAAGTAGTTCTTGGCCAGCACTTTGAAGGTCTCGAAGCAGCAGTAGGAGAGCTCGATGTGCTTGTCCATTCGGCCCCTCCGAATCAAAGCCGGATCCAGCTTCTCCAGATGATTTGTCGTGAAGACGATGAGGCGTTCCCCTCCACACGAAGACCAGAGGCCATCGATGAAATTGAGCAGGCCAGACAGAGTAACTTTACTCATCTTCTTCTCTTCTTCCTTGGGCGGCAGACCCGGTCCAGGAGGAATTTGATCGCGATCCTCCTCCTCGTCCTTCTCTGCTTTCTTCTTTCGCTTCCCAGATAAGTCCTCGGAGCAGTCAATGTCTTCGATCACGATGAGGGATTTGGGCGTCGTCTCAATCAGAAGCTTCCGCAGCTCCGTATTGTCCTTGACTGCAGTCAATTCGAGATCATAGATATCGTAATCGAGTTTATTAGCGATGGCGGCGATCATGGTGGACTTCCCCGTCCCCGGCGGGCCGTGCAGGAGGTACCCTCTCTTCCAAGCCCTTCCGATTTTCTTGTAGAAGTCTTTCCCCCTGTTAAAGTTGTCGAGGTCCCGAAGAATCTCCTCCTTCTTCTCCGGTTCCATGGCGAGCGTGTCGAACGTCGCGGGGTGCTCCAAAACCGTGTGGCTCCACACGCTTTTCTTGTACCCGTACCAGTTCGAACTGGGGTTGTTCGTGTAGAGCTTCCTCCGGCGGGTCCTCACCTCGATTGCCTTCCCCTGTTCTCTAACATGACGGAGGTAATCGTCAACGAGGTGGCGATGCTTCCGATGGACGGTGAGTCGATAATATCTGGGTTCCTCCTGTGACGGGTACCACGAGATGACGCTTCTCTGTGTGTGTTTTTTCCGGGAAGTCCACCAGAACTTGATGCCGCGGAAGTCGTCGGTGACCTGCTCCAAGTCGTCGAGGGAGAGGACGAGGTCGTGGTTGTCCTTGTCTCCGGCTTCGGCTGCAACCAGGCGCTTGGCCTGCTCGGTAGCGGTGGAGCTGAGGTAAGTTCGGATGGTGGTGTAGACCTCGCTGCGGTTCATTCTCTGGCCGGAATATTCTTGGAAGGTGATCTCGATGTAGGGGTAGAAGTAGCTCCAGAGCTTATCGATGTATTTGTGGATGTAGGTCTCGATCCCAGGAGGGAAATACTGGCTGGCCAAAGCCCAAAAGAACATTAGACTCGCTGCGGCGCTGCCCCAGAGCATCTCTCCTTTCCTCTTTGATCTTGAGTACAGGATCAATCTGATATTGCTAAGAACCAGTCTCGGATGCAATTTTATATATATATATATATATATATATATATATAGACTAGTCTGAAAACTAAAGGTCTCCAAGCGTTTCATTTACGTCGTCGTCGTCGTCGCCTGGTAAGTTCAGAGTGGTCCACACGGCTAGCTGCTGGTAGACTTCCAGTCTTCTGTAAGTCAAGGTCGTTGTTAGCACACGTTCGTCATCACATGACGCTTGCTAAGAAATTGGAAGAAATTGGACTTCCAGTCTCCACTGTTGTAAACTTGTAAGTGAAGGCCGTCCAAAGTCCAACACGTGAATAGAAAATGGAAAGCCAGAGGCAATTCTCACCACTGGCTTAGAAGAAACTTTGTGTGTACGTTACGTCGATGGCGATGGAATTAGAGATTTCGTCCTCCAATGACTTTTCTAGGAATCCTTACGCCCCCCTATCAACATAGCGGATAACTGTAACCACATATTACCCATAGACGACACAATATCCTTCCATTTTTGCCCATGAATGAAAAAATCTATCAGTTGTCGATAAAAAAAAAAAAAAAAAAAAAAAAGGAAGCTGCATGCATGGGGTGGTGCAAAAGTGCAAAGTTGTTTAGAGCCAATTAGGTAGAATTACGTAGTAAATTTTGTTCTTTAGAACCAAGGTAGAATAATTAAAGAGTAAACTTTGTTGTGTATACTTACCATTAGAACAGTAATATCTCAAATACTCATAAAAAATTTCTCACACAAAAATAACAAGAGAATTTAATGCATATTTAATTATCAACTAATTAAACATAGAGTACCACTCAAGTGGTGGGGGTGTTTGTTTTGTTTACCTTCAAATAGCACTGCTTGCATTACAAGTTACTGCTAAATGATAAATTTTAAGGATGGTCAAAGTTTCTTGAATAGTCATTGCCCCAATCTAATATAAAAATTCATCAAAACCACTTATTTGGAAAAATTCTTGAGTCTAACTTCCAAGTGTTTGTGACAATTTTATGTTGGTTGTCATCTAGTAAATACTTATTTGTTATTTTGTGACGCAATGAAGATTAACTAATCCATAAACAACGTATACTAGAAAATATGTATAAATTACAATATATATATATATAATATAATATTCATAAATTAGTATAAATATTAAAAAAGCATAAAATATCTGACTAATATTTAACATGATCTTATAATAATGTTTTAAAAACCGGACCGGTCATCTGATAGGAAGTCCGGTTTTGGTTGGATCAGGTTTGACAGGGACCAATAGTTAATCTAGGGAAGGATATATCATAGAAATATGAAATATTTTAAATTATGATTAAAAATAAAACACAAAAAATATTTGAGATCTATTAGTTAGGTTGCTCCTCTTTTCAAAGAAACATTCAAAGATTGAACCATGCCTCCTACTTAGAAATTTTGTTTCAGTTTTCCTTTTCATGTGTATTTTTGTAAACTTGATCGGGTCAAACCATACTAGCTTTAAGGATGTAAATGGGTAATCATAAAAAAATATAAAAAATGTCAAAAATTTCAACAAAGAACCAAAATATTTTGGAAAATTATGAAAATTATTCCTAATGCATATCAAATAAAATACAATTGAAAATTACAACATAACATTTTTATTAGCATAAAAATTTTTATTAGCATAAAATTTGACATTTATAAGAAAAATATGGGATATTTAATTCTGTTAGACTTAGATTAAGGGTGCTACCCTAATTTTGATGTATGATTTATGACTAAGACCATGGCCGATATAGGTTGAATTCTAGTATGAGTGGTGATATGAGTACTGCGAAGTATTATTACGTGGCGTCCAAGTTGCAGTCAGGTAAGAGAGAAACTAAGAGATAAAATATGCAAGATTTTATTTTTGAAATAAATTATTATCTTCCTATATATACTATGGGTAAACCTTAAACCCTAAATATTTCTCTCGAAAAATGATATCAGTACTTTCACATTTTACTGCGAGTTTTACATCCTGATGTGGTTGTCTTTTTCGTAACCAAGTTGGCAATCCACATAAAGCTTAGGGTTTAGGGTTACCTATAGAATAGGTGGATAATTTTATGCTTTATTTCTTACTTGGACTGCCAATGAGGCCGTCACATCACGTCATCAAAAACTCACACTAAAAAGTCATTGTACTCATATCACCACTTTTCTTTAGTTGGACCACCTACTACGTTGCGACGTCACACAATGTAAAATCGCAATGCAAAATTACACAATGATATCATTTTTCTTTTAATAATGAAAAAAGAGTGGTGATACATATAATGCCAAATTTTACTATGAGGTTTTACAGTGTGACGACGCATCCTTGTTGGCAATCCAGGTAAAAGATAAAGTAGTAACTATCTACCTATTCTATAGGTAAGCCTAAACCTAGACCTGCCCAGAGGATGGCCAATTAGGCTACCCAGAGGACAACCACATTAGGATGTAAAAACTCACAGTAAAATACGACAGTATAGATTTCATTTTTATTAAAAAAATTGCAAAAAGTTTAGAAATTCTCTTTGAATTTTTCAACTCTACTAATTTTAATGACATGTAATAAAACCTTATTTGGATGGATATTAGGAATATAGATATGAAAAATTAAAAATTAATGATTAAGCTTAGTGGATATATAAATTTACCATATTACCTAGTAACCGAGTAAAACGGGTTTGAAAGAGCTACTTCTGTTTCCATTCCATTTTTAGACGGTAGAATAGTAAATGGTAGAATGGTAATTGGATATTTATATTTTATTTTTGTTTTGTTCAGACAATAATCCAGAATGGGTAATAAACTCTCATTTACATCCCTAACTGATTTGCAATAAGACCGGACCTACCCACTGGGTCGCCTGGTTTAGAGGCAAAACGGGTTGTGGTCTTAAACCAAACCAAAATATCCTCCGGTTCTAGTTCAATTGGGACGGACCGGCCAATTAGGTCCAGTTTTTAAAACACCGCTTATTATCCTTATATTTGTATCTTAATATAATATCTTGTGTAATTATTTCAAATAATCAATTAATTAATCACATTAACATTTAATGGTGTTTTTTTTAATAATACATTAATTTTAATATATAATTTCCTATTTTAAAGGATGCAAAAACTTTGTTATCCTTAGGAACTAATCTACCTAACAAAATAGTTGGATCTTCTCAAATAAATCAAGTTGTCTCTTCCAAATCTAAGTCTTTTACCCTCTCTCTCATCTTATTATCTTCATTTGATCCGGTATCTTTTTACATTTGAAGATACTCATGTGTTTGTTGTATTTCATTCTATACATATTGTACTTCACAAATAAATATATTAATGGATCACATATCAATTGAGTTTGTTCTCACATGGTATCAAAGTTGGTGCTTGTACATGTGCCTGCACCCAAGTTGTTCAGGGGAAGTGTTAGAGATTAGTCCCAAAAGATAAATGATTAGAAAATATCTTGACTAATTAGTTGGAAAGATGCTTCCTAAATTCGGCTAGCGGAAATAAGTATTATAGTGGGTGCAACGAATATACAAAATATACATTTGCTGCATCTATTTTATTCTCACCATTTTCAGCTTTCTGCATCTATTCCATCACAACGGAAGTTACTTCTTTTATTCCAGATTATATGAAATTAGAAATTGCAAGACCCTAAGAGAGAGAACATTTTTCTTATTAATATTACTTCTTTCCTTTTGTTTTTTCTTTGTTCACTCCATCTCTAATTTATCCTGTAGTACAATACCTACTTTGATCAGTTCCATTGGACGACGTGTCTGTCCTGATCTCTTTTTTCAGTCTCTTTTTCCTCCGTCTTCTCTCTGCTATTCTTTTGCGTCTCAAGAGCTGCTTCTTCCTTCGCTTTTTTAACAGCTTTTCTATTCTCTTCTGCTGCCTGAAGAGCTTCTGCTTCTTCCTTGGCTTTTTTAAGAGATTGTATCAAACTTTCGAGACATAGCTGGTTATTCGCTTCGGCTTCCTCGGCGATATAAGATATGGGCATCAAATTCTCGGCAACATCAGCTGGTGTGATTTTGCATTCACCCAACAGTTCCCTCACTGTTTGAAACAGAGGGTGTGAATCAACACCCAAGTAGTTCTTGGCCAGCACTTTGAAGGTCTCGAAGCAGCAGTAGGAGAGCTCGATGTGCTTGTCCATTCGTCCCCTCCGAATCAAAGCCGGATCCAGCTTCTCCAGATGATTTGTGGTGAAGACGATGAGGCGTTCCCCTCCACACGAAGACCAGAGGCCATCGATGAAATTGAGCAGGCCAGACAGAGTAACTTTACTCATCTTCTTCTCTTCTTCCTTGGGCGGCAGACCCGGTCCAGGAGGAATTTGATCACGATCCTCCTCCTCGTCCTTCTCTGCTTTCTTCTTTCGCTTCCCAGATAAGTCCTCGGAGCAGTCGATGTCTTCGATCACGATGAGGGATTTGGGGGTCGTCTCAATCAGAAGCTTCCGCAGCTCCGTATTGTCCTTGACTGCAGTCAATTCGAGATCATAGATATCGTAATCGAGTTTATTAGCGATGGCGGCGATCATGGTGGACTTCCCCGTCCCCGGCGGGCCGTGCAGGAGGTACCCTCTCTTCCAAGCCCTTCCGATTTTCTTGTAGAAGTCTTTCCCCCTGTTAAAGTTGTCGAGGTCCCGAAGAATCTCCTCCTTCTTCCGCGGTTCCATGGCGAGCGTGTCGAAAGTCGCGGGGTGCTCCAACACCGTGTGGCTCCACACGCTATTCTTGTACCCGTACCAGTTCGAACTGGGGTTGTTCGTGTAGAGCTTCCTCCGGCGGGTCCTCACCTCGATTGCCTTCCCCTGTTCTCTAACATGACGGAGGTAATCGTCAACGAGGTGGCGATGCTTCCGATGGACGGTGAGTCGATAATATCTGGGTTCCTCCTGTGACGGGTACCACGAGATGACGCTTCTCTGTGTGTGTTTTTTCCGGGAAGTCCACCAGAACTTGATGCCGCGGAATTTGTCGGTGACCTGCTCCAAATCGTCGAGGGAGAGGACAAGGTCGTGGTTGTCCTTGTCGCCGGCTTCGGCTGCAACCAGGCGCTTGGCCTGCTCGGTAGCGGTGGCGCTGAGGTAAGTTCGGATGGTGGTGTAGACCTCGCTGCGGTTCATTCTCTGGCCGGAATATTCTTGGAAGGTGATCTCGATGTAGGGGTAGAAGTAGCTCCAGAGCTTATTGATGTATTTGCGAAAGTAGGTTTCGAGGCCGTGGGTGAAATACTGGCGGGCGAGTGCTAATATGAACATTATACTTGCGGCGGCGCCGCCCCATCCTACTGCGTCCACCGGCGCCATCTCTCCTTCCTCTTGATTCGAGTATAGGATCATTGTCTTCTGTGGAACTTTTATAATCACATTAGTACCGCATTCGTCATCGCTATGACGCCTCCTAAGAACTTTTATAATCACATATTTTAAGTGGGATTCATAGCATATTGTCCTGGTCGGTGACTCCCGTTTTATTCAAATATTTTTCTTAACCCAGCCCAGCTGGATTATAAGGCGAAAATATAAAGATAGGTAACGTGACATGAGTTTACGAACCACTAATTAAACTGCGGAAAAGCAAAAACAAATCATCGTGACAAGACCATGCATGTCTATCTTCAACTCCTTGACTATAATAATTCAAGTTAATTATCTGGGTCAAATCCATACGACCAATTAAGGATTAAAAAACAAACAAAAAGAAATACGGCCAGCTGGCCAAGAGGCAACCCCTCGTCTTTTTCCTGGGCAACTCAATGTCGTTTCTAAATTGATTGGGTTAGGTCTCCTTTGGCTCAACTTGACTTCCATGGAGGAGGACGACATTTGATCTCACCTGATTTGAATTTTATTGAATCTTAAAAGCAGCCCCAAGCCTAGGACGTTAGAAAGCCTTGCATGGATCTACTGAAAAAGTTGTTTACAGCAAATTACATAGAATTACATAATACACTTTTTTTTTTCCCTTTTAAATAATTTATAGCTCAAATATTCATAAAAAAAATTTACACACAAAAATAACTTGAGAATATAATGCAATATATGTTTGTCTTTATTTTTTTAGGAAGTTGATTTGTATTAATTCATTGAATGCCAAAAACAGCAATGCAACACTTCAGCATTTCATTACATTTGCTCCCTCACCACGAGCTGAGAGAGGATCGATGACCCCCTCCATAACCACCTCCATGGTGGAGCAGACGATTTTCTACTAGTCCACTTGTTTAGATTTAAAGAATCCCCCTCAATCTGGAATTTTACTAGAAAAAATCTTCCAACAAATATTTGAGTCCTTAAAACATGACTACGGTCGCTACTTCAGTCGAGTTAGTGGTGCCCAGCGGATCAGCAAAGTAAAGTATTACGCCTTGCTCTCATCAGCTATAGGAGCCCCCAACACCTGTTGGGCCCAGATTACCAGCGAAGAGCCGTTTATGTTCAGCTTGATCACCCCTAGCAATGGTGGAGTCCAAAATTAGGCACTGCAATCTTTTGCGGAGTTGAAAGTTTTGCAATTGTCGTCCAGAGTTAAAGCCATCATTGAGTGGGCGGGAATAGATTTTGGTACAGAATCGTGGTGGATTGTTACAATCCCACGGGGCCCAACTTTGGGGTATGGCCATTGAGTTGGGCCAGCCTAGTATGAGATAGGTTTAAGGGCTAGTTAGCTAACTTTTAGTGTTCCAACAAGTTTGGAGCTTTGGGCATATTGGCTAGTACCTAACACCCTCCCCATATATATAGTGGAATCTGCGACCAGCTACATCTTAAAGAGGAGGCAAATTAAATGAGCTAAGAATTCTCTAATTCGGTGTCTTTAAAATGTGTAGATTAAGTTACAACAATTTAGAGCAAATGAGTAATTTTATGTGTTATGTCATAACGATATGGAATACTTTACTATTATCAAAGTCGAATAATTGTCTCAAACGATATATCAATTTGTCCAATTGCAAAAACTATGGCAAACAGGCCAGGGAGCTTTAGGTGTGGATCGACTGTGTTAACAGCTTCCCAGGAAGACTGCAACTTCCACATACAAAGTTTATCTAAAATTATAGTCTCAAATTAATTATACAACCCGTTTTCAGTTTTCACCAAGATCAGCATATACTAATTAATCCACAAAAATCTTCATATAGACTACCAATTATAAGGGGCCAATGGATCTTCTCACCTTCTTAAAAAACAAAAATTAAGTAAGAAAAACCAAAAGTTTATTTGGACAAAAAAAACTCCGAACTTCCCTTGCAAAATACTTGTAATTATCAAGTTTAATTTGCAGTATATAATCAATCCGCTGATGTTAATTAACTCTGGTAGAGGTTGCAATCACATATATTGAGAGGTTTACAAGGCGAACAGGAACTCTGTCTCGCATGAGTTTGAAGGGTGTTAGTCATAAAATAGGTGTGTATTAAAACATGCATATGTGTTATATATAAATTGACAGCGATTTATGTAAAGACCCACTTCAACTGATCATAGCGCACCCGGCCGGGTCCTGTTCAATGTGTAAAGACCGGTTGGGGAGGATTAATATAATAGCAAGCTAGAATATTGAACCAAGAATAAAAGACCTCCTGGCCTAGGGTCTTTAAACAACATATATAGAGATGCCGTTTCTGTCATGGAATTAATGGACAGACAGCTCGAACAGAAGATAGCTAGAAAACTCAGTTTCTTCCGCCCCATCCATCAGTTTCTTCAATGCAGGAGGTCAGAGGTCCATGAACATTAATATTATTCCACAGTACGACTTGAGTTTAGAAAAACCTTAATTATTTCCTCGTAATTAACCCGACGGAGTCCCCTAGTACTGGTGATCTTTAGCTTTGTTTTATAATATTATATTATTTGCCGGCTAATTATTAATTTCCAACTAATTAAGACGCTCAACTCAACAACAAAGAAATTTAGAGAGACTTGCCAAAGATGAAGTTATTAAAGATTAATCCCCGCAAAAAGGAGAGTATGTATATACGCCAAAAAAAGAGACAGGAATGCAAAGTTAAACCTGCCGTTTACTTTGTTTAATTGGCGATGATCACTATTCTTGTTGCATCCCGTATCATGCATATATCTGACCTATTTGCCTGGTCAACTCACCCATGGGTTCTTATAAATAGCAGACTGACTGTCTTCCTTTTCATTGTCTCTTGCTCGATCGATTTTTTAGCACAATTAGTATATTCAGCATGGCCAAGGGGTGGTTTTCGTTTCTCCTCTTCTTTTTGCTGGTAGCACTTTTTGCCGTCAATTGCTATGGCGATAAGAAGTTAGTAAGTTTTATATATCTGCAGCTAACATCGGTGGCAGTGAAAGAAAAATAAGCACGCATGCATTTTTAGAAGCCTTGCGAGATACATGATAACAAAGCATTGATCCCAGTCCGCAGAATAATTAATATAGATCTTGTCAATGACATGATTTGCTCTGTTTGTAGGTTCATGTGGTGTACATGGGAGAGAAAGTTACAAACGATGGTCTATCAATCTCAACCTTGCACCAGGGCATGCTTTCAACTGTCCTCGGAAGGTCAACTATTAATTTAATTACTCAAATTCTACCAGTTTCTCTATATATGTTAAATTAATCTGTTTCCTTTTGTTCCTTGTTGGCTAGCTCTTGTAAAATTAATGTAACGTAAGTGTCTGTATTATGTGTATGCTGGGCAAATACACTTGCAGTTCCAGTGCCGCCGAAGAATCACTCGTTTACAGTTACACGAGGAGCTTCAATGGCTTTGCAGCAAGGTTATCCGACCAAGAAGCTGCAACTCTTGCAGGTACTTATATATGACAATTGGATTAATTCATGCAATTCCCTGCAGCAAACATGCATTGTGTTGTTTCCAGGTTAAAAATTAATCCCATGGACGTTTGGGTGGTGTGATTTGCAGAGATGGATGGTGTTGTCTCCGTTCTTCCCAACAGAATCCTCAAGCTTCACACCTCCAGATCGTGGGACTTCATGGGCTTCCCATTAAATGTATCCCTCGGTGCCCCTAGCCAGCAGTCAGACACCATCGTTGGCCTTCTAGATACAGGTATGTCCCGGCACTGCTAGCTATGATATATCTGTGAGAAAACATCAAACTAGCTATGTATATATGTATAAATACTGCTCACTAAGTCACCATTTCGATCGATCCCCATGCAGGTGTGTGGCCCGAGTCAGAGAGCTTCAGCGATGAAGGATTCGGTACTCCCCCAGCAAAATGGAAAGGCACCTGCGCTGCCAACTTCACATGCAACAAGTCCTCTTCCAAATCTCCCTCTCTTATTCCATTTCTTTCTAAATTAGCTCAAATTTTGTTGCTAAAAGTACTTTTAACAACTTATAACACTGTTGCTAAAATGTTCTGTTATAGTTTTGCTAATTGTTAAAAGTAATAAAAAAATAATTAAAATTACATTAACTAAAAATAAATTCGTTCATATATCTAAACATGAAGCGAACAATATGATACCAATGTACGTAGCTTGAGAGACCATGCATAGTCTCAAGTACTGATCTGTCGTAGATTACTTATAAGTGGTAATTTATTATTTCCTACTCATGTGAATGCATGCATGTGCGTGCAGCAAGCTGATCGGAGCGAGATTCTACAACAGCGACAACTTGTACGCCCCAACGGACATAAAATCTCCCCGCGACACGGAGGGCCACGGCAGTCACACGGCCTCGACGGCAGCCGGGCGTGTGGTCTCCGGAGCGAGCTTCTACGGGCTGGGATCCGGCGACGTGAGGGGAGCCGTTCCCGAGGCGAGGATCGCGGTGTACAAGGTCTGCTGGGCGTACGGCTGCGCCCTCGCCGACATCTTGGCCGGATTCGACGACGCGATCGCCGACGGCGTGGACATCATCTCCGTCTCCCTGGGATCCGAGATCCCCATGGAGTATTTCGAGGACCCCATCGCGATCGGCTCCTTCCACGCCATGAAACACGGCGTCCTCACCTCAAACTCCGCCGGGAACTCCGGCCCCCTCCCTTACTCCGTCGCCAACTACGCTCCCTGGTCCCTCACCGTCGCCGCCAGCACAATCGACCGGAAGTTCGTCGCCGACGTACAGCTCGGAAACGGCGTGAGCTTGCAGGGGTACTCCATCAACAGCTTCGCCCTCCTCGGCGCGTCCTACTCTTTGATCTACGGAGGAGACGCCCCCAACGTCTCCGCCGGTGCAACTCCTCTCATCTCCAGGTACTGCTTGCCGGGAACGTTGAACGAGGACAAAGTGAAAGGGAAGATTGTCCTCTGTGACGCCTTGTATGACGGTTCTAACATCATGGAAGTCAAGGGCTTGGGCACCATAATGAGCGACTTGGAGTACTCCACCATCTTCTTTGATTTCTCATTCTCCTACCCTCTCCCGGCAACGCTCGTCAGCTTGGAGGACGCTGCAAAAGCTCTCGCCTACGTTCAATCCACCAAGTAAGTACGACCATGAGATTAATTATATATTACTCAGATATGGATCTGTTCATGCATTTTTTTTATCTCTAGTACGTAAGGGCGTACGTACATTAATTGATATATGTTACATATTCTTGCTTCTGATTACTCCGATCGAGCTGGTTAATTATTGGTTAATTTTCAGAAATCCCATTGGAACAATCGTCGCCGGAGAGACATACAGAGACGTCTCCGCTCCCCGAGTTGTGTCCTTCTCCTCGAGAGGACCCAACCCTGTGAACCCTGATATACTCAAGGTATATTATATATAGTATAGCGTACGTAGATTATTTTTTGAGGATATAATATTAGTCGTCCTACGTACGTTTGATTAATTCACATGATCAGTAAGTGCATAATACATGTTACTAGCTAGTTTAGTAATAGAAAGAGATTTGATAAATACTAGCTTGGACTAATTATTTTTGGGCCTGGCTGGTATTAATTTAATTACCAGCCTGATCTGACGGCCCCAGGGGTGGACATCCTTGCTGCGTGGTCTCCGATTGCACCTCCTTCAATTTACGAGGAAGACAAGAGGAGTGTCAACTACAACATCATCTCCGGCACCTCCATGTCCTGTCCGCACGTCAGCGGCGCAGCCGCCTACGTTAAGTCCTTCCGGCCGACATGGTCACCGGCAGCCATCAAGTCCGCCCTGATGACGACGGCCTACGTGATGGACCCCCGCAAGAACGAGGACGCCGAGTTCGCCTACGGCGCCGGCCACATCAACCCACTCAAGGCCGTCATCCCCGGCCTCGTCTACAACGCGTCCGAGCAAGACTACGTCGATTTCCTCTGCAAGCAAGGCTACAACACCACCACCCTGAGGCTCGTCACCGGCGACTCCTCTTCCTGCACCGGCAACTCCACCGGAAAGGCCTGGGACCTCAACTACCCCTCCTTCGCCCTCTCAATCCAAGACGGCCAGCCAATCATGGGTACCTTTTACAGAACGGTGACGAACGTTGGCCCGGCGAACTCGACCTATTACGTGACCGTGAGTGCACCGTCTTCGATCAAGGTCAAGGTGGAGCCTACGGTGCTGGGTTTCTCTACCACCGGCGAGAAGAAGTCGTTCAGGGTGACGGTGACCGGAGGGGTTATATCCCAGGTGCCCATCATCTCCGGTGAGATCGTATGGAAGGACGGAGCCCACACCGTGAGGAGTCCTCTCGTCGTGTACACTGTGCTTCCCCCGGGTCCTTCTACGGTTGGCATGTCCATGAACAAGCCCCGTTCCTTTGAAGGATCCTCCATCTATCACAAGAGTGGCAATATTCTCCGCAGAGATTAATTTGCAGGGGAAGGGAGCTGCCGTTCGTCTTACAATAAAAGCTTAATAATGCTCTTTCAGTGTCTGTGGATCTGAATCATCTAATTAGCAAAAATAAGTCAGTGATCTTCATGGCCCACTTTGGCTTTGCTGGATCAAATTCTTGTAGCGTTGTTGCAGAGCTCTTTTCGAGCTAAGAACAAGTACTTATTATATAATTATATAATTCACCACTTGGTACTATAATTTGGTACTACCACTTGGTCTCTGCGATATTGTTACTAATTTCAGCTAGTTGCTGCGTTGTTTTAGTTTCCAATTAAGCTTGTTATTGGGGAGATATTTTAGCTAATTTCAACCAGTTGGCATGGATTTGAAAGGACGTTGAAGTCATGTTAAATCTTTTCTTACTAATTAACAAGTATGAATCTATGATGCATGGTGTTTGTGCTAAGAAAAAGTACTTATTATATTCTACTGTCTTCGTCTAAGAGTTAGATATGTTGCAACATTCATGTTGGCAGCATGTTACTTTGAGTAGTCTACTAATAGAAGTTTGGCATCTTGTATATATAATATATATATATATCCAATTAGTAGCAATATTGTTGGAACATAAGTTCTAACTAATGGAACTTTGGCTGATCCAAAAAATAGGAATATTCTCAATAAACCCAGGTTTCTACTAGTGGATTAGGGGAAATTAAGCAAGTATTAATTTAATAATTAATTATACAAATAATTATGATTGTTAACTTATATATCTGTTGTTTATTTTTACGATCAGGGTCCAGATTCAATAATTAATTTGGTCCAGTTTTGATGATACATTGGTAAAAAGTACTTATCCATTTGATTTTGAGCTTCAAATCATATAGAGACTTGATTTTTTTTTCCAAAATAAATTTAAATCAAACATTCTTTTCCATGTAAGTTTGACTTTATAGATATCAGGAAAATATTTTGTGAAGTTATTGCAAATTTTATTAAACAAGAAATGAAAATTTTAATGATGGCCAGGCAGACCATCTTTAATTGCTAGTGTTATTTGGCATCAACTGCCAAAATAAAATGTGTTGGAATATATTATAATTGCCAATCTATGTGGCTGTAACTTTTTATGGTTGGAGAAAATATGACTTCCACAAATATCCCCATAATGGTCATAAGCTCATGTTTTCCATTCCAAATCACCTTTCAATGCCCTTTAACACCTGTGAAGTCTTTCAACCGTATAAATAGGTAAAGAAACGCATGTGATTAGCGGGTTAACCAAGTGATGAAAAATAACAAAGTTTTCCCTTTTAGTTCTTCTATCCTAGATAGTATGCAATTTTTCTGAAGTCATCACTTCCAAGCGGGCATCATCGACCACAGATTTGAAGGCTTTTCAACCACCGTTCTTCTAACTATCTAGTCACTTACATTATTCAATCTATGAAATGATCATTAAGTTTGAGTACTATATGGTAGGCTCCACGTGCTTTAATCTCTCTACCAATATATTGTTAACATTGTTAAGGCACCTATAATATGATCAAAGCAAATAAAAACCCAATTCAATTTAAATTAGTGATTTAAATTTCATTCACTAACAATATACTACAATTTCAAATCATATTGTTGTACTCATCCCCAGCTCATATATTGTACTTTTCGAGTTTTAATTGAGCAAATATTTTAAATTTATATTGGTTTGCAAATTGAACTTGAGTGTTAAGTTAGCATCATTAACAAGGACCATTGAGTTGCTATATTCATATTTAAGATTATATAAGTATGGATGTAATTATTTTATGGTTAGTATAGCCTATCAAAAGGCATTGTGTGAACTTATTCAAAACTATAACCGATTTTTATACTATGCTTTAAATACCTTTTAACGTAATTTTACTTGTTTTCAAGTGGTTATTTTTGTAAAAAAAATAAAGGTCATTTGAATTTATGAAGAAAAAAGAAAAGATTCAGGCAAAATGGAAGAAAATTGACAAAAGAGCATAAAAAGTTGAATATTGGTTGCCATTGGCACTAGTGCCCAAGTCAATGTCGACTTGAACGGTTGTACCACTAGTGCCAGACAACCCCAACACTGCAAGCAGTTGAATGGATGTAATTAGCACCATAACAAAAGGACGCTTTCTATACATTTTCCAAAAGTGGGCGCCTTCAAACTAGGGAAGGTGTTACTATGGCAAGAGAATTGATGAAGATAAATATGGGTGCTACTTGAAACAAAATCCCTTGGTGCATGTAGCGTCAAAGCCCCTTGGTGCATGTAGCGTCAAAGCTGATACAAAATATGGCAAAGCAAAAACAGTACTTAAGATATTTTCTTATTAATTGGGATTCTAAGGAAGGCATCTTAAGATGAAAGGACAGCAACAAACTCAAAGAAAAGACCACATGACGCCACTAGGGTTTCATTTTGAAGTTAGAGATGCACTACAAAGCTTCATAGGAAAGCGAAAGTACTGGAGATTTTTAAAAAGGTTGCTAACAAATAAGTTGCAGGTTGTTCTCTTCCTTTCTTAAAATTGTTCTTTTGTATTCTTGAGTTGATAATTTGGATGTTGAAGCATTTGATTTGCTTTACTTCAAGGAGTAGTGAATTTCTTTTCTAGGGTTGTCGTGGATCAATTATGTGACTTCTGATTAAACTCTTTCAGATTTTTGTTTTTGAAGTTGTGTAATTATTTATATTTCCTTCACATAGTGCTTTTGATTTGCAAATTATCCAACAGTAAAATTGATTAGTGATCCCTTTAAGATATTCGGGGGGTAGTTGGGTAGACTACATGCAGGATAATATATGGTTTACTTCTTTAGGATGTCTGGACAAGGCTTCCACAATGGGGTGATAGAGAAAATGACCAAAAAGACAAATATAGTTATGATGAACATTGGTGAGGCTAATTAACTACCTATAATCCCTGGTTAACAATAAGCAGAATCTAATGTTTGAAAGTGATGTCAATTTTTCAAAGACCTAAAGCTGCAACTCTAGGCTTGAAGTTGTTGGTTATATATTTACTTTGTTTTTTAGTTCTTCAATATAATTTATTGTTTTAGCTGATTTTTGTTTGTGTTAAGTTTATTCCCATTTGTTGATTTGTAGATAAGGTTTGTAGGATACGATATTAGTATTCAGCACACAATTTCTCGTGGGAGTGATATTTTACTCACTACTTTATTACTTGTTATAATACATGTAGTTATAATTCAGATGGAAAACCCTTTTATGGGTCTAAGCATCAACCATAGATTTGAAAGCTTGTTAACCATGATTTTCATTTGCTTTTTAGTTGCTTACATATTTAGGTACACAATTGTATTTAGTTTGAGTGTGTGCTTGGTTCTGTTTGAACTGACTTTTGTAGAAATTGATTATCTAAGCACTAATGATATTAAGTGACTTGTATGGTCAAATCAAACAAAAATGTTTGTTAAGTTTCAAATTGCTGGTTTGACTTTCATCCAATAATAATCCTGCAATTTCAAATCATATTGTTGTATTTAGCCCCACTTGTTGACTTTTACTTCTAAGTCAAATTAATCCAGTGATAAATTCAGAAAGTACATATTCATGTTGGTTTTGCAAATGGATCACATATTTAAAATTCATATTGGTTTTGCAAATTAAGCTTGAGTTTTAGGTTACAAAACCATTGAGTCCCTATATTTTTATTTGTGACTTACACACTTTTGGATTTAATTAATTTGTATGTACCATATTGTTGTATAGCATATCAAGAGACATTTGAGCTCATAGTAAAATTAGTCAAGACACTTTTCTAGGTCCAAACTTTAGTTGCCTTGTTGGTTGTTGCAAACCATAGAGCGAGTTTGGGCTTTAGTAGCCTAGTGAACCATTAGAAAACCAGCTTATAGTTTCTATAGGCATTAGTTAACTAATTAATGTAGGATGTTAAATTCATATTTTAGAGCTAAGGAAGACAACTGTTAGTCTGTTGTTGAGGGTTGAGATCAGTTAAGTTACTGGTATTGGTTGGCTAAAGAAGACAACATACTTGTTATTGTAAGGTTAGATTCTTTGAGTTGTAAATGAAAGGCGAGCTGGTCCCATTGGTGCTGAGGCTCTAAGTCTTATGCAGGGGTAAAATGCTTTGTCAACTCTCAAAACAGGGCCTCTCCATGTAGAAGGTGACTCAAAAAGTTATTATCTCATGGTGTAAGGGTGAATGCTGACCACCTTGGAGATATCAATCCACCTTCAATGAAATTTGTGATTTAGCCTATGTTATCAAGTGGAAGCATGTATTTAGAAGCTCTAATGGGGTGAAATATTAACAACATGTTGTTTGAACTTTTTAAACTTCTTATATAATCAGCCCTATGGGGTTGGTTGAGTGGTTGCTTCTTTATTTAATTTTATCATATTAAGAGTGGTTGGAGAACTTAAAGAGAGAAACTCTACCTATTTATCAAATTATCAAAGTGTACATGGGTCTTCAATTTCACTTCAAAGATCTAAGGAGAATTTTTATTTATAATGTTGTATTAGTTTTATAATATATGTTACTTTGGTCAAGTTTTATTGGGTTCCAGTTGGGTTTTCTAAATTATCTTTTTTATTTTTGTTTTTTTATATGATGGAGATCATTGATGGGCCCTAAAAAATTCGTAGACGAGGACAGGAAGGGATGAACCTCTGTCACAAGGCCCACATCTGCCGATTAGTGGGCCTCTCGTTCAGGCATATGGTGTCGAGTACATGCGTTTCAGTTTCCCTCCAAAGCACCATCTTATTATTCTCTCCATAATTGCCAGTCGCCGTTGGAATTGGATTACACTTCAGAGCAGTCTTTCAGAAGGAGAGAGAAAGAGGGGTAAACTAAAAAAGCTCTTTTTTTTTTCTTTCAGTTTTCCGTCGTGTTTGTTCCCTTCTTCCTCCTCCAACTCTTTTGTTTTTCCTCCGCCGTGCCCCCTCCTCCCCCTCCTCCCCCTGCTCTCCCCCGTTTCAACATTAGATGATGGGCATGGGCACTTCTTTACCATGTCATCTCCTCCGTCCCTGCCTCGTACGTTTCGCTCGTTTGCCCCTTCCCGCCCTCTTCCTCGCCTCCGTCTCCCGATCTTTGCTTTGATTCCTTGGCCGGACGATTTCAGACGGTGATCATGTCCGACGAGCCCTCGACCCGTTTGCAACCCGAGGGATCTTCCCTCGACGAGGGCGCCGCCAAGCCGCAGAGCACCGCCACTCCTCCTCCCTCTTCTCGCAAGGAGCGGCCCCCACGTGCCTGTACTTCCCGTGCCGCCGCGCGTCTTTACCACGCGACGGTTGCCCTTGGCACTCCCAATAGCAGGGACACGGATAAGGACAAGGCCAAGGAGGATCAACCGCAGCTGCAATGCAGCAAGATCGTCACGCCCCTTGTTCACTCTCCCCCGCCTTCGCAGGTTCCCCGTTGGAACCTCCGATCAATGTGGGAGTTGGCCTCCCTTCTCAACTTCTTACATGTAATTTTATACCCTCGGACTTGGCTTCTCAGCTGCTCTTTGCGTTTCTCTCGATTCCTTTTCCTAGGGCTTACTGCTTACTGCCCTGCGCTTTTCAGGTGTTTAGACCACTTTTAAATATTGGAATTGAGTTTTCGGCTGAAGAGCTTGAGACCGCCTTAATCACGCCCAACAGCACTTTGGATGACATCCATATACCACTTTTGAAGGTCAGTGATTGGGCCATCAACATGGAGCATTTTTTCATTGTACCTTCGTCTTGTTCTTCTCGTAGTGAAAAAAAAATTATATTTTTTGCTTCAGTTAGTGTGAAAAGTTCGAATTTTTCGTCCCATACGCTTGTTTTATAACGCTCGATACAGTTGAATATTCTGGAAAGATATACAATGGTATTTCTGGTTGCAGTCTTTTATGCTATTTGGTAGTTTTGCAAAAAAAAAAAAAAAGTAAAAAAAAAGCAATGGATTTCTTTTGGTTTTTAAGGAATTAAGCTATCGTTCGGTTCATGAGTCCGTCTATCTTGGTGGGAAATGTACTCTCCAATTACTAAATACTCAGTCAGCTCCCCTCCACGGCTCCTCTTCTTGAAGACTTTTTTTTTCTTTTTCTCGCTTACAAAAAGCAAAAAACTCTCAAGGCAGGTTGTTATGCAAGAACAGCAGATGAGGTTTCATCGCTTTATATTAGATTCAAAAATTTCATTCACTAGTTTCTTTGGTGGAATCCCCTAGGTTTGCACTGCCTGGGCAGTCATTGTTTCAAAAGTAATTAAAATTGTTGTTGGTTATGTGCTCCAATATAGTATACTTTCGGGTTTCATTGTTGCTACTTTTCATGGACTAAACAAAGAGGTATAAAATGCAGGAGAGCATTTACCTAGTTGAACCTATTTTCTAGAGGTTCCACCATGCCTTGTGGCTTAACTATTATTATGTTCTCTATATAAAGGTGACTCGTTGCCTTCTGCAAGGGAGCTGCTAGTGTCAGAAAGACACTGGGCAGCATAATTGGGCTCTCTATTGAATATCTGTTTAGATTTTTTCTTGAAGTAGCTTGCATTAAAGATCCTTGCTTGTTTGCTAGACGTGAACACAAAACCTTCCTCTATAAATCCTCCATGTGCCTGTCGAGCTAATGCTTAAGTCACTTGTTAAGAATGAATAAGAAACATTTTCATAGTTTCCTGTTTAGTTTTTTTCTAATTGTTTTTGGTCTGTCATGAGTAAATGGTATGCTATTGTTACTAGTTAACATTCAGAAAAATACTCTTAGCTACTCTGCCTTATTTATTCTCTAGGCAATTCCTCCTGTTACAAGGATGGCACTGGGCCGAGCAACATGGGTGACAGTGTTATGCAGAAAGTTGAGGGATTGGTGGCATTGGGTGAGTAGTTGTTGAATTTTTTATTTCCTCTTTCTGGAGCATCTGGATAAAAAATATTGCACGAAGCTCAAGATAGGTTGATCATTTTTTTTTTGTTATTTATGGCAGGTTGCTGAAGGGGACATCCCCATCGTTGCCTCACATGGGTGAGTAGAATTAATTGCTTTGGCCTTATGCATACTTGAAGAAAGTTTATTATCTAATATATTTCTGATGCTGTGTGTGAAGGACGGAGGTTGAATTATACAAGACTCTTAATCCTGGGACTCGCGTACAGATTTTGAAAGCTCTATGTGACATACGTGTTGAGGTATCATGATCTCTACAATCTTTTTCTGTCTCTGGGAGATTCTCTTTTTTTCCTGCAAGTGTTCTTAAATTTTGTTAATCATACTGGTATATCTGGTGGAGAGGTTCTTTTAAAATTTTTAAAATATTTATGAATTGTAAGTTCCTGTTTATGCAGCAAGAGGACATTCGAAGTTTTATTGACAATTCTTTGAAGCATGGAGTACAGCTCTCCACATTTCGTAAAGAACGGATTGGAGGTGACTCACATGGAATTTCTTTCTGGTAAACCATAATAAACATGGAATCTTCAAAAACTCTTCTCTTTGTTTGTAAGAGGTTTAAAAGAGTTGAGCAGAAACTTGTGTGAAACACTGACTTGTGTAGTTTATCTGCCTGAAAATTGATAGGTACGAGGATGATCCTGTTATTGGTCATCGCCTTTACCGAGAAAGCAGGAAAATTGATGTGAAAAAAGGGAAGGGTAAGGGGGTTCCGTCCACTGCTGTTGTATCCATCCAGTGGGAAACAGTTGCCACCAATTTAGATGAATTTCAGGAAGTATCAGTAAGTTTTATTTGTGTTCATTGTACTTCATAGAAAACTCTTGCCTGCATATGTATTTAAAGAGAGTGTTACTTCTGGTGTCATCTTGAAGTAAATGATGCTGGTTATTTTAAGTAGTTATAATTATCTTGAACACTCTTTGCTGATTGTTTTCTAGGAGAAGCTTGTCTCAAGTAAAAATAGGACAGAGGCTGTTCTTGGAAAGAGGTTAAATAGTGATATTATCCCAGAGGTTGATAAGATACATAAGGTATTTATCTTTTTTTCTTTCTGAAAATCATAAGATATTTATTTCGCTTGGTAAAAACTTGTACTTGAGAAGATAATTGAGATTGATGTATTTTATAAAATATGCTGATGCTGAATCCATTATTTTCTTAGAGGAAAGAGAGGCTGCTCAAAAAGCAACATAGGCAGGCACTGCTTCTTGATAGCTATTTGAATTCAGATGGGATTGCCACTGGACGCTCTCTTCGTGACAGAAAACCTGTCACCTATACTTTTGGTAATTTGATATGGGTTTCTTTAATCGTTTGATATTTGGGTTTCTTTAATCATTGATTGTTATCTAATAAAGAGATGTTTGGTTGTTTATTTGGCCTTTTGGTATGCTTTTTGCTCATGTTTTATTAATGGGGGCCAATGGATTGAATGCTTTATCTAATATCCCAGTTGGTAGTATTTATTTGTTTTTTTTTTTTTTGAGAGTTGTGATTTATTTTTATGATTGGCCATAGTTTGTTATGATAGTTTTATCAGAATGACAAAGAAAATCTATTGATATTTTAGATCCTATTAATTGTTTTCCCACCTGGTCTTGAGCACCTGAAATGGATTGTAATAAGTCCAAGCTATCCAGTATAGTTAGTAGTATTTATTAGTTTTTTTTTTTTTGAGAGTTGTGATTTATTTTTTAGCACCTATAAAATGTGACCCATTACTGAATTTACTGGATATGTATGTCATAGAAGGATCTGAATATAGCTAGCTTTCCTGGTAGTGTTTTTTGTTGACTTTTGATTTAATGCTCTGTCAACACTTTCCTTGATAACACTTAGATCCTGGAAATTTGTGCAGTTACATTGTTTTTGTCCTCTGCCTCTCATTACTGGAGCAGCTCTAATGAAACCACTCTTCCAATGACCTGAACTGAATGTTTTGGTCATTTCCTTCTGTGGTTTGTGGTTTGGTGTTATTTCTGTTGTAGAATAGCAGCTCATACATCTAGGATAATACTGATGTAACTTTTATGGTTTTGACTCTGTTTTTAGATATTCCTGTAGCTCACCATATTTTAGGGTTTTTTCTTTAATTTCTGTAATATTCATGTGGAACTTGGAGTTGGAGAAGGGGAGAGAGAGAGAGAGAAGGAAAAGCACAAGAGATAGAGCCGTGCAAGAGAATCTTCTTTAGGAGATCAAGTTGATATTTAGCAAGTCTTTATTAAATCAAGTCATGGGTACATATCACTGTGTATTAACTCTTAAAGAGGGTGTAATGCAAGTTGCAAAGTAAGCTAAAAATGATGCTGAAATATGATAAAATTATTATTGGATACATAATAATATCATTAACTTAATAATGACATAATCAACCAAAAATAACAAACCGGGATAACTTAAGATGACCAAAGATTCCCCTGTCCACTTATGTTTTCCTTCAGCTTGGACCATAGATATCATCAAGGCAGCTAGGAATATCAGCCAGTTGCTATGTGGTCCGAACACGCTGAGTCACAATCATCCTAGACGTACAATTTTTTTTTTTTTTTAAAAATCCTAGACATAATCTCTTGTGGTATGAAATTCAATTAACCACAATGTATTGGTTCGCTTATGAAATACAAAATTAACTGAAATGAAAATCACCACATAATTGTCGCTCTTCAGTCCATAGGCTAAACCAATCTCTGTCAATTTCATCCTAAGCTATTCACTAGTTGTATGAACCATTGACCCATACTTGGCTTCAGGCTAGAACTAGCCTCTACATTTTGCTTTTTAACTCTTCAATCCACAAGATTTCCACTCACAAGAAAGCAGTAACCTGCTGTGGATTCTTTAGTTTACCTTGATCACATGCATAAACTACACTTTTGCAAACTTCAACAGTCAAAAAGGTTATGAGGATCAAAACATAAGCCCTCGTGAGGCTTTGAGATATATTGGAGTTTACTATTTTTTTTTTTTTTTGAAAGTTGTATTTTTTTTCCATGCCCCCAGGAGACTTGAACCTTGAACCCAAGACCTCCCATCACTGAGCTATGCTCAAGTTCACATTAGAGTTCACTAGATTGTTTCAAGATGTATCAGTTTGGGATTAAATCACTTGACTAATTAACCATAATATATTTGCGTGAGCTGGGCTTGTGTTATCATGGAGGTTGTGACTCTTCCAGGCGCACCTGCGGGCACACACCAAGTAGACCATGACCATGCAATGCATCTGAGATATGTTTCATGATAATAAAATTGCCTGCATTCTTTTGGCAACAAAATGGTCAAGTACTTCAAGGCATGGATGTCTTTTATTTGAAAGTGTCGGTCTAAAAACTTTTATCATCTCTAATGCCTTAAACATCATCACTCATAAGTAAATGTCATTAACATAAACCACTAGAATATTAATGCCATTTCTGCCTTTGTATGACAAATAGTGAATGATCAGTGGACTGAATTCCAATGGCAATGACGTTTTTAAGCCCATATTTGGCTTTATGGAGATGACACACTTTCAATTGCTCCCTTCACTAACATATACACCTAAAAGTTACCAGAGGAATAATTTTTTTTTTTTTTGAAAGTCAGAGAGGAATGAATTTTGATGTTTAACTAAACCATAGACGACTGTTGGCTAACCACAATTAATATAAGAATTGTACAACCAAGCAATTGGAGAAAATATCAAAGAAATCAAAACCATATGTTTGATTACAGGCTTTTGCAACCAGGTGACTTATATACCTGTTTGAGGTACCATCTACCTATATTTTAGAGTGTAAATCCATTGAAAACCAATTATGTTTGCTCTAGTAGGTAGCTCAACCAAACTCCATGCAACTAATTAAAGTACCCATTTCTTTGTATTTTGCCTATTTTCAGTGTGGGGAACATAATAGACCTTGTATTATAGATGTCAATACACAAGAAGGACAAAAGAAACCACAAAATTGAGTCATTGTGAAAAGCATACTAAAGTTAGGTTATTAGTCCTATGTCCTACGTCTACCTTTTCTTTGAGTTACTAGATGTAGTTTGAACAAGAAAGGACTTGTAGAGTTAGAAGAGGCTGTAGATGGCAGCAAAATAGCTTGTTCACATTCGCAACGACTCTGGTAGACCTGCAACAGACATGGTGGAAGTAGGAGGTGGTGGTGGTGGTTATGGTGGCTGCCGAGAAGACAAATCAACTATAGATGGCTGCCATGTAGCTTGTTGTCGTGCACAATGTCTCTGGTTGACCTGCAACAGACATGGTGGAAGTGGTGGTGGTGGTGGTGATGGTTTAGGCATTGATGGCAGTGTGGTTGATGGTTAACTCATTCAAAGATCTATAGAAGTTATGAAGACTGTACAAAAGTTCATTATTGTGAAGTACAGGAGCCTGCAAATTGGCAATCAAATATGAAAGAATCATATTTTATTGTCTGATACTATCTGAAAAAATCTTAACAAACTATTGAACTGCCCTTGTATAACTGGGGGTTTGGCTAAATTAATATGGAGTAACCCTGACCCATGTCTGCTCCATTCAATAAATGGTAAACAAGTAATTGGGTTAAAATACATGCTAACACAATAAAATATATGGTCTCTTTTTGTTTAGTGTATTAAATGGTAAGTGGAATGCTGGGTAAATTTGACACTGTTGAATGAAGATCAATTTTTTAAAATCAGGTTGGACACTACCGAAGTCCCCAGTCTATATCCCTGCTAATATCTGCATGCAACAGCTTAATTCTGATGATATTTGAGATCCTATGTTGATCTTTTGATGGAACTGACATATGCTCCTGTGTTTTTTGTTTTTGAATGATTTAAATAATGCTGTCATTCAAAATAACTGATGCTCTTGTTGCTACTAAGGTTGTATATGCATGCAATATTTGTATCTGCTTGTTTGCCTATTTTGGTGTCTTTTATGTGCCTTCTATTCTTACAAGTCCGAAAGAAGAAAACAAGAAGGCAATGATTAGTGATTAAGTGTCTTGTGCATATTTAACAACAATGCATCATAATTTTGTATTTTGTAATTTTTGTTCTTCTCTTTTTGTTTCTGTAGTATGCGTGCCTCTTGATTTCTGATGGTTATTTTTCAATTTTGCAGATGACTATGACCGGTCAATAAATGAGGCCATAAAAATCACCAAGTATGCAACTCTTCACCTTGAGTTACCTCCTATTGATATCCCCTTGTTGATTTGTATTATATGCATGTGACTTTGTCCTATAATTGCCAATTATCTAAAAATGGTAATGTTAATACTTGTATGAAAGAAGTCCAAGACCTCTCTAGCCTATTGTCAAATTATGGTAGCCTTAGTAGTTGGATTTGAGAAGCTCAAAGCCTATGATTTTTAAATAAGTTGTAGCTTAGAAAGTGTTATTCTTTACTTATAATTTTATGTATTTATGTGTGGCTAGTATATCACATGTGGTTATTGTGCATTTTAGGAAAAGACAGACCTCACCTGAAGCAGTTGTCAAACGGGAAGCCATTTCTAAACCAGAGGTCTCTTCGAATGGAAGCAAATGGAATGGTCTTCCTCAAGGGTTTCAACATGCATTTAATGGTACCCCATCTCCGAAGTCAACTGATCATGATGAAACTGACGAAGAGCATAAAGCTGGATCTCTGGATCGCAAGTATAGTTTAACTATCTATTAATTGTATCTCATAATTATTTTTTGTCTTATCTCTGTCTTACTTTATGCTATTATCAAGCTGTAGTAATCGGCGGAGACAAAGACCTCAAAGGTACTCAGAGAAGGAGTTTGTGGAAGCTATCTCTGATAATGAGGCAGATTTTGACAGTGATGATGATATTGTGGGTGAAGCAGTGTATGATGATGAGTATCTCAGAAGTCGGAAACAGAGAAAGGTGTCGAGCAGCTCAGAGGGTGATGAGGAGTATAAATGGGAGGAGGAAAATGCTGAAGACGAGGAAGAGGAAGAAGATGATGAATCTTTGAGTATAAGTCATGATGAGGAAGAACCACGAAGATCCAGAAAGGTTCCAACTCGTAGGAAGGGAGCAAAAACAAGATCTGTTGATGAAATTCAGTCTGGTCTTCGGCGAAGCAAGCGAGCCACTCGGACACGCATTGACTACAGGCAGTATGAAATGTCAGATTCAGACACAGATTCAGTAAGACACAAAAAGGCTACTGTGTCTGAGGGGAATTCAGATGGAAGCAATAATGTGGAATATACAGGGGAGAGTCAAGATTCTGAAGAAGATGGAGAGGGGCATAAGGAAATGAAAGCTGATCAGTCTGCCTCTGGTTATGTTGAGTCAGTTCACAGAGAGGAAACCCAACCTCTTGAAAAAGTCAGTGGTCCACCTGATCAAGGAACTGAAGTTGCACGGAAAAGACGGTTTCTTGACCTTAATGAGCTTGCCCCAGGTACTGGCTTTGAAGATGGATCCTCCACCATGATGAAAGACGAAGATGTTAATTGATTGATTTTTTTTTTCTTGAGGAATGGTGTATCTTAATATTCTACAAAGCAATGTATGATACTTCTAAATTTTGGTAGCTCATGAGGGGCATTATTGAGTTCCTCTCTAGCAACTGAGAAGGCGTATGGAAACAAACACGTCGGATGTACTTATATTAGCTGGTTTAGAAGGGAGCGCAGGTGTGTAGATAGGTAGAATTTTCTTGGAAGCCTATTACCTGAGGTAGAAATGCTTATCAGTTACTGCTTTCTGGTTTGCGTGGTCTGTGCCTGTTTGACTAGTCTGGTGCCTGTTTGACTGTCTGGTACCTGTTTGACTATTCTGGTGTACAAGATCTGCATAACCCTGCCTTTTATTGCAATGTCATTGATGTGTTTGCAAGTAGAGCAGTTGGCTCCAACTCATGGTAATGGTATTTTCTCCAGCCGAGGTAAAATCATTTTAGATCTAGTTAAAGTATTTTAGTTTTTTTTTCCCTTTCTTTTCTTTAGCTCAGCCTTATGCTGCTGTTGTATTATTAAAATTATGCAGGAAAATTCTACTTGTAACTCTGATTAAAAAACAGTTTGTGACCTGTGAATCAAAGTTAATTTTCAATTATAATTGTTTTGGATTTCCAACCAAGACGAGTTACCCAGGGTGGTGTGTTTCTTTTCAAATTATACTCTGTACTGATTTTAAAACCATTTTGTTTCTTGTGTGGGCATTTCAAATAGTGAAGACGTTTGTATCAGGTGCAGCTCTCTTGGTCAGCATTTTAGTACATGTGGAGGAATTAGCAATTTTAATTCAGTCATCAAAGACCAGGCAAGTTCCAAGTTGACAGTTGAAAGTTGATGATCTTTATCGAGCTATTTGTAACTAGATTTATGGGCATATAGATTAAGCTATTGAATGTGAAAATAAGTTTAAATGGATGGCTTTTCCTGTTGGTTCTGTTACTGTTTGATCTTTACCCTGAACCCAAGATCTCTGTCAGCCAATTAGTTAATGTGCGTGAACTGATGCATCTGTGTACTTAGCTTTTCCGAAACAAGTCCAGTTTGTGGACTGTGCTTGCATCTGGTTTTGTGCTTTAAATTCTGCGGAGGCATGAACTGTTCGACTCGAAGCTAGTGTATTCTTTGGAACAGGTGAAGGAGATATCATAAGGTTCATATCAGTAAAACCTATTTGACAACTTTGAAGGTATTTTTGCTACCTTTCTGGGAGAAGGTTATTGGAGCTATTTGGGAAAGTAAAGTCTACTATGCGAACAAAATGGGCAATGTAAAGACATGAGAGAAGGTGAGTTTGATTGGTAGAGACATGAGGGAAGGTGTTTTTGATTGGTAGAGACATGCGGGAAAGTGCTTTTGATTGGTAGAGACATGGGAGGTGTTTTTTATTGGTAACGGCATGGGGGAAGGTGTTTTTGGATGGTGGAGACAGGGGAAAGGTGTTTTTGAATGGTGGAGACAGGGGAAAGGTGTTTTTGAATGGTGGAGACGGGAAAGGTGTTTTTGAATGGTGGAGACAAGGGAAAGTTGTTTTTGAATGGTTGAGACTGGGGAAGGTGTTTCTAAATGGTAGTGACCTAGGAAGGTGTTTTTGATTGTTCGTAAACAGCACTTGATGGTATTCTGTGATGTCTTAACTCGCAGAGAGCATCTCGTTGTTTGAGAAGAAATTTTTAGTGTTGTTTGAGAAGAAATTTTCAGCCACGAGAAATCTTTTGATTGAATGTTTTCATATGGGGAATATTTTGTAGTTTTTACATGTTTCGAATAGTGCTTGGATAGTTATTAATTGAAAATTGCCTGAAGTGATTGCCCTATTCCTTTTTAGAAAGACGCAGGCCGAATGTTTTACCATTGCTACTTAGTGGTAGAAGAAAATGTAACCTTTATAAAGTCGTATACAAGAGTCCTACTGGGTGAATTTGATAAAAATGGTCCTCCGTTAAAGTTAAAATGCAATTGTATTATGCAAAAACGTTAAACAGCAGAGAATACAAATTATACAATTTTGTACAAACTCCACTAATTTGATATTTGGGTACAAATTCGAACTCTTCACGCTTGGTCGAGGAATTTCAGATCATGAAGAAACTTGGAAGTAGCATTTCAGGAATGAAGTATAATGGAGAATGTAGAAATAGGAGGACTATGAACTTATGAAACTTAAGAAACTTTTATTGAAGTGTTCGTCCCTGAAGAAGACGGGGTCGTCTCGCAGATTACACAAACGAGACGAAAACACAGCAGCCGCGTTGAACGGCGTACATGTCCCCTAAATTTCAAAGATACAAAGTCCACGCGACCGCAGCATGCCTGGGGAAGCTTTTCTTGTTATTTTAATGGCGACTGTTAGAACTTTGATCAAACCCATATTCTCGTCGACGGTCAGTCGAAGGTAGCGCGGTAATGGGACGAGACGCTTTTCCACACTTCCACTTCAACGACCAGAGCATCTTGACCAGTTCCATGGCGCCGCCGTCGGACTGGCCTGAGTCTCTCGACGATAAAGAAATGTAGTTGGAGAAACTCAGACGTACGGTTCGTCTGTCCTGTTTTTGATCGTTCGAATTTATATATAGGCACCGATCCATTAGCAAGGAGAAGAAGACACTGAGAACGATCAAGAAACAGAGTCGCCTTCAAGAAACAGAGACGATCAGGATCGCAGGGAATCAAAGAGATTGGTAAGAAAATAAAGGAAAGAGAGATGCCGAGCGGAATCTTGGAGGTTCAACTCGTCGATGCGCGTGGTCTCCGGAATACCGATTTTCTGAGTATGTTTTCCTTCCCCAGTCTCTCAATCAAACTGCTATTAATTGGCTTTTGTTAAACTGACCTTCTTCTTCTATGTTTGCATTTGCAGACAAGATAGACCCTTACGTGGTGATACAGTACAAAACCCAAGAGCGGAAGAGCAGGGTTGCCAGAGGTGAGTCGGATTAAGAGACGAAGAACGCCGTTTACATCACCAATTCTCCACGATCTACACTATTAATCCCATATTCTGAACCTCCTCATTTGATTTTCCCTGCTGTAGGACAAGGTAGCAATCCCGTTTGGAACGAAAAGTTCACTTTTCCAGTGGATTATCCCGGAGCTGGTAACCAATACAAGCTCGTTTTCAGAATCATGGACAGGGACATTTTCTCCAGGGATGACTTCGTCGGCGAAGCCTCGTAAGGATCTATTATACTGCTTGCAGACCATGATATTATATCTAAATATATATAAGGAACAAACAAGTGCCATTTTTCTATTATGCTACTAAAGAGCATGAAGCAGATGAATGAATATTGAATGAATAAAATGCAGGATGTATATAGAAGAAGTGCTGCTGCAAGGAGTGGAACGAGGAAAGGTAGAGCTTCTTCCTAGCAGGCAAAGGGTAACTCTTGCCGATAAAACTTATTATGGGGAGATTCGGGTCGGCGTCTCCTTCACCCTGAAGGTACATGATCATCCTTAATTCTTCTACGCAAGCAACCCATTTTTCTACACAGTATTATTGTATCTAAATTTCGGCCACGGATTTATTTTGTGGTGAAAATCTGGTTGAACAGACGGATCATGAGGACGATCAAGCAGTATACGGAGGGTGGAAACACAGCGGTTGATTCGAATTCGAATCAGAAGTGCGTCTTTACATTCATTTGTAAACCGATGTGTATTTCGAGAATATTAAGAAGAGCAACTGTAGATTGTAATTTAGCCATTATCTATTGACAAATTCTTTTCATATCATATCATGTCAAAATAAACGACGGTGACATTGCCATAAAATAGTGTAAGATTACTTGCCGGCACCAATTCGGCCAACCCAACTCACGTTTCGAATTCCGGACTCGGCTCGAGTCCGAGGAAATTTTATTATCACTTTGCCTGACTCGTCCACAAACTTGAAAATTCGACTCAGCTCAGCTTAAATTTCTTTGATTCGATCGATTCTTAATTAATAGTTAAATTGCGACTCAGCCCAGGTCAGCTCACCACTTGACCCAGTCTTCTTTCGGAATAATTATTGAATGAGAGGTGATATAAGTACTGGACCTTTTTATTTCCACGGCTTTACATTCTATCGGTGATATAAGTACTGGACCTTTTTATTTCCACGGCTTTACATTCTTGTCCACGTTGCAGTCCAAGTAAGAGAATCTCGAAAATAAAATCTGCAAGATTTTATTTTTTCTAATAAAATATATCTCCTTATTCTATGAGTAAATCCTAAATCCTAAACCCTAAACCCTAGATTTTCTCTTACTTAGACTACCAATTATGCAGCCACTTCACAATGTAAAACCTCCAAATAAAGTCAAGAAGTACCAATATAGTTTTTATTATTGAATACGTTGTGTTATATTTATGTTTAATCTTTAAATGGGTTACCCAATACCAACCCAAATTCGAACTAGGCAAGTACAACCGTACAAGTTTAAAGTTGTAAAATCATATCATGAAAAAAATGATATCAGTAGTGCCATATTTTATATGAGGCTTTACATCGTGGTAGCCTCTAAGGAAAATAGATTTGACTTTATCTTTTACTTGGACGCCAATGAGGACTTAATGTCTATAAACCCTCACAGTTAAAATATCACTACTTATTTTATAATCAGATAAAAATATAAGTTAAGTTATTTTAATTAAAAAGAGTTTAAGATGACCTGACCTTACCGGATGTCCCAACAAGCATAAGAAATTAAAGGTTCAGGCAAGATTAATCCAAAAGAAAAATGATATAGTATTTTCACATTTTACTACGAGGTTCTACATCTGATGTAGCCATCTTCCTAACATCCTAGTGGGTAAGTAATCTTGATAAGGTTTAGAGTTAAGAGTTACCTATAGAAATTCTATTTTATGTCTTGGATAGCCAATTGGACGCCAAACGTCACGCTGTAAAAACTCAGTAAAAAATATCTTTTTATTTAGAAAAATGATTTAAGGTTTAGGATTGCCGTACGCATATCACACTCGTTTGGCAGTCCAAATTAGATTTAAGGTTGAGATTTGGAACATAGATCCGAGTTTAGGCATGTCACCACTCATCTATTTAATAGTAGAAAAAGTAGATCTTCTTGGTTGGACGAATGAAAAGACTTATCCAACACGAAGAACAAGAAAAAAAAGAAAAAAACAAGAAATTTGCCGGCTATAACATTATTAATATAAGTTAAAACGCAAGAGTCAAAAGTCGGTCATGATAAGGAGTATCCCAAATTTCTTTCCTATCCTTTGAAGTTTTAACCCATGTTAGAACCCACTCTAACCGTATGTAATAAAGGAATTTCAGTGAATGCGTGACCTAGTTATTAGGATCAGATCTAAAGAGCCATAAACTAATAGTTAAAGTGTCCAAGTCTGCAAGCATTTTTCTTGTCATTTTCACCGGTAATTCGTCACTTAACCATTACGCCAACTAAGATTAATTCTCCAAACTGGTGGCTGATCCATCGGTACTAAACCATGATATGGAGTTAGTAACCTCGTTCATATTATTTCAAAATAATATATTATAAAAAAAAATATATATATTTGGGTAGTGACGATTTTTCTAATAATACCATTTCATCACCATCCCTAATTCGAGTTAAGCCATTTTAAAGTTTAAACCCAATTAAGATGGAATAATTTTCTTTTATGGAAGTTACGAATCTGCCCACAACTCGACCCAGAATACCAGAAAACCAAATTCATTAAATACCATACCTGTCGTGGCCGCTGTCGATTGGCCCCATTCTCTCAATCGTAGACCTCGCATTCACTACCGAGGTTCCAGAAAAAAACAAAACAACCCAATACGTATCTGGGCCCCACCCAACGACAGCGTCTCTCTCCCAGTTATGAGGACATCAACGGTCGCGATCGCTTCATAGCCTGTTTTGGTAGACCGCGCCGATGGATCACCCTTTCACGTGGTCTCTCATTCGCGCCATAAATTATCGAGCCAAATTCCCATCTTTGTCTCTCTCTCTCTCTCTCTCTCCCCCTCCTTACCTTCACCATCTCTCTCTCTCTCTCTCGTCCTGATCGACGCAGTCTCAGTTCTCTTTGAGGTTTTCGGAAGAACCCCTTTACAGATTTCTTCAATTGGGGACCCAGAAAAAAATGAAGAGACCGCTCTGCGTCTGCTTCTTCCTCTTATCCGTGTTGGCTACCGTTGTCACGGGGGAACCCACGGTTTTTGAACTGCTCCCGCAGTATGGACTCCCCAGTGGTCTCCTCCCGGATGCCGTCACTTCCTACTCCCTCACCGACGACGGAAAATTCGTCGTCGAGTTGGAGAGACCCTGTTATCTCCACTTTGAATATCTCGTTTACTATGATCGGCGGATCACCGGCACGCTCAAGTACGGCTCCATTACCGACCTCAAAGGCATACAGGTGAAGAAGCTCTTCTTGTGGCTGGATGTCGATGAGATCAGGGTCGATTTGCCGCCCAACGACTATATTTACTTTCAGGTTGGGTGGATCACCAAGAAGCTCGGAGTTTCCCAGTTCGCCTCCGTCCGCTCCTGCAAATCATCGGTAACTGTTTTCTATATCCTCTCTTTGCTTTCTATCGAGCTTGGTTTTTTTTTTTTTTTTTTTTTTTTGTCCCTTTCCTCGGTTGTTGATATGTGATTTCACCAAAATGATCTGCTTCGGGGTAATATATATCGTTGATGAGAAAAGAAAGGAAAGAAGATAATAAACTTGAGCGCGAATCAAAACTCTCTGATTCGCTATAATTTAACTCTTTCTCCTCGCTACGGTGTAGTTTTTTTTCTGTACTAAAGTCGATTTATTCTAGCTTTTGCATCTTTTAAATACTATATTGCTGCGGTACTATAAACTCTAATCTTTCTCTGTTTAGATGGATATTTGATGTGTGACTCTCTGCAGACGTTATTATTTTCTATGGTCGTTTTGCCTGACCTGCCAATTAATCGAATCCTTGGATAATCCTCTAAGTGATGAATTTTTTCCAGTGTGATAAATTGAAATAATGGTTGTTGCTTCCTTATGCCACTCCCACTATTGTGAAAACAAAATTGTAATTTATTGGTGATATATTTGCAAAAAGGTTCATTGTAGCTATTTTCACTCGATCCATTGGTACCGTTGTGAACAAACCTTCCACTCTCTGAAAGTTTTGAGGTTCTTTCGTGCTTTGCTTTTGTGGTGCATTTTAGTGTGGATACAGGGTATTAGTACAGGTCTCGTATAGGTTTTACTTGACTGGTTAGATAACTCGAAGATTGTTTTCTAAATGAATCAATTCCAATGGAAATGATAATCACGGAATAGTGTAGACTACCATCACTTGCTTTGATGATAATTTTTTAGGGGTTTCTTGTTTGGTGCTGCCTATTTAGTGTGCGGAAGTTGTGCCAGAATTATTTATGGTATCCCTAGAACAAACTTGTAATTGAAGAACTTAGTGGATGATTAGCATTAGAACTATGATTCAGTTTACCTCTTTCTGTCCATTTGTTGCACTGGGACTTATTACCTTCCATCAGTCTGAAAGTTGGATCACATGGAGTTGTTGTCTTGCTTTATCTTCTGGACTGTTTTTAAATGCATAGTCCGTGATATAAGCTACTAGGAGAACATGAGATATGTATCTGTTAGTGCACTGTCCGGGTATTCTATCAGATCAGAGCATAGCATGTATAGTTTTAATCTAAAGATATCTCCAGCAAGTGCTGACCATTGAAGTTGACAACCAGGGCATAGATGTTTTCCTTAGGTTGTATGGAATCAGTTGAATTCCCAATGTGAAGTCATTCCAAGAGATGTGGAAATTTTCACTGAGCTTTACACTAGAAGCTTACCAGCGTAATCTGACTATCTTAGTAGCCTGTGAAATCAGCGAGAGAAGATTTGCAATAGATGTCTTAAGGATTTATTTGTGAAGTTAGGAGGTAGAAACAAGTTGTATGTTGCTATGAACTAATGTACTGTCATATTCTAATTCTAATTGTAGCTATACCATTTACTCAAGTCTTATTACACAGGTCAACTCATTCGTACCATGTCTACACTTAAAGCAAATGACTCTTAAGCATTTCTAGTATTGATTTCTTATAGCTGACATTGGTTTCCAATATTGCAGGTGTCAGAATCCTGGAGAGAAATTACCATGCTCCTTACAGAATAGATTAAAAGTGTACGTGTACCCACTTGTGAGATTGTCAGGATAACTGGAACCTGCATTCTGCTCGTGAAATGCTTATATGCTAGTTTAGGACAATGATGTTAAATGTATGTATATGTGGTAAGCAGAGTAGTCTTTTGTCAATTCTCTGAAAAATGTCAATGGACAGCACTCAATGTGTGAGACTGGCAAATATATCAGTGCAATTAAATAGAACCCTTTCATACACGAGATGTATCTGATTAGAAAGTACTTAATTCTACGGTCCCTTGACACCTGATATACTTACAGTAATCAGAAGGAAACCTGCTCTTCTATTAATTGACAGGTGATTTGATTCTTTTTTCTCTCCCTAAAGCATGTTTCAAGTTAAAAAGATGAGAAAAACAAAGCAACTTTGAGTATATTGGAGAGTTAATCAAACCATTTGTTGTGGAATTCTTCTTCTTCTTCTTTACTCTGCAAAAGTTGCCCTTGTTACTAAAAAGTAGAGTAGGATACTGGGATTGAAAATTATACTCTCTCCCTTTAGTCAAGAGTTAAGAAAATATCATCTCTATATGTTTTATATTATATAAGGTAAGAGGTAATAAATAAAATTTTAAAATAGTCCATAAATATTGATAAAACAAAAGAAATCATAAGATTGCATTCAAGTAAAAAGATTGCAGCCAAGGTCAGACATTCAAGCTGAGGTATTCTCCCTAAAACTCCAAGAGGTGCAGGCTGAATATTGGAAAGAAGTGTAGGTAAGGGTTTCGGAAATCTTTAGTAGAAAGCTTAACTACTTCCCTGCTCTTCTTTGGAGCAAGTCCATTACTTTTTCACGTCTTCCTAACCAAGGGTTACTTGAAGAGCACTCTCATTTCTTGTCTTTTCTTCACTTCTTTATTTTCACGATCTATCAATTGTTTGAAATAAGTTAGAACTATCCAACGGGAAGGTCATTACGTGGATACAAGTTCCTTGTAGTTGATTGCTTCTAAATCTTGATACAATTATCCAGATTAAGACTCAAAATCCAGTCTGGGATTATCTAAGGCTTTATAGAAATTCTTTGTCAAATTTGTATAATTCTTTGATCAATGACACTTAAAAGGTGGCGGTGATGGCACCTCTTGCATCCATGCCAGAGATTAACGTGTCATCAATGACCAAATATGTTTTTATTCCTAACAGTGTTCTTTTCTCATTCTAACCGAAGTGGACAATATATGAAACATGCTTGAACCCACTTAAAATATATTTTTTTTCTGTTCTTAGTGGTCATTTGGAATATGAACTATTCAAGCTTCATATTCACAATGTCTACAAATGGGATTACTGAACAAAATTTTACTAATCTGATTCTACTTAGGTTTGATTGTTCGTAAGGTTCTAAATTTTAATGTACTCGATCATTTTAATCAAATCCTAGCGCATAGATTTCTATTCGAAACTTTGCATTCAATTGTGTCTTCAAGTTGTCTACATTCTCCAATTCAAATTTTATTGACCTTCTAATAGTTTTGTCTTTATTTTTTTTTTTTGTGTGTGGAAGAGAATTTCTTATTTTGAGTTTAAGGTACAAATAGATGATTTTATGGCTCAAAATGTTAAGATATCTTGTATAGAATCAAGCACTCTGAATTTTTTTTCTTGTGCCTATTTCTAGATTCCAAGACAGTTTCTGAAATTTTGATTTAAAAAATTTTAAAATCCTAAGTAGTGTCATAATTCAGCTTAATGCTTTCTAGCATGTTTGGAAAATAAAGACATGTTTTGAAATAGAAAATGATTTTAGTATTACCAGTTAGGCTTTAAATTGTGATGTGGCTATCCTCCTAGTAGTCCAGTTGGTAGTCAAAATAAGATTTAGGGTTACCATAGAATAGGAAGATAAATCTGACTTTATCTTCTACCTGGATTGCTAACAAGGATGCTATGCCACGAAGTAAAGTCTTGCTGTAAAATATGGTAATACAGATATCACAACTTGTCGAAATATGAACATTTTTTACTAATTGTACATGCCAAATGGAGGTATCATTCAACAAATACCCATTTGGGAGTTAGAAGCAGAATTTTGCTTCTCAAGCCTTTACTTGTTCCATTATCAAATTATACTAACCAACAACCACCAGAAAAAGAAAAAGAAAAAGAAAACGAAAAAGAAAAAGAAATGACTAGGTAGAAAATTTTAAATGAGAATATATCATTTCAAAATTTTCACCTTTAATCCCTAGGAGGAATTTAGTAACCACTCGTTGGATAACTTCCCATTATAATTCATTAGGTGAGGCTTTAGCCTTAGGATCTTAGATTCAAATAAAATGCTCCTATGATTCGTCTTTTCTTAAACATAGATTTCTCCGTTAAAATCTTTTAGTATTCCACGTAGATTAATACTATGCGACGGCAGCCATGCACAGTTTTTGCGCACGTCCCCTTCACAGGGCATTATTTTAATACAAGTAAGATATGTCATAAACTTAACACCTTTTTGATCTTTTCCTAACAACTTTAGGAACGCTGAAAGTTGCTTTACTACACAATTGAAGAGAAAACATACTCACAGGCAGTTGGGAAATCAAACTAAATCTCTATGACTACGCTCATAATCAAACCCAAAGTTAGCAACCTTATCATGCTCCTCACAGATAGCCTTACTACACCAGGGGCGAGAAATGGCTGGAAGCGTTGCATTTTTGCGGAACTCAGTAAAGAAGGCTGTAGCACTTGAAGCCTTTGGATTCTTTCAAAGTTTCTTACAGAAAACACGGCAATTATGCACAGAATATTATCAAACAGGTAGTATCTTTTACATTAAACATTGGGAAAATGGAAAAGAAAGACAACAAAATACATCATCAAATTTGTTATGTGAAAACGCTTCATTTTTGCGCAAAGACAGTTGATCAAACATCAAGATAGAATTAACCGCAGTATCTCCCCAGAGTGCTTGAAAGATTTCTCAGTTTCATCTAAACAATGGTTCTTCTCTTCTCTCGACCAGTGCTGCATATGCAATTATTAAGATCTCATATCAGGTATCTTAACAAAACTTGAGACCAAAAGGCAAGTTGTACGTTGGCTGCTGATTATCAATTACCTCTGCAACTTTGTTGAGCTTGTCTCTGACATTTTGCAACAGTTGAGAGAGATCGCCTTCCCACTTGTAGAAATCAAGCTCCTTGTTGTCCAAAATTTTCTGAGCCACCTGCATGCCAGAGAAAAATAACTTGCAGGGATATGCTCCTAATTGTCATTCAGCATACCTTCCATTTTTTTGAGTTTTTAATTTTTTTTAAAAGAGTTAAAATCAAAGGAGCATTTTTGTAAGCCATCCTCCTGAGTGCATGTGCACGTGCACATCGGAAAGGGTAAGAACTCTTTGAAATGTTAGGATTGAATGATGTAGCCAATTAGTTTTCCACTACAGAAATGTCCATCTTAATAATATAGATTGAATAGACAAAGGACACAATTTTTTTTTTCTTTGAGAGCAGAAAAGAGACGCCTTTGTGTACAGAGGTGCATTTTTGCAGGACAAGAGCACATTCGGGTGCTGAAGCTCAAACAATTTGGATTACACCAACGCAAATAACACAAGGCAACATATTAGGATTTTTAAAGAGGGTGATCTAGCAGGTTTTAGACCAAAATGGATACAGACATCTGTATTGGCCAAAATGTATAGGATCTTGAAGGTACCCGATACTGATACAGCAAACATTGTTCTTTGATGCTTGCCCAGGACTGCAGGAGAAATCTATAATAACTCCTATAATTTTTTTTTTTACAAATAAAATGGGGAACATACTGCAGTAAAAAGAGGTTAAGAAATCTTTTCAAGAGGAATTACCAGTTAGAGCCTTAGAAGCATCACTGACCAAAACAAAGGAAAAACCCCAAGGAATTTGCATACTATAGAAATAGTGTTTGTTTTGCATAAAAGTTACAGGGTAAAGGCCATGGTTATTATAATGGCTAGTTTAAGCTATACTGTTTTTTTCTTGTTTGTTCTAACTTGTCCGAGGAGACATGTAACTTTCCCAAATATCAATTATTATAAATAAGAGTTAAGGGGGAGAGGCTCTCTAAGCACTTTTCTCCTCTATATCCTTGAACTAGGACCTTTCGTCTCTTCTTCTCTTCCTCTCTTCTCTTACATTTGCACCCGCTATTCATGAGTATGTTGAGGCCTTAGAATTTCTTATAATAGATGGACCTAAAATATGGGTTACCTTACAAAACAATGGCGAAGTACATATAAGATGATAAAATACCTTTTTCCCAATCATCCGGCCTCCGGCACTATGAGCAAAGTATATATTATAGAAGTGGCATATGAATGCTGGAGGATCCCTTTCAGCTAGTTCCTCAAGATATCGAGCATATGAAGTACCAGGACTAGATGGCTTTGGTATGACATGACCTTGTGCCTTAAACCATTCCAGATCTCTGGCCAAACTTTCTGATCTTTCCAAACCTGTATTTCTGAACTCTGCATCTGTAATCACGTGAAAAGGAAAATGATGATCAGCCTAACAAGATAGGAAATGAAGTTTTATAGACACAGTTTTGTGTTCAGTTTGAGAAACACTTTCCTCTTACCCTGAAGCTAACCTACAAGTTTTTTACTAAATATTAAATATACGACAGCAAGTTTCCACACCCAGTTTTTAATTTCACAAGAGATCTCTCTTCTGATTTTGAAAAGTAAGTCCAGGAAAGTATTGTTGTTAAAAGATGTGCACACAATGTCATTGTCGTCAGTGACTCAAGTAATGTGATAGGGTGGTGTAAAAAGAAGTCAAAGCAGCCATGGAGATTATTAGGAGATCATGGATTTAGCTAGGAAGTGGTTGAGGAATGGATCACAAGAGCTGCCGGGTTGCTCTTCCATCCCTTGTCGTGAGGGATACCCCTCCTTTGTAACTTGATTGTTTTATCTTGCTTTTATATTGGAACTACCATGAGCTTTCCTCGAAAATAAAGAAGGAAAGAAAAATAAAAACAAAAAAAAAAAAAATGTGCTCACACCATCATCGAGGAAAAAAAATATTACTTCTCTTAAATTCAAGGGCATTTATACAATTTGTGATGACACCATAAAAACCCTTTTGGACACAGTGAAACACTCCTTGCATGGAGAATCTGAGGTGTTTAAGAGACATTAGGTAATTTATTTCTAGATTTGACGTCTGGTCTTTCATTGGTTTTGTGACTTGTTCTTTTTTTTTTCTTGAACTTATATGACTTGTTCGATTTAAAGGCACCTAATAAACGAAATTATATGCAACAGTTTCACAGCAAGCCCTAATTTTCTGATACGGTATCATAGCAGGTTTGTAAGTGATGAATGGTTACCTACAGAGACCATGGTTTATCTCTCCTAGGGTTCCCTTTGGTTTTCTATCTTCCATTTCATTCTTTCTCAGTCTTAGTTCATTTGCCTTCTTATGTTATTCAATTTCTCTTTGGTTTCTTTATGAATTTAGCTTTTTTTGCTTTAACACACAAATTTTTTAGTTCCAATTAATGCACTCAAGAAATAAAAAACCAGCTTTTCTGTCGATCTACCCCCTTGCTCAGTCCTAAAACAAATAGACTGGAGTCTTTTTTCATTGTCAACACCAATAGTCTATTTACAGCCAATAAATTCTTTCAAAAAAAGACGCTGAGGTCTTCCAAGCATTCATTAGACATCCAGCCACTTGTCGTTGTTGTTTTTATCAAAGACTTCATCACTCCATGTCAACACATTTCAGGTGTCTTAACAAGTTTATTATTGCCCTTCTCTGTTCCATTTTCCTTTTCTGCTCAGTGGGTTATGATCTAAAGATGACAAACTATTGTTGCTTAATGACCTTCTTCCTTCAGGAAACTGGTGATTGTTCATCAAATAGCCATGGAGATTTCTGCCATGATGTATCATAACATTACCTCTTGTTCTGTACTTGAAACTTGGTGATGCAAAAGATGCAGACTTATTTTCACACAAAAAAAAAAAAACAGATCCAGACTTGGAAGTGATTCAAGATGTGTAAACACATTAAGTCACACCAAGATTTGCGTATCTCAAACTTATCATCCGATGGGAAAATGGTAAAACTTTCCTGAACTGGTTGCACTCATTTTCCCTTTGTTAACGAGAAACTTATCAAAGCTAGAATTACCTATAGAAGATGGAAAAGAACATAATCAAACCAGTCTTCAAGGAAATGAATTGAATATTGTCACGGTCGATGTTGGAGCTGCGGCGAGTACCACTAAAGCACTAGAGCAATGCTGTCCAAATTTGGTAGGATATCTGTGTGAGGCTAAAGCCAAACCTTTTGTCTCCAGCATCACTCCAGGTTTCATTGCCATCAAACATGCTCCTTGCATGGAGAACTTGAGATGTTTATGCGAAATCAGGCAGTTCATTTTAGATTTCTCTTCTAGTCTTTCATTAGTTGCATTATATGTACTTTTGCCACTTCAAAGTCACAAAATTAATTATATTATACACAATAATTCTACAGAAAATCCTAATTTTCTAACAACTTCCATCTCAAACACCCTGCAATATCCTCATTTTTGTGCTTCACTACTACAACAGTCTAAAACAAAAATTAAACCATCAACAGGGCATAATAAACAACAAACCATTGAAGAACTATATTGACAAACAAATTGTCCTCTCAAAAAATATGCACACGTTGTGGAGTAGAAGCTCCATGCTGCCATACTTCAGAAAACAGAACATGATAAGGCTATATCTACTTTGGCTGCAAAAGTACTGTATTCTAAATAAATTGTTGACAAAGTAAAGGAGTATAGTACTTCTTAAATATCGATCAGGTACTCTTTTTATAAAGAGAAGCTCACAATTGTACGAGAAGCAAAAGCTTAAAATCTAATGAAACAAGCTAGGGGAATCCCTTACAATAAGAGGTAGGAGGGAACCTGCTCTCCAACTAAAGAGCAACAAAAGAATTTTTCATTGCGTAATACAAATCCAATTACACAGTACATTTACAGAGAGATCCAACAAGCCCCTAAAGAAATAAGCTAAGCACCAAGGAGGGGGTGGAATTGTGGCACCACCAACTGATAACAATGCTAAATTTGACTCAGCCAAGAGGGGACCAGAGAAGCTTTGTCGAGGTCAAGCAAGACAATATCAAAGGACCAGCATAGCAACGGAGAGTATTACCAGAGGATCTCAGATAACTCCCCGCAAAACCAAAGAGAGTTATATATAACATAAACATGGAAAATTCACAACTTTTATAAACACAAAATTTGTTTCCATACATCTAAGGAATCTTCATCTGGTTTCTGAAGTACAAACATAATGAAATGCCCAAATAACTTCAATTAAAATGCATCCAAAGGAAGGATATTGTAAACACTGCTTTTGGTCAAAACCTTGCCTATCCAAGCTAAGATTATAAGTAGACATGTCTTGCCTTTGAGGAGTCACTGATAGGTTCTAACTTCTACGAACGCACAGATTGCAGCAGTTCAATATAAGCATATAACATGTAGCTTTATCCATGCAATATCACTTTGGCACAACACTAATGGACCTTCAATAGAGCCACGGGTAGACAAAATGATGGGAAAATCATTCTTCCTCAGACAAATTTGCCAGTGGTGATAATTTGCAATTAGAAAAATAACTCTGATTGGAATCTTTTACGATTGGACCCCCATAATAGATAATAGAAAAGAATTTGTGGCCTGTTTACTAGAAACACAATAAAATCGACATGCCTAATAGAAGACCGTAAACATAGAAGACGAATGATCAATGATTGATTTGTTTACTTAAACGTCGGCTAAATAGATAGCTCATTTTATTACCCTAAATGCTGTTGAAACAAGATAAAACAAATGAATTTTTTTCCTGCCCCGAAAACTGTTAAAAACACAGCGCTACTCAAAGTGCTCCAGCAACTTACATGAAGGATGCAAGGCCTTATCCACGATCTTCTCAAGCGTATCATAAACCAGCTTACTGTCCACCAAGAATTTGAGATAGCCTTCAATGGTGGGTTCCCATTTTGCTACAGGTTGTGTGTCGGATTTCTTCTCCCCCTCCTTAGCCTGATCCCTCGTGTGCAATTTCATAGCCACAAAACGCATTTCCTCGACGAATCCCTTCGCCTCACCTGGGTAGCGCTTCTTTGGCTTCTCTGCAGTAGTGGCGGAGGTAATAAGTGTTCTGTAAGGCATTCTTGGCATAGACGACTGTGAGAAGCCACGGCTTTTTAAAGGAACGTATGCGAAAGCAGACCGCAGTTTCTGGGTTTTAACATGGATTTCATTTGAAAATGGTTGGGATTGAGAGATGGATATCGAAGACGCCATTGGAAGAAAACACGGCTGAAACTTCAAAGAAAGGACGTGAAGGATAAGCACACTCTAACAAGTGATGGATGAAACTTGGAAGTAAGCACAACGGGGTGATGGGTACGCTTCAGAGAAGTGGATTGAAAGCTAAAACAGACGTTTACGATGGGATTTAATAATTCTTTACAGGATGCTTGCTAAACGGGACTTCACGAGGAAGCTCGAAAATAGAAGATGATGATGAAGACGAAGCGTTTTTTAATCCACTGCCGCTGAAGGAGAGGGTAAACGATAAGCGGGTGAGAATGGGAAAGGAACCGCGGGAGGTGCCCAGTGTTATAATTTAGAGTCTACCGTCGAAAGTCTAATGAAGAGAGTGCTCAGGAGACGAGGATGAGCATCTTCCAAGTATGGGCTCCGCCGCTCATCACGATTCCCTGTCGAGCTTCCGTCTAGCTTTCGGTGTCTCTTGCTCGAAAATATTCGTGGATGAGGTCGGGTTGTTTTTTATGCCAAAATTGGCACGCCACTGCCATCTTGGCCGTGCACTCGCACAAAGAACCAACGTGGCCTCACCCAGCGCCGTATGATCCATTGTAACTTGTCGTCCGGACGCGGGAAACTTATCATTACCGAGATCCTCGCTTTTCAAAGCTCCCGGTTTTTTTTTTCTTTTCACAAATTATTATGGTGTTTTGAAAAAAAATCCCTCTAATCCAATATTTTTTAAAATTCCAACTGGGCATAAAAGTGTTGTAAATTGAGGGTACCGTGCTTAGCTGAAACTAGCATAACTCTGTAATTTTTAACATGTTTAGAAAAACAATTGGGGTTATATAGCAGGTTAGTTGGAGAACCCTATGCAAAAGGTCTTGCATTCTCATACCATTACTATAAAAAATAATAATGATTCGGGCACGTATTATTTCATGAAATAATATATTTTAATAAATGTGAGTGTGCACGAATCACTAATAAAAATTAGGGTGGACTGGTTCCAGCTCAATTAGGTTAAACCGATCATATGATTCGATTTTTTTAAAAAGAATGTTCTAATGAGTGATACTGATTATGTGTTTTTCTAAATTCATTCATGATCTCTTGGATTGTTCTAAGAGCTTGAGATAAAGCTTCAAACACTCCAATCCATTCACAATTATTTGCAACAAATCATATCTTTCACCGTGGCTTTGGTTAGCTACTAATAAGGATGTGGATGACGATGATGTCTTTTTGTTGGTCTCTAAGAACTTAGATCATATTATGGTCCCATTATCAACATTATAAACTCTTAGATGCCAACTTTTTCAAAATTATCCTTTTAAGTTTTTTTGTCCTGATCTATTCTTACCGGTACTTGTCCCATTGTCACCATCTCTTGAAGCCAACCTCTTTTCCACTATTTCTCATGAGTGCAGCAGCTAGAGAACATTACCCATCCGACCTACCATCCCAGAAACACTTAAAAAAATAAAAATATATTTTTTATTAAATTTAAATTTTATAAGGATAAACCCTAGACAATTGTGTTTCTGATTGGCTAGTATGTCGGATAAGTACTGCCGCTAGCTAGGTGCAACTGGCATTTTTTATTTCTCATTCCTTGTCACTAGTAATTACTCTTTTTGTTATCGAAAAAAACAACCTTACTTAATATTGTAATAATAATATGTCTTGGAGTTTAGCTACAGTTATCGGTTAACATAAAGTCAAGGCTAGCCCCATTTCTAAGATAGTCTTCAAAAAACACTTCCTTGAGGATACGCGGGGTCGAGTTTCACCAGATTTTGATGTTAAGCTCCATGTCCTGGCCTGTGATGAAGCCTTTTTGGCTAGTTTGTCCGCTGCACCATTTGCCTCTCTGAAAGTGTGCTGAAGATGATAGGTGGGGTGGCGGAGCAGCAAATTGTGGCAGGCATTCACTGAAGGGGTTAAACGCCAGTGGCATGGCGTTGCAGGCTGGGTAGCTGTAATCACTAGCATTGAGTCGCCCTCGATAATTACCTGCTGGGAGGGCAAAAAATGGTGGAGGAGATGAGTAGTGCATTTATCTCTAATAAGTTGTTTGTTTTCTATTGTAAGGGTTCGATAGCAGTTAGAATAGGATCACCATTGCAGTCTCTGATAAGGATTCCACTTCCTGCCACGTTTTCATTTTGAAAACAAGAACCATCAAAGTTGGTTTTGAGAGTCAAATTTTTGGGAGTCCATAGGGTGTTTAGGCGAGGCTCTTTTTGTTTTTGTTTTTCTAGGACTTTTCTCTGTTCGGCAATTTCTGTAGTGCTGTATTTTATTTTCCTTGATAACATTTCTGTTGTTTGGGCCTTTCCTTGAAAGATCATATGGTTTCGATCACACCAGAGTTCCCAGAGCGTAATCACCACTAGTAGATGGATTTTGGGTTTTGTTCTTGAAGAAAGTTGCATCGAAGAAAGTTGCTAAAACGAACCATTCTACTGCAGTAGAGACCAGACTTAGGTCCATCTCATTGTGCAATCCCATAGAAAGTTTGTGTTTGTAGAAAATGTTTGACCATATTTTTTCAATTGAACCATACTATTATTTATGGTTTTATAGGTTTATTTAATGGAAAACGAACTGGATCACTACACTTAAGGTCATAAGCCTCGGATGTGATTTTCATTCCAACAATCAGCTCCAAAAGTATAGTGTTGACTCTATCTACATCCAAAGGTTAAGCCTGGATGCTAATAAAATTCCGACAAGCAATCTCTAAGTGGGGTGTGTTGAATCTTCTATCCATTTGTAGAACCAAATAAGAGGTTGTGTGTCCTTTCCTATTTGGTATCTTATGTTTTTCTGATAAAATTCTAAGTGGGGAATGATTTGTTTCCATAGTGTCGATGCACAACTGTTAGGCTTTTTGTTTATTTGAAAAGGAATGCTCCCATATTTCTGTCTCATAACTTGGGCCCATAAGGAGTTATTATCATTGAATATTCTCCATAGTAATTTGATTTTGTATGTGTTGGAGATATCATTTATGTTTCGAATTCCTAGTCCTCATGCATTAATGGGCTTGCATACTTTGTACCAATTGAGAAGATGCAGTTTTCTGTTGCCATTGTAGCTCCAGAGAAAGTCTCTCATTAATTTTTCTAAGATTTGGATCCCCATGTGAGGAATGTTAAAACATGTGATCATGTAGATCAGTAGGCTAGATAGAATGGCTTTAATGAGAGTTAGTCTGCCTGCAAATGTTAATGATTTTTTCAGCCATTATTGAAGTTTGTTCTTTACAGCTTCAATAAGTGGTTCATATGATATTCTTGAGATTTTATTTATAGGAAACAATACACCCAAATATTTTCCTAGTGAGGTTGTTGGGCTGTATTGTAGTACATTGAGAATTTCCTCTTTCAATGAGTCTGGTGTCCCACTTGCAAAGAAGAGGTTTGTTTTTTCAGCACTAATTTTTTGACCCGTTGCTTGTTCATATTGTGTAAGAACCGTTTTTAGGTTATGTGCTGTGTTTTTGTCAACTTATGCAAAGATAATTATATTGTCTGCATAATGTAAACTGCAGACTTTGGGCCCATCAATCTTGTGGGCCCATGGTTGGATTTTCCTTTGCATTATGAGATCTTGAATTTTAGAGGAGAGTAGCTCTTCACATAATATAAGATGTAAGGAGAAATTGGGTCTCCTTGCCGGATACCTCTGGTGGGCTTGATTTGTTCTGTGGGAAGTCCATTTACAAGTATTCGATATGTTGTTGTGGTGATACAGGACATTAGTAGTTCTTGCCATCATAAGAGGAAATTTAGATGTTTTAAAGCGTCTTCTATAAAATTCCCGGAGATCTTTTTGTGGGCTAGGAGGAGGTGGTCGGAGATATGTCTCCCTTTAATGAAAGCAGTTTGGGTGAGGCCCACTATGTCTGGGGTGACCTTTATGAGTTTGTTTGCCAAAATTTTAGCAAATATTCTGTAGGCCATGTTACATAAACTAATGGGTCTAAAGTCTTTGAAAGACTTTGAGTTTTTGGTTTTTGGAATGAGTGTAATAAATGTTTTATTCATTTCTATATCCATTCTTCCTAAATTAAACAGGGTCTCAATGATTTTCGTGAGATCTTGTTTAATTAGCTTCCAGTGAAATCTGTAAAATATTGGGTGGTACCATCTGGGCCTAGGGATTTGAAAGGTTCCATAGTGAAAATTGCATTTCTAATCTCTTTTTGTGAAATTTTTTTTTTCTAGGATGTTGTAATGTCTTTCAGTTAAGGTGCACTGAGGGGTGAAATATTCTGGGCTAGCTTGATTCGAGTCTAAGGAATAAATTAGTTTGAAATACTGTTCCGCTTCCTTTTTGATCTCTTCTTCCTGATCTATTATTGAATTATCCGCTAGCTCAATTTCTTTGATTGTGTTTGTATATTTTCTAATTCGAGCAAAATTGTGGAAGAATTTTGAATTTTCTTCCCCAAATTTGATGTAATATTGCCTAGTGTTTTGAAAGTCATGTGTGTATTTTATTTTGTTTTGGCGCATGAGCTCATGTTGGAGCTCCTTCTCCTTACTAGCTAGTGTTTGATTTGTGGTGTTTGTACAACCTGGGCAGGCATGTGTGTGTAATTTCATTTGAGGGTTTTTAAATTTTAAGTGATAATTTCCAAATGTAATTTTATTCCACAATGACAATCTTTTTGAGATTTTATTTAGCCGTAGTGTTAGTATTTCAGGTGTTGCTGACACTATTTGGGTGGACTAAGCCCACCCATTAGCTATAATGCTTGTGTATTTCGGGGACTCTTGCCACATTGCGTGGTACCTAAATAGTTTAGGTTTAATCTTGGAAGGCCTAAGGGTAATTTTAATTGGTGTATGGTCTAACTGAATTCTTGGTAGCACTGCTACTTGTGTGTGAGGTAGGATGTTAAGCCATGCGTTATTAAACAGAGCCATCTAAGACTGTGATTTTTTGAGTTCCCTCATGGGCATTTAACCGGGTATGTTGTGGTCCCGAGGCTTCTATATCTAGCCATCCTCCTTGTTCTATGAATGTGTGAAAATTTAAGTTTGTTTTGTAAGCCCTTGTTGCCGATGATTTTTCATTTGGTGTTACAGTTGCATTAAAATCACTGTATTGGGGGACTTGTTCCGGACATTTAAGTTTAGATCGCCATCTATGGGTATCTAGCGGTAAGTATATAAAGCCTATTTGGACAATTCTTTTTTGGGTTTCTATGTTAGCTCTTAAGCCAAATTCTGTCTTGTCATTCCACAGCAGACATAGGCCTCCACTTAGGCCCACCGAAGGGACCATGTAGCTATTTAGGTATTGTGTCAAATCCCATTTTATAGCTTTGGTGTTTTATGGGTCAATTACTTTAGTCTCGCTAAGGAAGATTATGTTTGGTTTTGCAATTGTGACATAGTGTTTTAAAGTGTGTAGAGCAGAGATGTGATTTACACCTTGTATATTCCATAGAAATATACTATCCATAAATAAAAATGTGTGTAGGGGTACTTTCCCGGAATTTGGTTTGTTGTGCTTCCTATGTTGGAAATTCTTGGTGCTTTGAGGATCCGTGTACCTCTTGGACTCTTCGGACCAGTGTTTTAAAAACCGAACCAAATCAGCTGGTTCGACTGGGTTCAACAGGAACCGGGGCTTCAAATGGTTTGGTTTGCTTAAAAACCCTTAAAAGGTTAAAAATCGGATGACCTGGCCGTTTTTATTGGTTCAACCGTTGAACCGAAAAACTGACCAAACCGGTTGAACCGGTCTATCCAAAGCATATTATATTTACTTTAGACATTAATTAAATTGGAAAAGTGATGGACCGGTTTGGTTAATTATATTTGATTTTTAAACATTATATTTTCTTTTAGATGATTTTTTGTATTTTTAAACTTATTTTTTGAATATAGAAATCTTATTATGATTTTTTAATAAGATACAACTCATACCCGGTTCAACCCATTTGAACCGGTTGAACCAAAATCAGATACTCCACCAGTTCGATGACTGTTCGAACCGACTGTTGCCCGTTTCCTTTGGCTTACTTCGATGAGTGTGTGAATGGCCTCTAGTATAACCTGTTCTGTTTCTGCTGTGTTAGTCCTCTTGCTCAAAAGGAACTTCTCTTCTCTAACTTCTCCAACCTAGCTCTAGAATCATTGCCCATTACCTCGCCTATACCCTCTTATTTGCTCTGCATTCATGTCGACCTTCAGCTCAATACCTCTAAATCAGCCTCTACAAGCCACACTCGAATCTCAATTTCCCCTACTGTTACAAGGACAAAACCCACTCCTCATATTGTGACCCCTAGCAAAGATGCAATGTATTAGGCCAAAACTTTTATTTGCTCAATAATATTATCTTCCTTAACTTTCTTGCATCTGCCTGATGGCTTGCCGTTTGATCTTTGAACTTTGGAAATCGACTATTGTAAGTTTCTTGCAAATAGAGTATGATTCCATAATAACAAAATCATAAATGGATTGTTGTTTCACCACCTTCTTGCATTAATTTAGTCACCTTCAAATGGGTAGATGTTGTTGAGCAAAAATTTGATGGTTACCTTGAGTTTTTCAGGGCTTTATTAGTTGGTAACAAAAAGCTATAAATAAATCTGATGGTATACCACTTCTGCTCATTTGAAGCCCAAGGGTTTTTTTTTTCATCAAAACATGACGCCTCAAGATGGTCACATCTTCCTTGCTCTTGTGTTCCCTCTAGGAAAGTTGTTGGGATTTTTGAGCCTTTAGAACATGGTTATCTATGATGGTAATTCCTCTATATATAACTTGGTTGTTTTTCATGCAAGTAGCCAAATATGCTGATTTGTTTTGCTGGGATAACTTGTTTTTCTTCTCAGGGTCCAGGTGATTTAGCGTCCACCATATTACCAAGTCTTTGAAATGTTTTTTTTAATTAAGTTTTTGAGCCAAGTTAAACAAGAAAAAATGTTAGGCTGTAGTGCCAATCTAATAAAATGGGGATTGATGAGACATGTAGTGTTGCACTCATGTTTCTCTTGTACTTTCCTTTTTTGTCAGACTTGATGTGCATCAGGCACCTATCTTTCCTAAAATTTGGACAAGTTTTTTCTGTTTGATGGGGGCTCTCTTTTCTAATTTTCTATTAAGTAGGTGTCATGTTTGGTTGGCAAGCAAAATTACGTTATGAAATTATTCTCTTGTAATGTGATCCTCAACTTTTGCCATATTAATTACGTAAGCTTTACGATCATGTCATTTTTCCTTCTCGTGGAAGGTATATTTCCTGTGCCAAGCTTATACCCTCTATCACAATCTTGTGGTTCTCCTTAATGCCTTCAAATTCTGCTCATTACACGTAGTGAAGGAGGATTGTCTCTCGTTTCTTTCAGAAATGGATGTGTAATAACACCAAAAATTTGCACAAAAATTTGCATATCTCTCTCTCTCTCTCTCTCTCTCTCTCTCTCTCTCTCTCTCTCTCTCTCTCTCTCTCTCTCTCTCTCTCTCTCTCTCTCTCCGTTATTTACATCCTCATCTCGGAGTTTATCCCGCTTACGAGTTGGAATTTTGCGGATGCATTAAACTGTGGAGCTACGTTTACGAGTTTATCCCGCTTCCGATTCCACGTCCCACAATATTCGCACCCCAGATTCGCATCCCCGACAGGAGACGAGACGAGACGAGACGATACGACACCAAACCTTCTTTCTCCATTCTTATTACTAATTAATAATCATAAATATATATCACGTTTTATTCCACGACATTAACACGTGGGAAGAGACAGCTGGGTGAGGTGGGCCCGTCGGAGAACGCCTTTCAAAGACTATCAGGGAGGACCCTCAAAGCGAATAAAACCGGTAATATCCTCCCAGGGGTGGCCGGATATTCCGAAATGCCCCTCGCGAATATTCCACTCTCCTCTTCCCTTATATTCCTCTCCTTCCCCTGCTTCCCCCCCTTCTCCTCCGTCGCTTCAATTCCTTCGTTCAATTCGTTCGGAGTCCGATGAAGTTCGGGAAGAGTTTGAGCAATCAGATCGAGGAGACGCTGCCGGAGTGGAGGGACAAGTTTCTCTTGTACAAGGAGTTGAAGAAGCAGTTGAAGCAGATGGATCCGAAAGGGGCCGGGGAGAGGGCGAGCAAGAGGCCGAGGTTGGCTACTCACGATCGGGACGATGAAAATGGAGATGCGGCCGCTATTACTAAGGAGGAGATGGATTTCATCAGGCTTCTGGAGGCCGAAATCGACAAGTTTAATGCCTTCTTCGTCGAGAAGGAGGAGGAATATATCATCAGGCAAAAGGTACGTCTTTTTTTTTCTTTTTAATTACTGTATTATTTGAATCTGTTGAAACCCTCGCGTTATTCTTTCTCGTTTAAATTCCTGTTTAATTGAAATGTGCGGTTTTTTGTACTTGATTTCGATCGTAAACTGGAGGCCAATCTCTCCCTTTTCTTCTATTTGCTATGTTCTTTGTCGTTTTTTTGGTTTTGGTTGTTGTGTGGGCATGGATGATGAAATGCGAGCACAACTGATTATGGTGAAACCGACTTTGCGGCCCCCACAGCAAGTTGATACATATGCCTTGGTTCTTGAAAATCGTAACCCGTTATTTTGCATATTTTGCTTATGCGCCGCATGGGGTGAATTTCTTTTTTTCCCCCTGGAATCAGATTCTTCTGTACCATAGCTAAGTGCTTTGCATTTTCGAGGATGTGCAAGAACTAAATAAAATTGAGAGGTCGCAACGCCTTTTCCTCTTCTGAAAAAGCTAAATTTCAGTTGCCGACACTTTAGCACTGTTGGCTAACTTGTTAAGGTTATCTAGGGTGGACTTTCGGTTATCATATTCGTTTGTATATCTCATCTAAAGGCATCTCTCCATCTACTTGCTTTTTTTTGAAAGACTTTGAACCGCGTTCTGGCTTGAGTACTTGGCAGAATATGATGCTGACATGACAACCCCTTTCCTGCTTCTCTTTTGTACGTGAACAGGAGCTACAAGATCGAGTGGCCAAGGTGAAGGATGTTAATCAGGATCAGATGAAGATGAAAATACGCAAAGAGATTGTGGATTTCCACGGTGAAATGGTCCTCTTGGAAAACTATAGTGCTCTGAATTACACAGGTACAGTTTATTAAAGTTCGCCAAATTGTTTCTTTATTCTTTTCGTCCCCCATCACCGACCTGCACTAAGTGGGATATCCCTTATCATGGGTAAATTCATAATATATACATGCGGTGTTCCTTTAAAAGTTTATAAAACCCTGAGACCCACTCTCTGGTACTTTTGACTCTGTACAGGGCTTGTTAAAATACTGAAAAAGTATGACAAGAGAACCGGAGCTTTGATTCGCTTGCCCTTCATCCAAAAGGTCCTGCAACAACCCTTCTTCACTACCGACTTGCTCAACAAGCTGGTGAAAGAGTGCGAGGCCATGCTCGATACCCTCTTCCAATCCTGTGAACCATCTGTTTCGGGGTCTCACGATGAGGGTTCCGACCAGAGACTTCCAGTGGAGAAAGAAGAATCAACTCTTGAAGGCCCAAAGGAGTTGGGAGAGATCGAGTACATGGAGAGTTTGTACATGAAGAGCACAATGTCAGCCTTGAGATCTTTGAAGGAGATAAGGAGCGGGAGTTCAACCGTGAGTGTATTCTCGTTGCCACCCTTGCAGAGTAACGGGGTGGATGAGATTTGGAGCAAAGTACCTGCTTTAGAGCAAGCAGCTAAGTAGTGATAATCATATGGACTACTTTGAAATTTGCTTTTGAGGATTTACTTAATTTACTCCTTGGTACAGGTTTAATTGTATTAGATTTTCTAACAGAGATGTAAATGTTTTATATTATAATACAGCTCAGTAGAAAGTCCTCCTGTGTAGTATTTGAATGATATTCGCGTTTGAGAGCTTTGCTTTGCCCTGATGAGTTGCGACGAATTTTTCAGATTTCTCACCAATAACAACGATGTTTATCGTCTACGCTATTGGGAAGGATGTTACGATTTTGTTGCGCTTAAACAAAAATTCATCAACTATATTGCGTCCAATTATTGAGACAATTCCCTCAGACTCAACCATTTACTGAAGCAGTTATCTTAAGGAAAACATTTACTTAAGCAGACCTCTATCAAAGGGTTTGGTCTTAGTTAAAAAGAGCGATCAAAACATAGTATATTGGAAGCTCAAAATTGTGTCTTCAATCATCATTTATCAGACACACCCGCGTGTACACACGCACACACTCACGTGCACACTCGTGTACACATGCGCAACACACGTGCGCGCACACACTCTTGCACAACTGATGTCCGGGGGGTCTTGTAAAAGAAACCCCCAAGATATGTATTTACTGGCTGGGAAAACCTTAAACCGGTAAAACGAAAATTTCACTTGAAAGTATTTGTTACAGGAGGTCCTATTCGTGATTTCAAAGAGTTAAGGATGAAGATGCTTTTGTGATGGTTTTTTACCGTAGCTGGAAATCATCTTTATGCTAGGATCTGTTACGAAAAAGTGATTTTTTTGCATCAATTCCTAGGCACTCCACACTAACACAACTATAAGAGATTAATAGTAACAACAGTAGCAAGAGGATAGTATAAACTTAAATCATCATGAGTTGTCTGCTACACATACAGCTCAAGGTTCTTTGTCAAAGTATATTACACAATACATTTGATGATATAGATTACACTAGGCTATGTTGCTACAATTAACAACAAAGTTGAAACTAAGACCCTATTCCGAAATAAGCATATATACAACAACATTTTTTTTTCTTTAGGTTACATTTCAATCGATCTTAACATAGAGATAGAATTCAATACAGAGTTTCAGAATCAAAATGTCGTCTATTAAGCTACCCATAAATGACATTTCTATAAAACTAAAAAGGTTTAGGAAATTTTGTCTACAATAGTGAGGAGGTAGGCATTCCCATCCGTCCTTTTAAAATGAGTGGTGATAATGCCAAATTTTTCTGTGAAGTTTTACAATGTGATGTGGCATCTTTGTTGGCAATCCACATAAGAGATAAAATAGCAATATCTTCCTATTCTATAGGTAAGCCTAAAACCTAGATCTTATCTGGACTACCAACTAGGTTGCCAACAGAACAACCACATCATGATGTAAAATATAGAAGGATAATAAGGGTCATCAATGAATTATTGGTTTTTATATTAAAAAAGAAGGAAAGTAAAAACTGAAATAGGTGAGACCGTCTAATTTATGACATATAGGAAGAAGAAAAGATATATGTTAAAATTTCTCTTCCACTTATCCTCCATGTGGTAAAACATAGGTGGCCTGACTCCGTTTCAGGCCTTTTAAATTCAGACATATCTCCATTGATTTGATTAAATGGTTAATGAAATGATGGAATTCTTAAATTTATTGATCACTCTCCAAACTTGTGGCTTGTGTAGATTGAATTAAAAGAGAGAAAAGCAACCGCCATGGAAAGGTCATCAGGTCTATAAGAACAATAAAACTAAAAGAATGAAGACTAATGTGATAGTGAACTCTCATATTAACTCATGTGACACATGTCATGTGATTGAGATTTTTTGACACCCACCTACCTAGCTGTGCTATACGACACTATCTAATAAAAGAATTATATTTCTCGAAGAACTTAGGGGTGTGTGTCTGTGAAATCTGTATGGGAGTCTTTAAGTAAAGAACTTGGGTTTTAGACACGAAAGATGTAGGAGGATGGTGATTGGGAATTTTGTCTTTAAAGCTGCACTAGATAATCTTTATATCCAAAGTTGCGTTTTGGGTTTTAAGTTAATCTTAAAGAGGTGGAGAGGCACCAACATAGCACTAGCAGTTAGCTGGAATACATGCAACATATTATTCTCACACAAAAGTGCCACATATCAGACCCAATTAATCCCCTTCCACACTACTTTTTTGTTCTATCTACTAATTTTGTGGGCTTTGGCGAAGTCTCTCTGGGTGCATGTGTTTGGAATAAATTAAATCAAAGTAGACAAGCAAGAATAAATAAGAATGGACATGGGTTGGAGTCTGATTTTCCAAAAATCTGAACCACATCCAACTTTTGAACCCTAAAATTATCCTCTGGAAAACCCGATCAGTTTTCAAAACCCAACCCCATCTTCTACTCGTCCCATCCATCCTCGAATAACCCAATCCGGTTGTATAGAATCTTTCAAACTCTCCAAAGCAATGTTATGAAAACCTAACCGGTCATCAAACTTGCAAGGAAGTTGGTTTGACCATACCTGGTTAGGCCTGGTTACACCAATGATTGAACCATACTTTCACCTAATTATATTATAAAGATAAGAGGTATATTAACTTTCGATGTTTGTTAACAAGCATGAGTTAATGTGCTTAATTGTTAGAGGTCCCCGTGCAACTTTCAAAAGTCCCAGGTTCAAATCTTAATTCAACCCCAGTGAACAAGATGGTCTGGTCTGGTTTTCATACTATACCCCTACTCCAAAGGAAAATTTTGGTGAATCCCGAACGGAGTTCTTTTACTCTCTCACCTGTCCTCATCTCGCCTGCACAAAAGGTCACCCTATCTCTTCTTTTCTAGGGCCGGGTCAGGAGAGTATCTATGAAACCGAACCCGTGCCCAACCCTGGGTATGAACAGAAATAAAGACCATGAAGAAAAAATTGCTGACCAGGTTCAGAATGGGGTCACAGATAAGCAAAAGTTCCTCCACTATCCACTAAAAGTTCTCTCATATTCTTGAAGAACAATGATATCCACATCCACTCCCACAAAACTCACTCACGGGTCAAAAAGGGAGAGCTCCATTTGCTAATTGCTTCCACACGTTTAGGAGGCCCTACCACTAACACATGCAATCAACCAAAACGATATAACATGGAAAATGAAACACGGAATGAATCAATATGGCTTGGCAGGCCGACCATATAAATACTAGCTAGCTAACTAGTAGTTTGTTATCACCAATTGCTGTACTAGTACTTGCTCTTGAGAATCCAAAACAAGAGAAACGAATTACTCAGAGTACTGTATATAATATGGAGCGAAACATGCAGCTCATTTCCCTGGTGGTACAGGTAGCTCTTTTCATATCATTTTGTGGAGGTCGTGGACAAGGAGACCAGCTGACAGTGGGATTCTACAAATCTTCTTGCCCCAGAGCCGAAGCCATAGTGAGGTCCACCATTGAAGCACACTTCAACAAAGATCCCACCATTGCACCCGGTCTGCTCAGGCTCCATTTCCATGACTGTTTTGTCCAGGTATATATGCATATATATGGTACATCCTTTCTTTTCTACTAATATATCTGACGTACGAGCTTGAAAAATCAACTCATCCATATGTTGATAATTTGTCCCACCTGCAGGGGTGCGATGGGTCCGTATTGATTACCGGAGCTTCGGCGGAGAGGAACGCGCTGCCCAATCTCGGACTGAGAGGCTTCGAGATTGTGGACAATGCAAAGACGCAGCTGGAGGTTGTTTGCCCTGGTGTCGTCTCATGTGCTGATATACTTGCTCTCGCCGCTCGCGATGCAGTCGACTTAGTACGTATCTGCATATATATTTATATATATATATATATATATATATGTACCCATTATTTCATCTTAATGAAGTGAGATCGATCTTTACATGAGTTTGACGTTCTGGGTTTGCTCTCATCTTTTTGCACTGATCAAACTCTGTTTTTGGTTTGTAATCATCCTCATTGTTGTAGACTGATGGGCCAAGCTGGTCGGTTCCGACGGGAAGAAGAGACGGAAGAGTTTCATCGTCTTCAGAAGCAGCCAATTTTTTACCCTCTCCCGCCGATCCCATCGCCGTCCAAAAAAAGAAGTTTTCAGACAAAGGCTTGAATGACAAAGATCTCGTCACGCTAGTCGGTATGTAAATGATCTTAATTAATTAATTATCTCTTCTTCATTCATTCCTGATCTGCATCATATATATGATCAATTCACTGGTGTTAATTAATCTTGTGTTTTATATATCCAGGGGCACACACAATAGGCCAAACGGATTGCCTCTTCTTCCGTTACCGCTTGTACAACTTCACCACCACGGGGAACGCCGATCCCAGCATAAACCTATCATATTTAGCAGAGCTCCAAAGACTCTGTCCTCGTAACGGAGATGGGTCGAAGCGGGTGGGTTTGGACAGAGATACCCCGAACAAGTTCGACGTGAGCTTCTTCAAGAACGTAAGGGACGGGAATGGAGTCCTGGAGTCGGACCAGAGACTGTGGGGTGATGCTGCTACACGGAGCATTGTGCAGAACTATGCCGGGAACATTAGAGGACTGCTTGGCTTTAGATTTGATTTTGAGTTCCCCAAATCCATGGTTAAGCTCAGTAGAGTTGACGCGAAGACGGGCACGCAGGGCGAGATCAGAAAAGTGTGTTCAAAGTTTAATTAAATTAGTGATATGGTTCTTCAAATCCTCCCAATAATGTACAGGGGTTGTGAAACCCTATTTTCCCGTTATCGTACTCTGTTTTCCAGTGGTTTTGCTCTATTATCCAGTTATTGTACCCTATTTTCAAATTGTTTGTTCCCGGGTGATATTCAGTTCGTTGGTTAGAATATTACATTAATGAAGTCCTTATCAAGGATATCAAACTTAACATCCGGATCATTCTTTTATGCCAACTCAAATGTATGATTAAGATGTCCTCACATCCAAATTTGGCTCAAATTCCCTTAGTAACTATCATTTTAATTACGTTATTGTATACAAGATTCGCTGATTACAGGGATGAAACTGTTTCACGTCTAAGTTACAAAAGTAATTCGCTGTTAGCCCTCTTAAACCTAATAAAAAAAAACAGGTATACTCGGCTCCTAACATCTTTACTAGAGAACTTTGCCAACAACGTTTAGAAGGCAAACCTTTGAAAGCATGTATAGAGTGGGAGATACTTTGGACACTTTCCTGATGTTCCCCAACAAGTTGCATGAATTATATCCTTCAACCAAAGTCTTAGTAGAAAGGGTAACTATCCTCTACTGTGGAACTATACAACCTCCATTTTGACCCTTTCATCTACTGCTTGTTGTCATACAACATCCTTACACTGCCCATTTTTCTCAATTTCTGAGCATCCTCAAACTCATCCAATCTTCTGTAGAGATGACAAGACTTTTCATTACAGAAGTACTAAGCAGTCCACAACCTCCTTTGAATACCAAGCATGCATTTGTTTCACCTCATCTAGATTCAGTATATCATCACACGCCCCAAGACTCTGAGAGAACACCAAACTGATCGGGTTCAGCATTGTAAGACAACATCCGTGAGAAAATCTGCCAGGCTTCATGTTTGATGTCGTTTCTCACATATCCTGAAACCATTCTACGCCACGTTTCCATGTCTAGTACAACTAAATCATAAAAAATATGGCGAGCAAAAGGCATCTTATTGGCCTCGCAGTACAACTGTATCAGGGAGCTCATTGTCCGAGCACCCATCTTGAACCCAAATTTGATAATGAGGCAGTGAATTTCCTGTCCTTGCCTGACTGCTGCTTCAAGAATGCAAGCTCTGATCATGCATCCAAACCCTAGTTCCCTCAAGACTTTTGTATCTACTCCCCCCTGAAATAATCCCAGGATAGTACCCATTGCCTCTTTACTTCGACCGTTGACGTTATACCCTTCTATCATGGCAGTGTAAGCCACAATTGATGGCTCACTCATTCTATTAAAAATTTTACGTGCCTCTTCAATTCTCCCACACTTAGAATAAGTATCTACCAATGCAATGACAACATACCTATCTCTTTTGCAACCATCCCTAATGACATCTTCGTGGACTTCCATTCCTATCTTCAAATTTCTTGTTTTGGCACAACAATCCAATACTGTGGCATAAGTAAAAGCATTTTGAGTATTTTTCACAACCTCCATATAGTGGCTTCTTCGCCTCTTCCACTAACTCTTGAAATCTACGTTCTTCTGCATCATTAACTTCATGCTCCACGTTGTCTTCTTCCACATTTTGCACGAAAGTATCACTCAACATCCTTGCCATCTCTTCACCGTGGCCAGTCCGCACATTAATGTCGGACTGATTTTGTGGTTGTTCTCCATGGTATGACCACGTTTTGTATAGTGAGGAAAAACCCTCTAAGACTATGTGGGTCTTGATCGTCTCACAGTCAAGGTTCTGTCCAGTTTCACATTTCCGTCATGGACAACGTATCAGACCATTTCCTTGCACCCCCAGCCGTTCTCTTGTATAATCTATAAAAAAATTGACTCCAGCAATAAATCTAGGATGACACCGGGCTGGCTTTGTCTTGTACTCATACATCCATCTCTTGTCATTGAAATAGTCTATATCCATAGTAATTATGAAAGATAATCTACACAAAATAAAAGAATGGGTGTTTAATACTCAATTGGGTAACTCACCATGCCAAATATCTTCCTCTCACTTCCACTCTCTAAAAAAGAACCCTTCCTCTAAAGTGCCCATTCTTCTGTTTTTTTTCATACTTCTCAAAATTCAAAACCAAACTTGAAAATATTAATGCAATAAACAATCTACTTCTTTCATTCAAACATTGAATAAATTACACTAAGTATTTACTTTTAGTTGTCTTCAACTACAAGTTATGAGTTATAACATAATGCATAAGTAATACTAGAAACATTCTGAAGAGAATAAAAAATCAGCGACACATTTTGATCGGTAATCTTAAAAAGAGACAACATCAATTAAAAGAAAATACCACAATGGACAACATCTAATTATCTTAAATGAAAATGCATCATCCAATGACTACAAGTGATAAGGTGCTTACTTGTCTGTACCAAAATCTGGAGAACTCAAACAACAACCAGAAAGGAGTTATGAATGCAAAAGGAAATCAGATGCAGCCTCCTCCAATGACTACGGACCGTCCTTTTTTTCCTACAATGAAAAAACAATCCACTAATTCACTAAAGTGGCATCTAGGACACAGTACCTCAGCAAGAGAGAGAGAGAAAGAGAGAGAGAGAGAGAGAGAGAGAGACAACAATACCTCAGCAAAATTAATGATGAACAACAAGAGTTTTTATGTAAAAACTCCCAACAACAGTCACTATGGTTTCGACCTGCATACTTGCATTTCCAAATCAGTTAATAGGCTTAAAACTCACATGTAGTTCATTTTTTATCATTTAATTACATGCACCCCAAACATTCATGTAGTTCATTTTTTTCTTATTAAATCACATGCACCCCAAATATTTACAAGACAAGAACACATTTACACACAAGACAAGGAGAAATTGCAGAAATTAGAAATGATACTAGGCAAAGATACATTTCAAAGAGAAACATTGAAATTTAGTATCAGTCACTGTATTTTCTTGTAAAAGAGATAGGAAGCTGCCTCAAGAAAACATCCTTTCATACCATCTCTTAGAAATGGAGCACCTTATTGGAAGAAACAGACTTTTATGCCTGATGCTCAACATAAGAAACGATATATGAGACCTATCAACCATGTAATTGCCATAAACACTCTTTTAGAAACATAGACCAGAATATAAACATCACATACACATAAAAGTTACTGAAGAGATGAATTTCAACTTTCTTTTCTACCATAAACCACAAGTAGTTTTACTATCTGTTTCGAAAATACGGTAAAACAAAATCAGTATTATATATTACGTAGTTTCATATAAATTTTTACGAGCGGCCAATGCAAACTTAAGTACATACATACTAGTCCAAGCGAGAACTTCCCATCCACCTATATCTCTCAAACTCTCTATCAATATCAGCTATCAGACCGGCAAAAACCGTTAAGCATACCTTAGAGTGAGTTCAGCAACAAAAAACTGGTGCATATATCAGGTCTAATAAATCAATAAGATAGGACAACTGCTACGGCCATACCCCAAGAAAGCATCAGAACTTCCTGTTTCACTCTTCCAAAAGCTTCAAAAAAGCTATTACTCATAGTGAAGGTGGACTCCCAAACAACTCATAACATTAAAGAACAAAACAAAAATATGAGTAAATTACCGAGAGAGGGAGTGTGTGTGTGTGTGTGTGTGTGTGAGAGAGAGAGAGAGAGAGAGAGAGAGAGAGAGATTCAAAATTAAAGTAAAAAACTTAACATGAGAGGTAACCGAAAGAGAGAAAGATTTAACTAAACAGAAATCAAAGAGATAGAGAAAGAGAGAGAGAGAGAGAGAGAGAGAGAGAGAGAGAGAGAGAAATCAGGGAGAGAAAGGAGAGAGAGATAGACTTCTCAGCAAATTACAGAACTAATTTCCATTCAGCCACTATATATTGAGTTAAACGCACAACTAATAGGAATGTAAGCTTCTAATAAGCTATCAACTATCCATGCAAGAAATTATATTTAAGGTGCATAACGAAAAATGTGGATACAAACAAATAGAAACAAATCAACATAATTTGAAAAATAAACAAACTGCAACAAAAATTCAACAAAGATCTACGACATAAAAAACAGAATACAGCAGAGACTACACAAACAAGACTGCAGGAAAATGCAGCAAATCAATATAATTTGAAGAAAAAAAACACTGCAGCAAAAGTGGGGAAAAAAACAAGAAGAAGAATTAACAATCAGGTCTTCTAACAACAAGAAGTTAAAATGGACTAGAATGCAGAAAAATAAATTATAGAGAGGGATTAAACAAGGAAAGAGCGTACCTCTTTTCAACGATTCACCAACAAACGAAAATTTGGACGACAACACGACGCTGTAAACAACACGAGGCAAAGTAGGAGGGCTGTCGGCATAGACAACCAACTTCAGCACTATCGATTGAACACAAATTAGAGAGAAGGAACACAAAGAGAGAAGGAAACGAAAAACAAAGTCTTTAGAGCTACAACCCTTACCTTGAAGTTCTGGGATGTTGTCCGGTGAACTCGCGCGACTGGCCAGCGCCGGAATCTTGTGTAGATTAGGAGAAGGAAACAGATTTCGAGATGGAATGAGGTTAGGGCGGAGAAGGAAACAGGTAAAGCCCGCATAGGAGAAAAGCGGTTCCACGCATAGGAGAAAACGTCGACGGGGAACGCCGGAAGCCTTTCGCGTGCTGGAACTCTTCGATGTAATCAGAGGAAAATTTCTAGGGTGAGAGAGGGAAAGAAGATGGCGCGCGCACGGTGCATGAGAAGTTAGGTCCTAATTCAAATCGGGACATAATAATTTCATATGGGCCATTATGGCCCATATGAATCTGATGGAAATCCGGCTAACTGCCGGATTTCCTTCCGCCGGCAGTTGGATCGGATACTACGGTATTCCGCCGATGCGTCATACACGACTGTCGGCTAAAAGGTCTTCCGCTGTCGGAAAATTTTCCTATTGTCGACGGAGTATACATTTTTAGTAGTGTCCAGATCTTGATCAACCCGTTGTAGAAAGAAAAATGATTTTAGTACTACTATATTTTACAATAAGGTTTTACATCCTGATATGACTGTACTCTTGGCATCATAGTTGGAAATTTAGATAAGGTCCAGGGTTTAGGCTTACCTATAGAATAGAAAATAGTTCCTACTGTATCTCTTACCTGGACTGCCAACGAGGACGCCACATCACACTGTAAACCCTCATAGTAAAATTTAGCATTACGCATATCACGACTCTTGTAGAAAATTCCTAGAAGCTATATTGGCACAGTTCATCCGCTAAGTGAAGTAGACCAATTATTACTAGAGTCGGGAGAATGGAACAACTTTCACGTCAGTAATTTGTGGAATTTTGACATAGTCAAATAGATAATAATTTCTATTAGGAAGGTTTAAATCCAAGCTAAATCGATATGGACCATAAGTGAAAGAGTAGTGCTATGCGCACCCTTGATTACTCTTAAATGACAATGTGGATTTTGTCAATCAAGGTAACATACGTTTAGATGTTACTAGACAAGGAGAAAACATTTGAAAATGGGCCTCAGGGCCCATATGATCCGCTAAACTGCTTATCAAACATAGCAGATCTATGAATGATAAACTAAGCTTCTTTTTTTTTTATATTATAAAAGAGCAACTTGGATTTAACTTGGTTTTGGTAGAGATGCACACTTGACATATTTTTGGATTACTCTTGGTACACTATAGTATTTTTTTTTTTTTTTAACAAGCTTACTAGATAGTGAGGCTAGTGTTAATATTACACCTCTTCATCTTGGAACCGATACAAAGTTAAAGAAAATCAAACTCCCAGGAACAAATTTCCTTTAGGAATAATTGTCCCCAGTTCGTTATTGAAGTTATTCATGAATTACCAACAAGCTTCCTCCTTTGATTCAACAGAGCATTGTATTTAATGTACAACAGTTATGTTGAAACAAAAGTACTTGTATTTAAGAGAAGTAAAAAAAGGAGAGTTTTTGAGATGTATAGTTACAAGAAGAGTAATGCTATACGCACCTAGCGGAGGCACCTATCCGATTGTACAAATTAATCTAAATTCTTAAAAATATAAAAAAATATTTTTTTTATAAAATTCTATTTTTTAGAAGATAAATCCTAGGCATCAATGACTTAGATTAACATGTATCTAAGATAGGTGCGTCTACCAGGTGCAACTAGCATTATTATTACAAGAATGAGAGTAGAAGATTGAAAAATTTTAAGATATATAACTGCGAAAGAAACTTGTGAACAAAGTTTAATTTGAAAAAAAAACACTCTTTTTGACCCATTGACCTATTGACTGACTTAGAAACTCGAGTCCAACTTGCAAAGTGAAGGGACGAGTAGCAGAACATCTAACATCACTTTTTAGAGCCACTAGCCTCTCATAATTATAAATTCTCAGGGGCCACTACCCTCTCATGCCACCAGCCCGCCACAACAGAGTGTGAAGCGGCTTCTTGAGACTCCTATGGTCAATTATTTTAAGTTCTTGTTTAGTCATAATAAACCAATCATGCACATTTAGTCAGTCCAAGCTCCCAACATTATTACATAATAAAAAAAATGGTACGTTACCCGTCACTAGTGACGACTCCTGTCGGGTACCAAGCATCTGGGCCCACTCGTTTCATGTGGTGCAGAATCGGAATCGGAATCGAATAATCCCGGGCCCACGGGTCTCATGGCTCTCATCATCCGAAAGCGGTTCGACGATCGCGACTCGTGACTCGCGACTCGCGAGTCGACTCCGTCCGCAGTGTCTCCAAAGTCCCACTTGAGAAAAGGACGACACGGAACGGCGATATTGCGAATAAAAAGACGCCACGTGTAAGGTCAAGACAAACTTGGCGAGCGGACGGAATGGCGTCCAGGTTCGATGAACCCGAACGGATCGTGTTCTGCTCACCCTAGTATTTATCTCCCACCTCCGCTCCGCCTCAGAAATTCAGAAAGGCGATTGCCTGGAACATTTTTGTTTGGGAAAAAAGTAATTCTTGCATTAGTTCGGATTCGAAGAAGTCCATGGCGATGGCGGCTTCGTCTACTGTCTCTTCACGTTCGTTTTCATCTCACGAGCTCAAAGGTATTCTTTTCTAATTTGTTCCCCTTTCGTTAATTTTTTTCCCGTAATCATGTCGAGTCCGTGTCTCTACTGTTTTTTTTGTGAATTTGTTCCGAGACTGAAACTTTGTTATTTTGTTTTGGTTAGCTCCTAAGATCTGTTCTTTAAGGCCCTTGGATCGTCTTGCGATTCCCCTGGCGCCCTCTAATTCTTCTAAGAGGCGAACATTGGCGAAGACCATCTCGGCGCAGGCGAATCGGAACGAGGCCATTGTTCCTCAAGCGGCCGCAACTATCGTTGCTCCCGGTAAGCGTCTCCTTTTCTCCGTCTTTTCTCTATTGAGATTAGATTGTGTTTTTTACTTAATTTTTGATTTTTTTTTCTCTGAGATTCTGGCTGCTAATCGGTTTCTCTTCTTGTGCAGAGGCCACTGATAACGTCGTAAAGGAGGATTTTGAGAAACTGGCGGAGGAACTACAAAATGCTTCACCTCTCGAAATAATGGACAAGGCGCTCCAGATATTCGGAGGCGATATTGCCATTGCTTTCAGGTAGAAATTCAAAAACTTCCTGCTTTTGGTTTTTTTTTTTATGTTTTTGTGTGGAAATAAATGCAAAAGCATTTGAGACGACGAAGCTTTTCCGCTTCGGCCTTTGTTTCGACGGATGTGGAAACAAGGAAGATACCTCGTTTTTCGGACGAAATTACTCTCATGCCATTATGTGGAATAGTCAAATGAAAATATTAATTAACACCATCTAAAAATTAGGATCATCCCGTCACGGTGTCACTTTCTAATAAACCAAGTTTGTTCATGGAAGATTGCAAATTGAGATTTGGGGGTCGTTTTATTTGTCACAGTGGAGCAGAGGATGTAGCTCTGATCGAGTACGCTCGTTTAACGGGTCGGCCTTTCCGAGTCTTCAGCCTCGACACAGGAAGGCTCAACCCGGAAACCTACCGTTTCTTCGATGCCGTCGAAAAACATTACGACATTCACATCGAATACATGTTCCCCGACGCTGTGGAGGTCCAAGGTCTGGTGAGAAGCAAAGGTCTCTTCTCTTTCTATGAAGATGGGCATCAGGAATGTTGCAGGGTGAGGAAGGTTAGACCCTTGAGGCGTGCCCTCAAGGGCCTCCGAGCTTGGATTACTGGACAGCGGAAGGATCAGTCCCCCGGCACGAGGGCTCATATCCCTGTGGTTCAGGTTGACCCTTCCTTTGAAGGTCTGGATGGAGGGCCTGGCAGCCTGATCAAGTGGAACCCTGTTGCAAATGTCAATGGCCAGGATGTTTGGAATTTTCTTAGAACCATGAATGTCCCCATCAACACTCTACACGCACAGGTATCAGATTATATTCATAGTCTACTTTCATTGTTACCATGTCTCGAGATTTTTTTTTTTTCCCATTCAGTGCTTGATTGTGTTTTTGTGTTGTAGGGATACGTTTCAATAGGATGTGAACCGTGCACAAGACCCGTTCTCCCCGGGCAGCACGAGAGAGAGGGAAGATGGTGGTGGGAGGATGCCCAGGCCAAGGAATGTGGGCTGCACAAGGGCAATATAGCAACTTCTGAAGCAGGTCTCTCTGCTAACGGAGCTGCCTCCCCTGCTGATGAGGTCACAGACATTATTAACACGGACAATGTGGTCAGTTTGAGCAGGCCTGGGATTGAGAACCTCCTCCGGTTGGAAAAAGGCAGGAACCCTGGCTTGTTGTACTCTATGCTCCTTGGTGCAGGTTTTGTCAGGTAATGGAACAGAAAATGTTGAGACTAATAACTCTTGTCTTAAACAACACGCTAAAGGGTTGTTTGCATCGATGTGGTTAAAAACTAATCGGAGTATTGTTTTTTTTTTTTTTTTTTTTTTTTGTGGTGACTCAGGCAATGGAAGATTCATTTGTGGAGGTTGCAGATGAACTAGCCGGTTCTGGCGTGAAAGTAGGAAAGTTCCGCGCAGATGGCGACCAGAAAGCATTTGCGCAAGAGCAACTGCAATTGGGCAGCTTTCCGACCATATTGTTCTTCCCCAAGCATGCCTCGAAGCCCATCTTGTACCCTTCGGAGAAGAGAGACTTCGAGTCACTGTTGGCGTTCGTTAAAACTTTGCAATGAGTTTTGGGTTTTAGGGAAGAACGGCTTAGAAGATAATACATTGAGCCCAGTTTACGCCTGGGTCTGATACGCGCGTCTGCTCAACCTTCCGAGGCCGCTGCAAGGGCGCCATTACGAGGAGATAGTGCGTTTTGGCTGTGCCTTGATGTATATTTGTAAGGCATGTAGCCGAGAGAGTTCCCCTGGGACGCTTCATGGTGATTTTGATAATTCAAGGAGAGAATCATTGTTCCTTCTCTCCATTTTGTTACGTGTTTCTCCTTTAAATAATAGAAATGCAATTGCTATTCTTTTGCAAGCACATATTACCCAATTCAACCTGGTTAATGTTTTGCTCTAAATACAAACTACAACCTTCAAAATTAATATTTTAATTGAAGGCTACAGTTCCAAAACAAAATTGTGACATTATTTATATGTACAAATTACCAAAAATGAAAATAAACATCCATGACAATTGACAAAGAGGGAAGGGAGCCATATCCGGGAGAGAGAAGAATAAAAGAAAGACGACGACGATAACAAGCGAACAGAAGTAGAGACACAAAGAGATGCGAGTGGAGCTAGCGATTAGTGAGGAAGAGGTTGGTGCCCTGTTCCTGCGCCGTGGGTTTCTTCTTCCCCGTCATCGGCTTCTTCCCGGCGGTTCCTCCTTTCCCGTTGCCTTTCATGCCTCTGCAGGACGCCATGTGGACGTGCAGATTTTCTGGTTTAAACGCCTTCCCGCATTGCCTGCAAAATTCCCAGAAGTACCCAAAGCAATCAAAATTATCAAAAACGACAATCTCAGAGTGATCAAATATATTTCCAGCTAGAAATCCGTCTGTAAAGACAACAAATTCTAGACTGTCATAGCTTTCCACTCACGAGCAATGCGGCTCTGCAATCGTCTTCTTCGACCTCTTCAGTATTCCGCTGAAACTCTTCCTATTACATATAGCATTCGGTGCATGACAATAACTAAAGCGTTCTCCAAACCCATCGATAAAGAATCAAGAAATAGAGAAAAAAAAACAAGAATTGTCCATCAAGGTAGATCTAGTTAGTAATTACTCACCTTCTTGATTGTTCCTGCTTCTGTGTCAGATCGGAAACTTTGGCAGAGAACCTCTCGGACCCCCCCAAGGTATCGAATCTACAGATCTGTCCCTTCTTTGTTTGATTGTTCGGATGTGTACTGGTACCGTTTGTTGCTTTGTTTTGGCTCGACAGACTCACGACAGAGTCACTGGTGTCGATGGCGCCGCAGGAGAGGAGATTACGGAAGATGTGTGAAGCCCCATTGGAGACGCTCTTGGATTTCGTGAATGTATAAGCCGAAGCACCGGGTTTCTTGTTTTCCGTCTTCTTATCCGGATTAATACCATTCTCATCAGTCGCCGGCGAGGAGGAAGACAACGACGTAGATGATGAGGAAGAAGAAACAGAGGCCTTCTCTCTCGACGTCGAATCTGCTTCTTCCTCCGTACACTTGTCGCCGCCATTGTCGACGTGCTTGAATTCCACCGACTTCTCCGCCGTCTCCCTCGGTTTCTCCGGGAGCTTTTCAGCCGGCGGTCGTTCGGGTTTCAGCAAAGAAGACGCCGGGCGTTCATCTGCGGAAACATTTGGGTCAACTTTTTTTTTTTTTTTTTTTATCAAATTAACACTTCACGCGTTTTGGATTACGGTTGCTGAAGAAGAAAGAAAGCATATTATTATTACCCAATGGGGAAGATGAAATCTCGGAACCTTTGAGGACGTACTCGTTGTCGGAGATGGGGGTGATGAGATCGTCCTCCAGCAAATCTTGCCATACATACCCACTTTTATATCGCCTGTAATCAATCTAATGCTCGTTTACAACGTTTTTATTTTGTCGGTAAAGAAATAAAAAAACGGGGATCAGGCAATGCAGCAAGATTGTTCTGTTTGTCTCTACTAAATTTCTAATCCAATATTCAGTTACCTCTTGTAAGACCAGGCGAAGGTTTCCGGCATATCCTTCCCTCTCAATTCTGCAAGCCATCGTTTCACGTCTGCAAGTAATTATAAAAGAAGAACAGTAAAACCACTGATCAGAAAAAAAAAAAAAAAAACCCAGAAAACAGAACAATGTCCCTTCCCTCCATCGTTTTACCTCTCAAGCGAACGCCATTGCGATTGTGATGGACGCGAATCAAATGGGGGTGCTCGATTCTTCCATTGCGGCTCAGGAAATACACGATATGCACCCTCCGCACCTCCCCATTACCTTTGCCTTCCATCTTCTTCCTCCCGTATCTGAAAAAAAAAACACTTATTTTTCAATACCGGTCAGAATCCTCTGTCCAATATACCCATTATGAAACGATGATGGTTTCGTTTTTCTCCACGATAACTTCGGCCGGCGAACCCAGAATAAAGTTTAAAAGATATCAAAATCGAAATCCCTCGGTAGGCCTGAGAGGTAGAGAATGTTTTTAACAAGTGTGTTTTTTTAGCATACCAAACCTCGTGAAAACGAAAAGCAGCGCCCAAAGTCCGAAGTCGCTCTGGTTTTCTCTGCTTATTATATGTTTCTGGGTGTGGCCGCTTCTCTCTCGCCTGCGCTACTTCCTGCTGCAAAGACAAAGCAAAAGGCAAACCACGACCTGATTCGTTTCTATATATACGCGTGCTTAGATATCGGGATAATAAATTCCCTTGTTGAATGCGATATCCCCAATGTTTCCTTCTTCAAAACCGCGAGAATTAAACAAGAACATCAAAATTGTTGGTCTGAAACTATAATAACTCGTTTTCTGTACATCGACTTTTTTTTTTCTTTTTATTTGCAGGAAGAAAACGAGGAAGAAACCAGAGATGATTGTTGACCTTTTCAGGAGATGTTCCCGCATGTACGCCATTCTTCCGGTAATGGTAAATCCATCGTGTCCTCTTGGGATTATATTTAGAACCATTCTTTGCGGGTTTGCTGTCTCTCCGTAGAATTTTTGTTTCCTTTCTTTTCTTTTCTTCCTTCTGCAATCGTAAAACAGATACCGTCAACAATCCAACAAAGAAAGAGTAATATTTTGGACGGCCATTAAAATCGCGAACTGGGTTTGAGCCATTGACAAATCAAAATGAGCTTCGAAGTTCTGATTTCTGTAACCCGTGATCATCTGAGGCTTAATTTTCTTTTTTTTTTTTTTTTTTGTGTAAAACGAGCAAATGGAGAGCAAAAGGAAAGAAATTCGTGGAAGACGAAATGCTTCGTACACTCAAAAAGTAACAATTGCAGAAGAAGAAAATAATTAAACGTAAGAGAATGCCTCACATCAGTTTCCTGTGTTGCCAGTATTACCACTCTGAGCTATCTCTGATAGCTAAACAAAGCAAAGACCCTGCAATCGTTTAAATATCAGAGGAAGGGAAGAACAGAGAAGTCTCAGAAATGGAGGACCCTTTTATCCATGGAAAAAGATATCGATGCCGGAAGCTTTAATGGGTGAAGAGACCGCGGACAGGACGAATTTGGTTAAGCTGTCTATTTTGGCCAGAATTTGTGGCAGTTTTCCTACTGGATTAGAAAGCAACTGAAAAGGGCAGGGGATTGCCGTTCCCGGCTCACGTTCCCCCTCACTGTCTTCACCCCCCCAACAGGAACGATATTAAAAGAAAGAAACAAGTATTCAGTAGCAGAAGAAGTTAAGGTGAAAAGAGGAGAAGGAAGTTCGGAGTTGGAAGTTAAGAGCTACAAAATCTGGGAGAGTATCCAGTAATCCCCAAAAACGCTGAAAAACGAAAACCCGCCTGATCGTGTGGATTGCGTGGTGGGTTAGGAGGAAGATCATTTGCCACCACCGCAATTAACAAATGGGATACGAACTAATCACCTAATCGTTCGATAAACAACTTTTATTTTTCTGTTTTTGTTTACTCTCTTGTAACGAAGTCTCCGACGACTCCGACCTTGGTTGGTTATTGTATTTTTTTTTTCTGGGTGCAAATTCGCAGTCGTTGAGGGAGGAGGTGTGAGTTGAACGGCTCCATTCATCTTCCTCTTTGGGTTTTCTTGTGTTGCAGGGGCGACGAAAATTGACTGAAATTTTTATAAGCTTTGGAGGGTTGCGCCGTGGCCGTGGCCGTGGCTTCAAATGCACGGCGGTTGCCACGAAGCAACGCTCGTCGCCGTCTTCCCTCGGCAAGGAAGGACTAATTGAAACACTCGCGTTCTTCGAAAGGTGGCGATAAAATCTAAAACAGATTTCAACGTTACATACCAAACGAGACAGTTTTCTAATACCAACCAGAGATTACACCATCGGAGATACAGGCAAAGGATACTTATAGTAGGATATGTAGTTGAGAGAGTAAGTAAATATTATCGGAAATATTAAAAATTAAAAATAAATACTAGTTGTAACTTGTAATCAATATACAATAATTACCTTCAATAGAGAATAGCAACCCTTATTTACACGACCAAAAATTTATTAGTAAAAAATAAACTCACAAAAAAATATGCATTAATTACTTTCAGAAATTTATTGATCAACATACGTGGGTTGACACTTGTTTAGAACAGATCATCCTAACTCAGCATATTTATTAATTAAATATGTCAAAACAGAAATAAAAGTTTTTGTAGTAGTCTATATTATGCCAAGGTTTCCTTTATATTTTAAAATCTATTTTTCTTAAGCAAATAATTATAAATTTATCGGACACAATTGGAGAAAGTATGAATTTAAATGGATAAGCAAATTTTTGTACCCCAAATATTCAAAATGGTTTTAATACGAAGAAACTAATGCAAAACCTAAAATTACACTTCCCTGTCTTAATGAGCTGTCATGGGAAGTTCAGTTCTATGATTAACACGGAGTGAGTCATATAGGTTCCCTAATTATTTTTTTATATTGTTTGTGTTTTTATACAATTTGATTTATCTCTATGCCATAGTTTCTTACTTGTTTTACATTTCATTGGAAATTTATTGGAAGTATATTATCTTATGAAATTGATAAATCAGGAAATATGGCGATAAGTATAGATACGAGAAGTTTTTTCATATAAATGGAAACTCTTCGGTGTTCTTTGTTTCCTTAACTAAAGAAACGGATAACGCTTTTCGGTATCGATAATGAAAACCATGATACTAACAGATTTCTTTCCTTGGTCCAATATAGTCAAATTCAGACTTGACCAATCCTTGTTATGCTTGAGCCTGACCATGAAAATGTGAAGTATAAGAATTCGCTCTTTCACCAACAAGCTGGATTTGCCTAAAAAAGTTAAGTTGACTCCGAGAAAGAACAGTAAAGACAATAAGACATGTCCACAAATGGAGACTAGCTTTTGGAAGTGGGCAGGTATTGGGTGGAATTCCTTCCTTGGAGCCAATGTTGTGTAGTATTATCAGATTCAGACATGACCAGCTCAGTGTCAAAGCGACGAGGGTTTACTCGGGTTTATGCTATTAAGAAGAGACATTCTTGCATCAGGGCCATGAGCGGGTTTAAACCTGAGCTACTGAGAGAAACTGAAACGCATTATAACATGTATCCTTTAAGCATGTTAATGGATATACATATACGTCAATAAACAGTTTTAAGTGTTGGTAAAACCCAATGGATTTAAGGTATACCTATTAACAAAAACTCAGATTACCCCTAGTAAATTCTAGTCAAAGAGAAGAAGAGAGGTGGACAGTGGTTACAGCTGCCGGAGGTGGTAGCGGCCACCAAAATTGGCAGTGACCACCTGAGGTAGCGGTGGCACTGCTCTTTCCTGACGTTCTCACTTCACTATCGACATATTCTTCAAAGTCTACTTGGATCGAAATCTTTCACAAACACATCGTTAATTTTCCACGAATTCAAGCTAAATCATAAGCATCCATTAGCCAAGACAAATTCAAACAGAAAAAGGACAGCACGTACTAACTATTGATATCAAGTTACCTCTACAAAACCAGTCTCGTAGTTTTAAATCAGCTTCTATCTGCAGGAAAGAGCACCCATCAAACAACAAAAAGCTCAGGAACTCAGTCAATACACAAATGCTTTTATTCTCTATCATTACCACAGCAAGAAAGCTCCAAACGCACGATAGAGGAACAAGATAAACAATTATTCTAGTCATAAGCTAATGCTATTTAACTGCTCCTCTATGTTGTAAGAATTGGAGGCATGTAATCGGATTTGGTGCCCAGTACGCGTGCCTTTGTATCAGGGAAAAACTCCACTCCTGGAAGCTGCACCACCTCTCCCTCACTTGTCACACCTACAGGGTAACTCAGAAGGTGGCCTGGAAGATCCCGTTCCACGGTTTCACTTGCGTAAAGGTCCCAGTACTTCTCAGCGATTTTGTTCACCTTCCGAACGCATTCAACACTAGACGGCTGAGTGAAAGTGTCATCAAGCATGCCAAGGTGTTCATACCACAAGGCCATGCGGAAACCATGAATCTGTCCCTTTGGTGGCTCTCTTGTTGCTAGGTGATAAGGTTGGTAGGCACCCATGGCTATCTCGGAATCCCTAGCCCCATCCATTGACCTCTGATTGATGTTGGCAGATCCAATGATTATATATTCATCATCAACTGCATTCATGAAAAAGAAATTAAGACAAAGATTAGCTGTTATATCCATATGATTCATTGGCCCTTCTGAAAGTTAAGAAAAAAAGTTCCATCAAAACTTTTAGCTTACCAATCATCATTTTTGAATGGACATAAATCATGAACCTCCTCGCCTGCTGAGCTCTTATGTAATCTGAATCAGGTTCCGGTTCCTCCTGAGGCTCATATTCCCCACTCTTCTTTACCTCCCGATTTGCCAAGCAGAAGAATGTCAAATACTCCTTGGGATCTGCCTCAATCCCCTTCGCACGAAGAGCCTGGATAATGTCAGTGTACATCATTTCCATTGTCCTTTTCTGCCAATCCAATATTGCCTGGACAGAACCAGATTCTGGAACACCCTCAGGCCACATTGGCACCACAACATAAACAGTAAACCTTTCCCCTGCTTCAATCTTACTGACAATCTTCAAGGAGAGTTCCTTTGGAACAACATGCAAGGCACCAATCTCCTCAACTTTGATCCCATCTGGTTTCCACCCAAATGAACTTCCTAAGAAGTATTGGTTTTCAATGTAGATAAAATTTTTAGCTCGACGAATGGCATTGATATAAGCATCTTGAATGCTCCTATCGATGATATTGTCTTTGCCACTAACAAGTCCAGCTCTGGCAGCATCTTCAGGAGTCTCTGGAAAGCCAAAAGCAGCTCCTCCATCGATGGACCGGAATAACTGGACATGCCATGTTTCCCTATCATCGGGATAGGTAACAGGAGAAGGGGGGATGAGAACATCAGAAAGATCTCTGAGTTGAATAAGAACATCTTTTCCTCCCTGCTTTTTCCATCTCTGCTCAAAGTTGAACAGAACATCCCAAGCAACTGGCCCTTCTAAACGACAATGAATATCATGCCAAGGCTCCCTGGGCCCACCTTTGGTAATTGCTGCACCCCCAAAATTGGGCTGATGGAAATCATTATGATGAACTGTGTCTAAGGTTCTGAAAAGAGAGTGAAACTGTGTATCGTACCTCCCATCACAGAGATCAATACCCCCAACAAAACTAACAATTCTTCTCTGTTGGGATCCCCTACTAGGCATTTCATGATCCACTACTACAATCTTCTGATGATGGGTGAACATGGTAGAAATCTGTAAATCCTGAACTATGCTTCCTCCATCATCAGGATTCCGTGGGCATAGGACGCAGTGCACATCTGTTCCCTGAAAATAGATGGCAGTTTCTTCATCATGAGTAGCCATCAGTCCATCCTTCTTCAATAAACCCACAGAAGTCCTATCGTCCCACACAAGCATAAGAACTCTAACACCCTCACTGGCTTTCCTCTTGAGGAGCTCACCTAGCATTATATCTCCTCCTGGTTTCTGCCTCTGTGAATCCCTTATCAAGGATATCTCGGTATAAACAGACCATCCGGTTATATAGATAAAGTGCTTTGCATTAGTAATTGCATCAAAAACATCCTCCCAGCATCTATGAGGTTCATAGAACTTCCCATTTGCAAGAGGAATTTTTGGAATAAAGTTGTCGGGTACATGAGCATCTTGATAAAGTGACACCCTGCATCCAGGTCTCTGGGAAAAAAAAGTATATGGAACACCTGGGAACTTGGTACTACGGATGCCACGGTTCCAGTTTTTATCCTGTGAAACATCAAAATACTGCAGTTTTACATGGATCTTAGCACCAGAAGCCACAGGCTTACGGTCCTCATCACAGATCTCCAACCACCGATCCTCTTCCTGCCCATTCAGAATTTCTCTTACAGGTACATAGGCTCTTCCAATAAGTGTTGCTCCAATTGGATTGTCATCCTTGACTGTAAATATAATATCAGCAGCCATGTGGGCACAGTAAATGTGAAAGGATTCATACCAACGGGGATTGAGAGGTTCATTTTCAATGATGCGGGTCCGACCAACACGAGCTTTTTCTAGATCAATCGATGCATACACTTTGCTAGTTCCCTTGCCGATACCCACGGTCTCCTCAATATTCTCCACGAGCTGTCGAAAAAGAATTTCAGAATGTTAATTTTAAATAGAGAGAATAGAAAGGAGACATTAACAAGTAGAAAGGAAGTCTATGATGTAATAAAAAATAGAAAACCTTTGGTTGGCAACATATGACTCTCTTTGATCTGTAAAATCCTCTCTTAAACCATCCCTTGGGACGTTTTGGTTGTCCAAGTTCAATTCAGAAACAGAATCAAGAACCACAGTAAAACACACATAAAATAACAGCAAATGAACAACTTATATATGAGACTCATCAGCATCATCAGAGGCTTGTCCCTACTATTGAAGACAGAGTATTTAAACCAACCCTTTATGCCGTTTGATTATTCAAATTTCAATTGAGAAACAGAATCAAAAACCAAAGTAAAACACACTTTAAATAAAGGAAATGAAGAACTCGACCCATGTTTGAGGCTCATCATCATCATCAGAGCCTTGTCCCTCAATATCAAGGACAGACAGTAAAGCTCGTGATTCCTCCACACTCTTCTCAATGCTTGTGTTAAATACTTCCTTTACATTTTCAGAAAAATAACTTGAAGGGAAAGATGAAAATCAATCATATAATTCTGTATGGTAATTTTTATCAAAAAAAAAATCTGCAAGGTAATGCAAAAAAGTTGAAGGCATCCATAACAATCAAAAAACACTTGTTCAGTAATTCAACAATTAGGAATTTATAAATGGCATAAATAACACAGAAAAAAAAGCAAATCGTTCTATACCTCCATGAAAATTACAGTAAAACTAATAAAGTTAAAAAATAAAGAGCGTAAAAATGAAAAAGGAAAACATGTTTCATACAAAATTTTTCCAACCAACGATATGCAGTGGTGGTTTCATGATCATATAAAAAAAAAAAAAAAACGGCTGTGAGATCAAATGATCAAACAAAATTAAAAAAGGTTTCTTTTCAAAGAACCTGAGGAAAGGAAGGACAAAACAAAAGGAAAACAGACAGGTATATGGAGATCCATGCAAACATCAATGCTAGTTTGCTAAATTTTCTTAGTGACATAACAGTTCTTCAGACTAGGTAGAAGGCGTTTTTAATTTGAAACTCAGTCCACAAACCAAATATTGTAGTGGGCCACTGGTGACGAAGAAAAAGAAAGACCCAGGAGTAAAAGTTTCCAGTTAAGATTAAAGAGAAAGTAAAAGACCACTTTTATTTGTTAATACAAAATATTTCAAATTAAAGAATTTCATAAGAGAGAAGACTTCCAGTCACATGCTCCAAGGCTTGTGATGCCAACAGAAAAATTTACAGTGATATATCATCTACTCAACTGGTACTAAATAGAACCCTTCATTTCCTTCTTAAAACGTTTACTACTCCTTAAATAATACAGATGAATAAAGAAGTATATTATTCTCTTGCCCACTATAATCTGCATATATGTTCAACAAAAGAAGCATCCTCTAAAATTAAAATTCATACTTCTTCTATGCAAAATCTATAACGACCCACATAAGCCAAATACTCGTGGTTATAGATGTGTTAGAATTACGTACAGCTACCATCATCAAGTGAAACACTCAATTTTTAGAAGGTGAAATGTCAGTAAAACAGTTGTCCACGCCGTGGTCTTTATCAGTGTTTCAAATGATACTCAAACAGGAATTAGCCCCAGTCTTGAGTCTCCAATATCCCAAAGACAAGCAAATATTTCAAGATAATTCAATAAATTTTCAAATGAACAAGAAAAGTCAATATCGGCTCCAGGCGCCAGACATTTTGTTTAGTGTATCATAGCAGCAAAATCTGAAGCAAAAGAATGAAATTTGGAACTCGGCAAAATGAAGCAGATTAAAAATTGCTCTCTACATGTTTTTGAGCCTGAATTAGCTTGAAATTGGCAGCACATCGTCCGCTTAAACTAAAGTCAAAGGTAGCAAAGAACAGTAGATCGCTAACGCTCACTTCGATTGAAACTCGGTCACCGCAAAAAAGCTCGCGAAAAAAAAAAACAAGAATGACATTGGAAAATTGGAGATATGGAAGGCGAGTAGAATTTCTACATTCCCTGTGAGACCACCATACCTTCCGAAAGAACTTGGGTCCGCCCCGTTGACCATGTTCAAGCGACTGGGCCTCATAGATCGTGACGTGAAGATTTCCGTGCAGCAAAATCTGTGCCATTATCGCCTCTAGGGAGATCTCTCTCTCTCTCTCTCACAAACACCCAAATCAGCAAAACAACTAAAACCGAATCAAAAATACATCACAGTAAACAACTTCAAACGATCTGACCTGCGCAGCAGCAAAAACCCCAGAAGATCCAAAGACTCTTTACAAGGAAACAAAAACCAAATAAAAGCAACTCTCGACAAAAAAAAAAAATTAAGTTTAACAGCACCGGCAGAAGATCAGTATCAACTATCAAGTACGGTAAGAGGCAGAAGAAAGCATCCGATCCGAACCGCCACCGAAGATCGTTAAGGTATCTCGAAAGGAACTTGTAACAAACCAAGCAAAAAGGACAACAAACGCAGAAGATCCGAGTCCGGGGAGGTGAAAAAGGACGAAGGAAAATGTGGCATGAACAGGAAGGGAAATGAGATCCGAGGCATGAGATCACATCCTCTTTCTTTATTTATTTATTCGTTGAGACCGAGCGCATGACCGCCAAGTCAGACGACTTACTCTTTCCACTCAATTATTTTCCTCAAATTCAATTAGATGAGATTAATGAGATTATACAATTATACATTGTCACACTCACACCACGTGTATGTATGGATACTTGTAAGGGAAAAGGCGGAAAAAAGGTTAACACGTGGACTCCTCATTTATTAGTTATTACATGATAAACGAAGATTAAAAGTAACGGCTTCGGGTTTCTCGAGCGTCGGCAGTCGGTACACTCCCGGTACACTCCCGGTACGCGGACGAGACTCTGTTTATCATAGCACCGTACATAAACCGGTTCATTAATAAAGGAAAATTGGTGACAACGAGATTAAAGAAACATTGATGGTTGATGGTACACAACATTATATTTTGTCACAAAATAACATATTATATTTTACTGTTAAACATAGTAAAGTTTCTGGACATAGTGATTGATTGACGGCCATTGCCGGAGAATAATGTCGCGTCTTTAATCGAGGTAACATTTTACTTCAATGGGTCCACCCGTGGACGGTCTGATATGGAGCATGGGACCCACCTTCCCTAATGCCAATCATTCTTCAACGTGTAGCATCCCCATTAAACAATACCCAAAAAGTTCTCCCCGCATAGAATTATTCATTAAAGACAAAAGGAAAGATTATAGCCAGTAGTAAATCGGTTTTAATCGAACCTGGTTAGACAGGGTTGGACAAATGATTCAGCCATTGAAGGCTATACCTTAGTAGTTTAGTATGAATAAGATTACTTTACAAAATAAGTCACACGAAATCTCCCAGACCGATAATTAGGAATAAACTGTTGTGAGTTTAAATCTTGCCTTTAACACATTAAAATATAGTATCCCCATTCTCATTTCAACTAAACTCGGATTGGGTCAACCAAACTGATTTGTCATCATACCAGACCAACCAGCCAGGTTGCACATATTTGAAACCATATCAATTCTCTCGTTAGGGGTGAAAATGGAACTAAACAGTAAGGAAAAATACCATTTTCGTTTACCATATCTTTTTACAGCATCTAATACCGGTACTATTTTCGCCCGATTATTTTTCGCTTATATTATTTTCATTTTTTCGCCTGATTACTGTCTAGTTTCTTTTCATCCATTTATTATAATATTTTCGTTACTCCCGTTTATTTTCGTTCCATTTTCGCCAAGTTACTTTCATTCCGTTTCACCCAATTATTTCGTTACTGCTTTCAATTATTTTAGATTAATTCGGATAATAATTGAAAATAATTAATAAAAATTAAATAAATTACAAAAAAAGTGTAAAAAATGATTTAAACTGAAACAAATCTATTCAAAGAAAACAAAACACACTAACATTAGAAGATCCCATAAAACAATTATTCAAAAAAAAATAATAAAGCACATTAAAAATTTCACACGTCTCACATTCCATGGAAAGGTAAAACAATTCAAACCTTTTGAATTTAATAGGATCACCTTAAGACGTCAGTCTTGTCTACCTAAAAAAAGACTGATGTAACTTTAATAAAATCCAAAAAAAAGAGAAATAAGCGAAATAGACATTTACCCTTCGTTCTTCTAAAGAAAAAAATTGTTTAAACTGTAATTTAATAAAATTTGATCAAAGTAAGACTAAGTAATAAAAAAAAAACATATATAGTACAAACCTACAACAATACAACTATGCTAGTGGAGTACTTCAATGCTAATCATCTCCATCTCCCCTAAAATGTGCTATGAGTTATAAGAATTTGCTTAAAGTAAAATATAAAAATTTAGTAGTACAACCATAGTTACTTACATACCCATCACCATCAATAACGTCATCATCAACTAGTGTAGTAGTGTATAGCACATCATCATTCAACGATCCTTAACAAAATAGACAAAAACGTTATATTAAACATAAATTAACTAAATAAAATTTGTGTACAAAAAAATATCAAATGAATTGATAAAATGTAATTAAATTATTTTTTGATTCACATCTCAACCAATCTTGATTACACAAAAGTGCCTCAATGGACTTTTGTTTTAACGAAGATCTATACTGGTCAATGACCCTACCACCAATCCTAAATCTAGACTCGAAGGCCACTGATGAAACTGGAATACTCAAAATATTACGTGTCATATAACTAACTATGAGGTACTTCAATGGGTTCATCTTCCACCATTCCAATATATTTGTAGAATCATGAAGAGACATATGAATCACTTTTTCATCCAAATATCTCTCTAAATCTGACTTCACACAAGTTAGGGTCTTAGTAAACAAATAATCTCTGATATTAGGGGTGTAAACGGTATCCGATTATCCGCTATATCGACTGATGACATGTCGTTGTTGCTACAAAATTAAATCAATTCTTAACCCCTAAAATAAGTCACATTAAAGTATATGGTAAGAAAGGTTCGATCCCATGAGGAGTTTTGTGAATAACATTTAAGATATATTTTAATAGGAATACATAAATTTTACACAGTGTATAGGGGATAAGTAAAAACATAAAAAATAAAACAAAGAACTATTTATCTACTATATACAATTTACTTGCCGCTTTTCACTCTAAATCTCTTGGCTAAAAATATAATAACTAAAATTTAGATCTGGTGTTATACTCTTGATAGCTTGACAAAGAAAAATTCAGTAGCTGGACTCCCCCTTTATTTCATATAACTAAAACCAATTGAACAAAGGTTTTAATTAATTCAAATTTTAAACACAAATTTAATCAGACCAAACTAAACTAAACATACCAGAATGTTCAAAATAGTTGGTTTAAATCACGCTTTAGTTAAAATTAAGATAAGTGTGACCTCTCTTAACCCAACTATTTGCCTCTTTTAACCATTTTGTTTACCTTGTGTATAACAAAACAAAAAGCTGTAAATTTAATCAACACACATTAAATGATCAATTTCATGCAGATGAAAATTTTATGCAATACAAATCAGTGTGATTTAAATATCAAAACTACCAACACAAAATTTAATGAAGTCCAAAGAATCAAAATAATAGCCAAACCATTGTAAAAGCCAAGGTACAAAAGATTTTCGAAAGACAAATAAAGAACAAAGCTGGAACAAAGCATAAGAAGTTGGAAATTAGATTAAGATCAGGAACTTTTCTTGTTTGAGAACTTGTTATGGTACATCCCCCAAAGATAATCGTTTCTCCTCCACGAACAACAAACCAGATTGGTTCCAATGGGTTTTCCACTTTTACAGCATATCCTAGCCTTGTCTCTGCTAGGGAGTGATAAGGGCAAGATAAATCTCCATCTTTCTCTTTTCTCCAAAGAAAATTTCGTGCTCCAAGTCTCTGCTTTAAACAGATCACAAAACCCCTATTTATAGGTGATTTTCGGATAGTTTTTCTTTTCATTCTTCAAGTCATCAGTTACTGAATTAATCAGCCACTTATTTGCTTTAAAATTGTCCTCTCTTTATCCTCTATACGATCTCCAAGTGTCTTTCACGTTTCCCCCATTTTTTCTACAACTGATCACTTATTTTTCCTCTTCCCTGGTTGAATTGAATAAAGGTAGTTGAGTGAAAATACGATTTAAGTTAAGGGGCATTTTTGTAATTCGATTTTCTGCCCTTGTTTCTACTTCATTGGGGCTGTCAATCTGGGATTAATTCATCCTGGTAGTCATTTCTACTTGGTGATTATTGAGCTGCACTTTCTTGGGTGTGGACTTCTAAATATTTCATGTTTTCTTCTTTTGTCTTTCACTTGAACAAGCAGGAACTTTGAGCTCAATTTCGACCACAACTCATCCCGATTTTGAGAAAACACAAAAGACAAACGTTGTAGGTGTCTTTTTTAGCTTTCCAATGCATCTTCAATCTTTAAAATCTGATCACATACTAAGATGTTATGATCAAAATACGAAAGACAGGTAAATCCATGAAAAAAAACTAATTCCACACCTTTATCAATTAAAAATAGAAATTAGCTATTCAAAGTAATTAAGCTAAAGTGATCAAAAACTGAAAAAATTGAAAAATCTTTGCAAATAACCTCAAATAATTCCCAAAATGTAACCAAATTAATTAAGCTGAAGTGATCAATTCTTAACCCATTCTTGACAACATCTAAATGCTTTACTACTCCTATGATTGGGTAGAAACATTTGTTTTTCTCAAAATAAATTTTCGCCATAAGGTTGCATGTCAAATTTGCTTCTCCCAACTCATTTTAAGTGAGTTCAAATAAAGTATTTTTTTTGAAGAAAAGGTTTCATGAGGGCTCAAAATTGGCTCACTAAAGTCACAATATTCAAGGGTAGGCTAATTTGGCTATGTGGGGTTGAAATTCTGATGTGCCTTTATCATCTTCAAGTATCCATTTATCAATGTAGTCCCAACAAGTATATCAATGTAAGTTCTAGAGATAGAGAATCATGAAAGTATCTCACATTAAAAGAAATATGAGACTAAAATTAATGTATTAGTCATATAGGTTCAAATCTCATTTTTTTTTTTTTTTGTTTACCATACTTAGCCACCCTATTTCTAAGTAAACTATCATACAAACCAGTCACAAGTAGAGAGTTCATTCATTTAATCATGCTATAAAATTTTCAAACCAATTGTTCCATACTTTTACTATACAACCTAAAACTATTTTAAAAAACATAGCAAAATCAGCAAAAATTCAAAAGATTTTTGTAAAAAAAATCTATAAAAGGGCAAACATTCATTCCCCCCACACTTAAACCTTACATTGTCCCCAATGTAAGACCCAAACTTGGATTAAAACAGTCTAAGCAAATGGTTGGCACTTATTCAAATTTTATTTAATGAAGAAAAACTTAAAACGAAAAAAGTCTAAAAATAAAAGAAAATAAAGTTTAAAGAAAAGTAATCTTATAACTATGATTATATCTTTCCTTCTTTGTTTGACAGGACTTCCAGATGGATATCTTCAATAAATAGCAATGGAGCTGGTTCTTGAAATTCTTTCAACCTGTGACCATTCACTTTGAAAGTCTTACATGTGTCAAGGCTCTTAATTTCCACTGCACCATGAGTAAAAACATTAGTAATAACAAAAGGACCAATCCAACGTGATTGAAGCTTACCAAGAAATAATTTAAATTTAGAATTGAAGAGTAAAATGTTTTTCCCAATGCAAAAGGATTTCCTGGTAATCATTTTATCATGAAATCCTTTGATCTTCTCCTTGTATATTCTCTCATTTTCATATGCCTCCATCCTTAATTCCTCTAACTCTTGCAATTGAAACTTTCTTTCAACACCAGATTGAACATAATCTAAGTTACATTGCTTCACTGGCCAATAGGACTTATCCTCAATCTTAACTAGCAAGTGACAAACTTTACCATATAACAACCTATAAGGAGACAAACCTATAGGAGTTTTGAATGTTGTCCTATAAGCCCAAAGAGTGTCATCCAAGCGAAGACTCCAATCCCTCCTAGATGTAGTGTGGAGATTTTGGGATTATAATTTAATCCACTACATGGTTTTTGTTTTGTTTGTTTGGTTAAATTATTGAGTGAAGTGGATGGTTTAATCAGCCATATTTATGTGTTTTTAATTATTTTTTGTCCTCACATTGTATTACAGATATATTTTGAAACATAAAATGTCTCAAAATTTAGATAAGGGCAAAATTAGTGTTGACTCAATTGCAAATACCAAAGAGAATGGCAATGTTGTAGAAGATGAGGGTGAGAATGAAAGCATTGAAGTTGTGACTAGGAAAAGAAAACTGACATCAAAGGTGTGGGAAAACTTTAAGAGGGAGATCATTGGTAGTAGCGATTTTGCCATTTGTAAACATTCTTATTCGAAATTCTCTGTTCAACTGAAAAAAGGCACAAGTCTTTTGAATTATGACACCAAGACATTATGTCAAACTGAAATTGAACATGGGGTCAACTAGTGATGTTAGTCAGATGTTTTGAATACAAATTTCCATGTTAGTGAAACAAATAAAGGGGTGACAAATTAAAAATTTGATGAGAAAGGAACCTGAGAAAGTCTTGCAAGGGTGATTATTCTTCATGAATATCCATTTTTATTGTCCAACATGTGGGGTTTAGGGAGTACTCAAATAATTTCAACCCTCAATTCAAGATGGTTAGTATTAGTTTCCATAAAAGACACATGTATGCAACTGTATGAAACTAAGAAAACAAAATTATATGCATCTTTGGAGTCAGTTTTATCTAAAGTAGGCATCACTTGTGATTTGTGGACATTAGGACAAACCAAGGGATATATGTCTCTGACTGCACATTACATTGATACATATTGGAAAATGCAAAAGTGATATTTGAATTTTTCATATATTCCCTCTCCATATACTGGTTTGAACATTGCTGATAAAATTTTTGATAAAGTTTCTTGAGTGGAATATTGATAGTAAATTGTCGTCTATTGTTTTGGATAATTGCACTACAAATAATGTGGTTGTTCGAGGGCTTCACACAAAGGTAACAAGTAAGGGTCTTCTTTTGTTGAATGGTTCTCTTTTCCACGTAAGATGTTGTGCACATATACTGAATTTGATTGTGCAAGATGGACTTGGTGAAATTACACATGTGATTGAAAGTATGACGAATTGTGTAAAGTATGTTAAGTCTTCAACTGGGAGGAAAGAAGAAATTTGAAGAAGTGGTGAATCAAATTCGAGTTCCTCAACAACAATTTATTTTTGATGTGCTAACTAGGTGGAATTATTGTACCTCATACTTTCACGAGCTTTACAATTGAAAAATTCATTCACAAGTATGGCTACTAGAGATAAAAAATTTTCTTTGACCATTATGGATAGAGATTGGAAAAATGTGGAATTAGTTTACACTTAGTTGGGCGAGAAGTAGAAGAGATAATTCAAAAGACTTGTGTTTTTTTCAGCTCAATAGACAATTTTGAATCACAATGTTTGCAAATGGCTAAATCGCTACTATCAATGATCTCCCTCTTCAAGTTTTCCCACACCTTTGATGTCAGTTTTCTTTTCTTAGTCACAACTTGAATCGTTTTATTCCTACCATCATCTTCTACAACATTGCCTCGCTTTGGTATTTGCAACTGAGTCAACACTAATTTTGCCCTTATCCAAACTTTGAGACATTTTATGTTTCAAAATATATCTGTTATACAATGTGGGGACAAAAAACAATTAAAAACACATAAATATGGCTGATTAAACCATCCATTCCACTCAATAATTTAACCAGACAAACAAAACAAAAACCAAGTGGTGGATTAAATTATAATCCCAAAATCTCCTCAACACATGGTAATACCATTCATTGAACTTCAATTGTATAAATTTCAAAATTTATAGTAAATCAATAAAAAAAAATATGTTTGAAACCTTACCTTATCTCTTAATCCATAAAATCTAATTGCAACAAGGAAAAATAAGAGCACCACCTAATATAGAAGTTAACAATCAATTAAAAGAATAAGAATAACACAACAACAAAGGAGTGGAATAGAAAATACATCTTCCATCAGCCAACCAATCCCTCATACATCATCCATGGAGTGCTTAATAGGAAGAGAGCAAAACAAATAATTATACATGTGGAAATACCAGAAAACATATAGCATATTAAAAACAAATGAAAATTCACTTTTAATAGGAATAAGTATCTTTGAGCAATTTACAAGGAGCAGATTGCAATGACCGAGAAACTAAATGAACAACCACAACCAGCTACCGCTAAAGTCCAGACCAATAATCCAACCCCAATAAGCCTAAAAGGATTGTGGTTGGAAGCACATGAAATAGAGAAGCCTAAACAAGGATCCGTAATAGTGTGTATCTTAGGTGCATTTGACAACATTAATAATGTACCACTAAGTTTCTGAATTTTCTCAGCTTCATTCAGTCATTTGAAAGAAAAGAAACATATATCCCCCATTTAATGGCTCATGCTGAATTAAAACAATAGCTTTTTACAATACATGTATATAGTTCTTGCCATGAAATACATGAAGCCTTATTTAAAAAACCATAATAACATAGATTTCTTATGTAATTAACTCCAAAACTTAAACACCAATATATATCTTTGATTTACTGCAGTGGTACTCATAATTTAAATATTATCCTTCCGTTTGAACCATCTCACTGAGGGATCTTTGCAGGTGTTTGACTAGGTTATAGGTACTCGCGTGGCTTCTTCTATCAAGCAATTTCAGAGAAGAAAAGAATGTTCAAGTGACCTACATATATAAATATGCATCTATATATTTACCACCTGGGTACTGGATATCTATAAATATGCAATAATAGGCTTACCCGAAGGGACTAATGGCGCCATGAGAGAAGATTACTAAGAAGATCACAAGGCATAGTCGGAAAAGCAATTTCAAGAACCACCTCATGATACTCTTAATCTCAGAAACGACGTTACTACTACTAACTTACTGCAGAGGAGAGTACTAGCTCGAAGAGATATATATATATATATATATATAGGTTTTGTTTTGTTATGAGAAAACAGTACTAATCAAGAGGACTAAGCAAAATTGCTAAGTAAAGAACAGTCTACAAATTGCTTTCTCGTTTGGGAGATTGACTAACATCTTCTCTCTTTGTAATCATCACACCATTTAGCTTTAAAAATTGTTGTTTACAAGGCCGAACGGAAGACAAAGCTTGATCGCTGGATCTTTAACCGGTGAGTCGTGACAGAAACGAGACTGGTAGAACAGAATCACTGAATCACTGAAATTGAATTAGGGATTATAGAAATCAGTGGGAAAAGAGAGGAAACAGAGGGAAAAGAGAAACGAAATAGAGGGAAATGAGATAATCATATGGAGGAAGAAAGATACCTCGGCTTTAGACAGAGTCTCGCTTGATGGTCCTCGATGGTCGCCGGTGAGATGGTCGCCTGAGCCGCTAAGCGCCTCTCTTCTCTCAACTCTCGCCTCTCTGAATTAGGGATAACGATAGTTTTTCCAGGCAGTAGTAAATATAGGGTTTTCATCCTAGCGTTTGACTGACTGACCGAGTGACCGAGTGAGTCAATGCCTCAGTGAATAGTTACTATTTTAATATTTACACTAGACATTACATATTTACATTATCATTTAAGCCTCTACCATTTAAAATATCATCAATCGTACTTATTTAATACAATCAATTAACTAACGTTAATTTGAGATTAATGTTTTTAAAATCAAAATACAATGAAACTGGTCATAATGTTATTTTCCATTTAACCTGGTTAAATCAGATTCTACTAATAGTTAACCTAAATGTTTTATTATAATAAGTCTTATGTATCTGCATATTTCTTGTGAATTAATAATATAAATAATCAAGATATATAAATATAAGGCAGCCCACAGAAAAATGGAAAGCTATCTTAATCTTATGAAGGTTCATAATTTGATGCATTAGTTTAAAACAAAGAGATGTAAGCAATTACGTTATATTTTAGAGGTGATCGGCATGGAATTAATCCTAGGTGATATAATATATATATAATATGTTAGAATTTAGGCTTTTAGATCGCTTATTAAATTTTTATTTGATTTAATTATGGACATAGACAGGTATTAACTATTGCTTAATGAGGTAATTGTATAATCAATAATAAGTTGATTGATTTTCATTCGATTATAGTAATATAATAATTCATGTAAGTAAATTTAAGAAATTTGGTTGATTTAATAAATATTCACATATTCAATATGTTACAAATAGTATTAATTATTGCATAGTAAAAAACATAATATAAACTTAACTCATATTGCAAATATGTTATTTTGGCAATTTTTATGGATAAAGCACAAAAGTATCTAAGCCAATGAGTCATTATATTCAATAACTCATAAGAAATTAAGATTCTAAGACAGTGACTCATTATACTCAATTGTTGTGACAAAAGATAATAAATTTTAAAATAATTATACAAATATAATAGGAGGGGGAATAATTTTTAAAAATTTTATACAATTGTTATTAAACATTCATTATTAATTTTATTAATTTTTATTAATTTTGTTAATTTTATTAAATTTTAAAATTTTATTAATTTATTTAATTTAATTTTTCAAAACAAATAAATAAGAAAGTATTATTTTTTGCTGTAATATTTATATGATATCTCATTGTGTGAAGACTATACTTGGCAAATTAATCAATTAATAAAAATAAAAAGTTAAACATATAAAAGATTGATAAGTTTACCATACTGCCTTATTTAAAGGGTAAAACGGTAGAACTATACTGAAAAGCTATTTCCATTTTCGTTTCATTTATTAAATGGTAGAACGGTAATTGGTAAATGGTAAAGAGGATAATATTATTTTATTTTTGGAGACGGTAGAATGGTAATCGATCGGACGGTAGAAGCGGATAATCAGATACCGTATACACCCTTAATTATGGTCGTAGTTAGAATCGGAATGATCTTCAGTTCCGATACAGTTGGGTTGGAACCACCGGTCCAGTTTTCAAAACACGGGAAAAGAGAAAAGAAAGAAGAGTTGTAAAAAAAGGGTGAAAAGATAAAAGAAAAGGAAAGGAGAAAAAACTTTAGTGAGACTGCGGTGAGAAGAGAAGAAGGTGAAAGGAAGGAGAACTTTGGCGACTCCGTCGGCAATGAAAGAGACAGCCACAAATCAATGTTTCTTTCTTATTGCTATCTCTCTATGATATTCTTGGGTATTCCTAAACTTTGCTCTTGTGTCATCCATCGCTATTGATGATGATTCTAGTGTTAGTAATCCAAAAATGGTGTTCTTGATGCCTTGTGCTGTTATTTTGTTATGATAGTGGAAATCTTTTAAAAGGCTTACGGGTCCCATGGTTTTTACTCTCTTCATTGAGGGGTTTCCACGCTAAAAACTATTGCCTCACTTTGTTGTTGTTTTGTTATATTGTTAGATCCGTTGTTTGATTGGTTTTGTCGATCATTTTAATGGAAAATCATATTTTGGCCCATACAGGAATAGAAAAATATTTTGCAAATTGCTATCTTGGTTGTCTTTCTCAACACTTTCTACTTCAAAAAGTAAGCTTCCCTTACTAACTGTCTTTTGGTGCTTTTAACTCTTGATTTTTGTCTGAGCCTAGGGACCAAAGACTCCGTATAAGTAAGCACCATTGGCCATCATGAATGATTTATGTCAAAAACCATTACCGCCAAGTGATTTAACCCATAAAACCTTATAAAATATCCTCATAACAGGAGACAAACTCAACTTCCATAGTAGAAGTGGTAGTCAAATTCTGCTTAACATTTATCCATAAAACAATTGTACTGGCCATAATGAAAATGCATCCAGGTGTTGATTTTTTATAACTAATATAAACAACAAATTTTGCTTTTGAATAGCGATCACATCCAAATTTTATGTTTATCTATACATAAATATGTAGTCTTTAGTTCTCATAACTTTTTTTGTTGCTCTCAAGGCTCCATACATGGGTTAATCTAGTATCAACCTAACATCCCAACAACATCTGCAATGTCAGATCTACTAAAAAGTAAGCATATATAAGGTTTTTTTATTACTGAAGTATATGGAATATTGTCTCATGGACTCTCTCTCAATGTCATTCATTGGGCATTGGTTCAAACTCAAGTTGTCACCCTTTATAATGGGAGTGAAACTTGGTGAATAATTCTTCTTCAAAGATCTCTCTAAGGTTTCTTTTGAAAGTCCAAAACACTACAAGGTTTATCTAGATTGATCTTAATGTCGATGATGTAAGATACCTTCACCAATATTTTTGTATCAGTTTTTTTAAAGAGGAATTTTTTTACCTTATGCAAAATACAGTTATTGTTGGTTGCAAACAAATTATCATCAACACAAAACAAAAAATTAAACCTTACACCCATTGACATTCTGGCATAGACATTAATCCATGGGATTTTCAAGAAAATCAAATGAAGAAATTACTTCATGGAATTAGAAGTACCACTAACGGAAAGCTTGATATCCATGGGATTTTGAACTGTATATGGATTTGTAAGCTTGTTAGCCAAATTCTCACTATCACTAGAAGAGAAAACTTTAGGTTAATTCATATAAAATTTTTCTCCCACATCACTATTAAGGAAAACTTTTTTACATCTACTTGTTGCTACTCAAGGTCAAAATAAAAAATCAATGCCAAAATAATTTGAATAAAACTTTCTACAACACCATTTTGGTCCAAAGGGATTAAGTGTTTGTCCAATATCAATTTATATATCATAACATTCACCACCTCAATTAGATATCCCTATTAATGTTTGTTTCCCGCATTGGTTATCAAGTTCAGCCTTGAAAACTTTGAACACATCCAATGCTTCATGCTTATTAAGATGCATCACTTATATATATTGTGAGCAATCATTGATAAAGGTGACAAAAAAATATCAGACCTGACATATCCATGTCAGGACTGCTTATTATGTATGATTTCTAAAATGTTAAAACTAGTGACACCTTTCTTAGGCTTGTTTGTCGTTTGCCCTTAGTGCAGTCTATACAAGTCTTGAAATTAGTATAATCAAGAGTACTAAGTACTTCATCTTTTACTAACCTATTAATTTTATCTATGGAAGTATGACTTAATCTCCAATGTCATAACATAGAAGAGGTCGCCTTAATATTATACCTCTTAGTGCTAGTATGAACATGTAGTGAACTATAACTGATATCATTTTTTTAAGAAAATTCGATAAAAACCATTAGACTGTATACCTTTTCCAACAAAGTCAATTTTATATATATATATACACAATAGATTTATCTTGAAGAAAATAGAATAACCAAGTAGTACATGTCTTGAAACAGAAATCTAAGTTTCTTAATAAACTTATTACATAAAAATTTTTTTTCAAAGTCAAAACAAAGTCACTACTTAAAGCTAATATGCAAGCTCTTATAACCTCCACATGTAAGCCCATCTTGTTTTCGGATAAGATGCTTCGTTTACTTTCCATTGGTTTATTTAGGTTTTGGATAACCTCAAAGATGTTTGCATTAAAGATTGAATATCCAGAGGCAATCAACCAAGTGTTTTTTTTTTTTGAGATTGGTATCAACCAAGTGTTAATACTAGCATTAACCATAGTATATTCATAATTGACAAATAAGGATAGATTATCTCTCTTCTCAAACCAGTGGTTGAATTTGACACATTTTTTTTGTGTCCCTTCTTTATATAGAAGAAACACTTATTTCTTCCTTAGTATCAGTCTAAAGTAGTCTTTTTTCTTTCCTCTTCTGATTAGACTTAAAAGTGGTGGCTTGAGACCTGTTATAAGTCGTGTTCTTCCCAACATGACAT